>CM056604.1:21435402-21497902 GCA_029721355.1 Tegillarca granosa
TTCAAAACCTTTTTACGTTAGTTTACTGTAAGCTAAAACCTTCATCGGTACAAATTATATGCTGGTAGAAAAAATAAAAAGGTGTCTCTACAGAATAAGAATTTTTATCCTAGATATGTTTAAAACAACGATATCATTTCTATCGGTAGTTGATAGCCTTTCAGCTATAAAAATCATTTTTCTGTCTCAAACATATGCACTGTCACAAAAAGAATTCCGATAGTCTTCCGATAGAGTGTGAGATAACACAATTAGATTCATATTCTCTTGGTAGTTCAATTAATATCTAAATACATCAATTCTATCTTTATTATACAATATACTCAGAAATGATGTCTCTAGTTGATACATAGTAATTGCAATCACTAAATGATTTATATAGGTCATTAGGTGTTTGTATAACGTGAAAAAGAATCACAAAATGATTTATTTAGGTCATTAGGTGTTTGTATAAGGTGGATAAGAATTACAATATGATTTATATAGGCCATTTATTATTTGTATTAGTTGATTGAAAAATGTTTGACATTGCTGCTAATGAACTGAAAAGTGTCAAAATTACTAAATTTTTATTGTATTGAAGTTACAGATAATAGCAATTGAATTGACACAATAATGTTTAATTCTTGTACTGAATTGCCTTTGATAGGTTTTAGTATTGGTGACGTTTAAGCATAGACAATAGATGACCGAAACATTTTACTATAATAGTATGTGACAATATGTTAATTTTATATGATACGCTTTTTAAGGACTTTTTTAACGAATGATTGGTATGAAATATTTTATTAGTACTCTGGGAATCGTTTAAGCACAAACAACATTTGACGTCATAAGTTGTGGTAAAACTAACACATTTTAACAAATCTAATAAACAAAAGACTACAGCTTATAGTCATTGAAATCTAATGGATGTCCTAGTTTGAACTAATCGTGATATAACTTTCAGATTAACATTAAAAGCAGGTTTAGCTTGAGATATATTGGTACATGAACTCTGATAATGAATCTTACTCTCTTGCCTACAGGGAGAAGCTGGTATGAAAATTAACGCTCTATGATTTGCCTAAGATAATTAATTTTACATAAGTAATCTTCATTCGATACTAATTTTATTCCAGTCGATGGATTCTTATATTCAGTAAAGTGAAAGCTTCCCATTCACATCTAAAATTTTGATTTTACCAGAAATACCTAACGAACTTAATATATTTGGCTTAAACATTTAATTTTTTTTAAATTTTTGCAAAGTAATAAATCGGTCGAAAGGTAATTGAATACACATTGCTAATTGGAATAGATATTTATATTGTAGATAATCTAGTCGACAGTAGACATAGCTACTTATTTAATACAATAATCGAACTTAATCAGAACAAAATCAGGATACATGGATGTAAAACATTGATTTATATTGTTGATAATTTTCTTGATATGATAAAAAATGAATCTATGAAATGTTTGAAGTGTTGTTAATAAAATTTTTAAATCCAGGCCCGTTTTAGGGTTGTCAGTTAATCAATGAACACGCCGTTAAAAAACATTTTCTTTGATAAGGCTTCTAGGAAAATACAAAAAACTACAATATACCAATATACTATGTATCATCATTGTTTATTTGAACATAGTAACTGTTCCATCTAAAATTCTTATTGTAGAATGAACTTATAATCAAAGGGTTACTTAGGCGAAAATAGACATTCTTTAATTGTTGAATCATTGATTCAATGAATATTGAACCAATCAAACAAGTTAAACAACGTGTTTCATGTCCTTATTAACCACCCTTTTCAATTTGCTTTAATATCTAAGACGATGTTGCCAATATTTAGCATACAAGTTCGCGCCATTCATTATGAAGGTTTAACCTGTCTAATCAAGTTGAAAATTTTATTTCCTTTGAATTAGTTAGGTGCAGTTTATTGAGCCAAAAATAAATGATGTATTCATTTTTTTATCATTCTCGTCGGAAAAGTCAAATTAACTAACTTATTTATCGATGCATCCTATAAAATAATAAACATGAGTATACTTAAAATTTGATTTAGACAGATAAAAATTAAAATTATTGAAATAAATTTGTATTTGAGCTATTAGAGGTAACAAAATATAATATATGAATACCATGTATGTTATATATCAGAATTTTATAAGTTTCAAAATTGGCCATCTTGTCTAAATTGTGAATTTATATATACGTATTCCAGAATCGTCTTATCTGTTTTACCAACATTGGGAGATAAGACAATAGAAAAAAATATATATAAAAATAAAATAATAATAAAAAAAATTGCGCATGCGTTGTTTTTTTTAAATGGAGTAAAGAGTCACATAGAAATTTCATTTAATATTTATTTATTTATTTATTTTCAGAAAAAACTATGTTGAATTCAAGTTAAGATCAGTATAATTACATTTGTACTGCAATTTCACTATATGACCATGTTTGAGACCAGTGGCAATTATGAGACAACAAATGTCATTGATAACATGATTATTAGACTTTGCGTGTATATATTTCAGTATCTAGACTACTTTTCTTAATAGCTCCTTAACAATTGCATATCTGTACATAACAAAGATGAAACCTCGGAATGTTTTTTATTTAATTTAAAAATATACATTGAATTTATTTCACACCTAAAGCATCCAAAATTATATTTTATAAAATTAAAGCAGTCTTAACACTGAATCAGGTTGTTGAACTGCGGCTAACTGGAGCACAATCTGGAACGCAATATGTTGACCAGATCTACACGTTCTGTGGATAATGTTGAGACACTATGACGTTTAAAATCAACAGGCATTTGTGTTATATATATATTCCATTACAGCCATCCAAAAATTCACTTTCGGCTTCTTTGCCAATTTTAATTTCTCGCATTCCACTTTTGAATTAAAAACACGAGAGTAATTTTGCGAAACCATTGTCGTGTTAATCTTAGAGACTGTTTACTCGTTTGTCATCCAAGGTATATGTATAACCTAATGAAAGAAACAACTTTTTACCAGTTATAACGCTGATCAATCAGATAAATAATGAAATTATGCTTATATTTTGCTTCTGTTTATACACATTTTAATATGTAATTTTTATTTTTTTAGTGTGACCCTGGAGTTGGTACTGATGCTTTCTACGATTTGATATACAGAAATCCACAAATCGTTATGGTAATGGGAAGTGCATGTTCTGAAGTCACAGAGACACTGGCTGAAATTGTGCCTTACTGGAATCTTATTTTGGTATGTATTATTGTTCGCATGCCTAAAGTAAGATGCAGTATATAACAAAACATTGATATTATGCATTTCTAAAATTACACTTAAGATTTCAAGAAGATCAACATGTTTGAGTTTTACCAGATCAGGACAATGATTATGTGTGCATCATGAATATTTCTTTATTTTATCTCCGGTATCTATCACCGTAGAAAATTACCTTTTCGCCATTATTTATAACTTCAAATAATTATGACTTACTCGTATTTTATACAACTTATAAACTTGTTATTGATAATATATGATTTACATTTATTTTATATGTTTTATCTTCTTACAGTTTTGATATGTAATTTAATGTTAATCGGCATTATAGTATATGGCAAATTTAGTTATTTTCACCAATTGCGGGAAAATAATGTTCTAATCGAAATAATGAGGATCAGTGCTGACTGACTCTATTGTCAATATTCTTTGTATTGTATTTGCCTCTAGCTACCCGCGAATATTACTTACGTAATATGAACATATTTGTTATAAACATATTTTTTGTAAATAAATATATGATATATATATAGGCGAAATTGCAGAAATTTTGCCTGTGGGTTGCCCTGATTGCATTATACAGCAGGGTTTTTTATCGCGCCATGCCTGCCATGTCACGGGACCTCGTTTATTTTAAGTTCCCATCCGAAAGAACTGTGACTTTCATTTCGTTATGCCGAGTGCTTGGCGAAAGAACAGTCACTACCCACTTTTAAGTCTTTGGTCAGACCCGGCCGGGATTCGAACCCACGACCTTCCACTAACGGAGCAAGCACTCTACCAACTGAGCTACCGCAGTGGCTATTTAGAGATTAAGGATCCTACAAACAATATTAACAAAGTCATAAGGAGAAAATGACTTAAATATTGGTTTTAGCAATTGTTAATCAATGTGAGGATTATTTTTTACTTCTATTAATTAACATCCTTGATGTAGCTTGTTCTTTTTAGCTTTTGACATTGTCAAGGTTAAAATCTATGTTTTAAACTTTTTTATTAATGGATTGGTTTTTATTTTTACTAAATTTTAATTTCCATGTTTATTCTTTATGATTCTTGGAGGCTCTTAGACATCTATTTTGATGTCAATGTTAGACTGGCGTACTGATGGATTACACATGTAACTGTACCTTAATTACTATTTTACAATTCCGCAGGATAAGTAGAATAAAAGCAAAGATCATATTTCTTTTTATCTAAAGTATTGTACTATAACGATATGAAAAATCGTTTCTTTCTTAAACATATATACATGTCTCGTTAAGTTTTGCTACAGGATCCGAAAAGTTTAATAGAATTTTTTCACTTCCAAATTCCCAGAAGTCATAAAATCTAAATTATTAACTTGAAATTGTGAAAAGACGAAACCATACACATATATTGACTAAGTAATTAAATCTTAATTGCTTTGGTTTCTTGCTTTGCAATAAAAACATTTCTTTAGAAAAGTCATGTTCAATATTCCATGAAACACTACGATAAATTAAAGTCTGTAATTGTTTTGTTGTAAAAAAAATTGGAATGTTATGTAATTGTTGTAATTGAAACAGTTGGATATTTAAGACCCCAAAAGTTTTTCTATTGACAAATATGCAAGTTTATTGCTGAACCAATCAAAAAAGTCAATCAAATAGTACATTAACTATAGTGCAAAAACAATAATAAACAGTAGTACATAATAATTCAATCATATGGCGTATATGACTTTTAAATAGCTTATAATGCTTTGATAGACATGAAGTATTTCTGTTTAATGTTTCTTTTTTTAATATGAATTCAAATATAACTTAACGAAGAGGTATTTTTACGAAAAGCTTTTAAGCATATATATATATTTTTTCTCAGTTTTTAAATTAGTGCATTTTTTAACCTAATTTATAGAAATACACACACAGATATATATATATATATATATATATATCTTGTTTTCTGCTGATATTCAAATAGTTTTTTTTACTACATCTAATTGTGTCATGAAATTTGATACATATGCATTTTCATAATTGTAACAAAGTTTGGTTTTTTTTAACACAAACGAAACAAGAAAGAAAGCAACTTAAGTTACATTAATACAGTTTATCATTTTCCATTATTACATGATTTAAACGGAACTTTTCATCTTGTCTTTTATAATTTTAAATTTAATTTTTTATTTATTTTTATTGATTTATTCATTTATTTGTTTGCAAAAATTATTACAAATTCCTTTTATTTTGCTTATTTTATAAGCATTTGCGATTGTATTAAAATTTTCAAAAAGAGAAAATATTGTACTATTAAACTTGTCAACATACTGTTTGGTTGCCCTATTTATTGCCACATATTTTTTGAATGCCCTATTTATTGGCATGTGTATGTTTGATTGAAATTCGGGTATCTGATTTTCAGATTGTTAAACTGTCACCGAAATGCGCAATCGCTTACCTTCGATTCGCAGTTTGGTTACCGAAATGCACACACCTTTCAACGCAATAAGATTCTGTAAATGAAAAACATGAAACTTAAATCCAAGTTTATTTTGTTATTACAATATTAAACCCTTAGTCAAGGTTGTTTGATTTTGTATAAAAAAATTGTTAATTCTCTGTTAGTGGTGGTCCAGATTTAAATTTGCTAAATCTAAATTGACATTTAATTAATGAACTTGGTGATTTTACGGACACTTGTTTAATTTGAATTTTAATGAAGTTCGTTTCCATTATGCTGTAGTTAATAAAGTACATTAAATTGGCTTAACGTTTTCTTATTAAATTGTCCATGAGAATTTCAGTCAAATTTAACCATGGACTTACCATCCATGCAGCAGAATAATAGCTTTTGTAACAAAAACCGTTTCAATCAGTTCTATATAATTTCTTGCAAATATAAAAGTTGCAACTGACAAACATTCCTTTTCATCATAGTTTAGTTTATAAGAAAAGACCTGGAAATAATGACAAATCAATTTTTCATTATCCTACATAGTTGAGTACACACAAACCAATGTTTCGTTATTTGCAAGACGAGTGTGTCTTAATGTTGATAATTTAAACCAGTCGCGAGAAAAAAATACTGAGACGTCTTTCTGGTTTTACATAAATATTATATTGAGTTGTTATCATTGCTTATTTCTCTTCCTTGTCACGTTATCTTGGAGATTTTAGAAGGTTTTCACTCAGACAAATGAATACTTCATTATTTGACAGCCTGTCAAGGAGTTGATCGCGGGAATTATTTTCTGCGGAACTATCATTTCATGCGGAGCTGCACATATCGCTTTAGAATTCTATACTGGTTTTACCATAGCCACAAAATAAATTGGAAAAAGAGCTTATCATCTTTAAAGATAGTTCAATTAAATTGTATCAAAGTTTTCGCAATAATTTCCATTAAGGCTAATCAAGTATATTTCTCTTTGAAACCTAGTGTTTACATTAGGAACTTCAAATGGGTTTTTATTAATAAATTCTGTCAAAATATCACAAATTCATACAAAAATCAATCTCAAACAAGAAAACAGAAAAGTGATTTAATGAAATATACTGTATAATCAGACAGTTAGTGTTTCTTCAAGAAATGACATTGATAACTTCAGTATCATTCATTCTGTAAAGGATGAGATAAATACATTTAATAAGCAAGTTTCCTGGTTCGTACGCTGATTTTCGCTTGATGTATCAAACACAAAAATAACGGCCCATGTCTAAATCCAAATCAAAAGAAAAAAAAAAAAAAAGGACCTTGAACACTGACTAACAGTTATACAAACAAATTTTCACTAGAGTAGTAAAGATTTTGAAATGGTTTTAGATTTATTTCATATTTATAATATCTAATTATTTGCAATCGAATTTACGTAAATACACCAAAATGTAATTTATTTTTGCAATAACAATGTATACTCTAAACGGGTCGAAATAAATCACAAGACGAAATATCATCTTTAAGCTAGCTGAAAGGTGGCTCAAGGATGGTTTAAATATGCCTTTAAGCCATCTTTAAGCTATCTTTAAGTTGCTTAAAGATGTTTTAAAGCCATTTTTAAGCCAAGAGCTTAAAGATGGCTTAATGGCACTGAAATTTTAAGCCATCTTTAAGCCATCTTTAAGTACAGAAAAATTATTATTGGTAGAAATGAATATTTATTGCTTAATTAATTACTTTATTTATTTAAAAAGTAAAAAAAAATTGTTTTTATTTATAAAAAAAAATTATTTAAAAAAATTATACAAAATGATATTTTTAAAAATTTATAATTCATATTTTATTTACTGTCCTATATATTTTCAAATGTTTTTATTTATAAAAAAAAATTATACAAAATGATATTTTTTTTTAAAAAGTTTATAATTCATATTTTATTTATGTTCCTGTATATTTAGCAGGTATTTGTTATATATTTACATGTAAAAGTTATATTTCATTATTTATTTATATTACTTTTTTATTATTTATTTATTTATAAATTCATTTTGTCATTATCATTTTTATTAATTACATCACATTATATCATAACTCAATGTGTTACATCTTACCTATAACACTTGTCCTGAGCGGGGCTGGAACTCACTATCCTTTGGTTGCCAGGCACTGCATCCTTATCCATTAAGCCAAGGGGTAGGATACAGGGACAAATGATTTATATAAACCTAAGGAAATCTGATCATGTGACCATTTCTTAAAACCTCAGATTTTGAATGGAAAATATGCAAGTTTATGTAACTTTACTCCATTTTTAATATTTCATTTTATATATTATGATAATTTTTTTTTAATTTTATAGAATAAATTAATCGATCTTTTATTCTAAAGAAAAATAAATCATTCATATATCAAAGGAAGGCGGGAATGTCAAACCTCACCTGTTATTATCTTATAAACTTATTTATCTGACTGACAAAATCAGTTAATTAGAGTGTAAATTCAACAAATAGTAATTTTTAGACATTGATATGCATTTGTAGAATCTTAATCTAGGTACACTTCCGATGTTGAAATTGTTTTATTCATTTTTGATCCAGAAAAAAAAATTTGAGACTATTTTGTAAATTGAATTTGTTTATAATTAAAAATTTTAATTTAGTTTTTAATTGAAATGAATAATAATATTGGATACACAGATACTTTTCAAGACAAATAAAAATATTTAAAAAATTAAAAATAAATGTATTGAATAACCTATCTCTAATAAGGAAGAAAAAGAACGAATGAAGCAAAATAAACTCGATGTTTTATGACAGCAAAGATTGTGAATTAATCAGGGATAGCTTTTACATTGTATAAGAGAGAGAGAGAGAGAGAGAGAGAGAGAGAGAGAGAGAGAGAGAGAGAGAGGTGTTATGCCATGTCAAATTATAAGTTTATACACTTGTCACGGAAGTGGGGGGGGTTTATTACAGGGATCGAAGAAACTGAAATGACTATAGAAAACCACCGACAAGCGGCACGCAAACTGACAAATTTTTTCAAACATTTTTAATGTCGTCATAATGTAACCCTTGTGATATTTCATTTAGAGAATTCATAAATTCATAAATTTATAATATAACATCGATGCAAGTCAAGATTCTTTCACTTATTTCGAGACGGTCAGTTCTGGGATGGTGGAGGTAACAGGAGTGCCCGGAGAAAATCACCGTCCACCGGCAAGCAAACTGACAAACTTTCTCACACTAGGATCTGTCCCGAGTGGGATTCGAACCCAGGCGGTAAGAGGCATGGCGTAAAGAGAGAGAGAGAGAGAGAGAGAGAGAGAGAGAGAGAGAGAGAGAGAGCTGTTTAATGGGATACCGATATATAAAGAAACAGCAGTAAAGAGAAATTATATTTATAAATAGCTTATAAGTTATAGATTGATATTTATGTAAAAAAAAGTGTCCTCGAATTATTAACAAATTTATATGTATAAGCGATAGTTAAATAATAATAATTACAAATTACGGGCCTGAATCTTTCGATGCAGATTTCAAACAACAAGTTCCAGGACGGTTTAACCATGCTCCTTATTTTCACCCTACCCGCTTAAAGTTATCAATTTCCAATATAAGAAATTGAAATGGTAATAAACATATGTTGAACATGTTGAAATGAAGGGTATAAATGTAGCGTTCACAGTCCTGTCTTTCTCTTTTATTCTTATGTGTTTTTTTCAATATTTATTTTGAATTTTTAATGCCTTGAATTTAAAAAATTGTGTCATGTACACAATTGCTTGGACTGATTATCGAGAAAGAATTACCATTTCTGTGTTAAATATTATTCCAATTTAAAAATAAAACCTTTTATGGCCATGTATTTAGGTTCAAAACAGTGGGCCATTCATGGTCAATTGATTGTATTAGGAATTTGCTTGAAGTATTTTGATTCCGAGAGAAACTGCAGATTTATAAAAAGTTTGAGAATCAATCATTCATGAATAAAACACTTAAAAGTTATCCCATCAAACAAATCGGTTATTACCGATCTTTACAAGGTATACTACTCCTATCATTTTCAGTCCTATATGTATATTAATTAATACTTTAGTACTTCTGGCATAGAATTAACAAATACTTCGGCTAGATAAATAACGTTTGATCTTTCATTCATTCATCTATCCGTCTATCATTTCATTATTAATGTCATTATTTATTTATCCAACCATCCATTCAATTTAATTAATTAATTAATTTATTTATTTATCCATCCATCCATCCAACCATCGTTATGTATTTATATTATCATTTATCCATCCTTTATTTATTTAAATAAATTATTTATTTACTAAATCAAAACAACATGCCGTTGCTTAATTCATCTATTAATTCATTTTATTTATTTATTTATTTATTTATTTATTTATTTATTTATTAAACTAACCACCTATTCTTTTCTTTCCTTCCTTCTCTCCTTTTTTCTTTATTTTCTTTCTGTCTCTTTTTCTTTATTGATTTATCAATCCATCCATCCATCCATCCATCAATTTACCGACTAGCCTTTATTTATTTATTTATTTATTTTATTTATTTTTTTTTTTTATTTATTCATCCATCCATGCATTCAACCATCCATCCATCCGTTATATATTTATTTAACAATTTATTCGTCTTTTATTTTTTAATTAAATTATTGATTTATTCATTTAATCAACTATCCATTCTTTTCTTCACTCCTTTTCTCCTCTCTTTCTATATTTTCTGATTAATTTATCCATCCATCCATTCAACTATCCATCCTTTATTTATTTATTTATTTATTTATTTATTTATTTATTTATCCATTCATCCATCCATGCATGCATTCAACCATCCATCCACCCTTTGAATTTATTTAATCATTTATCCATTTTTTTATTTTTCTATTTTTTATTTATTTATTTATTTATTTATTTATGCAACCACCCACCAATTCTTTTCTTTTTTCTCATTTTTTCTTTCATTTTATATCGATTTATCTATCCATCCATACATCCATTCATTTAAGTATCCATCCTTTATTTATCTATCTATCTATTTATTTATTTTTAATTAAATTATGTATTATTGAATTCGTTTTTTTTTAAATTTTAATTCATTTCTAATTATTTATTGACTTCAATAAATTATATGATGTTTCCGAATAAACCAGATTCATTTTTTTTCCGTGATTTGTATAATCTGTTACATAGTTAACTGCATAAATACTACTTGCACAGAACTAGATAATACCTTGATTATCAAAACAAGTTACTTACCTGTATTGTGCCATGTTTAAATATATGTCAGTGTTTGATTTTATTCCAAATCCGATTTTTTAATTTATTAATTAACTTATTTATTTATTTATTTATTTATTCATTTATTTATTTATTTATTTATTTCTTATTTATTTCTGATTTCTGTTTTAAAAAGACCTTTAAATGATTCATAAATTTATGTTTTAATATCATTTAATACCATCTTAAAGCCATCTTTAAGCCAAATGGTGTAAAAGAGCTTAAAATTTCAGTGCCATTAAGCCATCTTTAAGCCAGGCTTAAAGATGACTTATAGATTGCAGTGTCTTTAATTCACCTTGAAGCCATCTTTAAGCATCTTTAGGCGCATCTTTAAGCATCTTTAAGCTCGTCTTAAAGGTGCTTAAAGATGCGATTCCGTCTTGTGAATGTAGTTCATTTTTAATCAAACATTCAACAACCTGTTAACGATAAGATATGCTTTTACTTTCTTTTGATAAGCGTTTAGTATTAATGGTTAAAACGTATTATTGTAACTTAAATAAAGTTGCATCTTTCAGTGCTCGAATTCTCATACTTTAAATTTTTCAACGCGATCCCCTGTTTGACCAGATTAACGCTATAAACCATTTCTTTCTTTTTACAAAATACTAACAAGTTCCGGAGGATTCGTCTTTTGAAGTTCTTACAACGTTCATTATGTGTTTGCTGATTGAATAACATAAAACCTTTTTAGCAAAGTTTGAATCATACTTAAGTCTGAATAAGACTCACAATTAAGGCACCCTCTAACAATATTTCTTTTTTAATAACAAAAAGATCGTTATTTTATTCCTAGTCTTTCAGAAAGACAGTTTCCTTTTTTTCTTTTTTAAAAAAAAAACATTCTTTGTCTGCTTCGATTATAATATTCAAACTTAATAGTTTTAGTTTTGTGATTGATTTCTTTTAAAAGTTGTCTCTTGAAATTCTCTTTACTCTGACCCGGAGTAAATGTTTTCTTATTTATTTTCTACTGATTAATGATTTAATCATGTTTGTGTTACACATTGATGTAGTTTTATCGCCCATGGGAGTGCATCATTCCTCATCGCATAACATAAATAGGCTAATTTTCCTCTCATTGAATCTTTTTATATAACACTCAAGAGGTTATTAGTTTGAAAGCCGAAAATTTGCATGTGTGATACGAAGAAGTAGACCACTGAAAAGCGAAAATTACTTTTCTTTACAGTAACTGATATAGAATTCTTTCAAATAGAATAATTAATATCTAGACATAACTAGATTTCTTATTATGTAATGGTTCTATTTCCAAAACAAAACGCAAAATACTCGTACAAAACATTATTTTATATTCCATATAATGTTTTTCAAGTTTATTTAATGTTTTTCAAGTTTATTCTTCCATACAGATAGACAATCGTGTAGCTCAATATAATTTGTATAGTCATAAGTCGTCTTGTTTACAAATGTTACCTCTTATATGTGTGACTGATTTTTTAAATACTAATTTGTATAATTTTTGAAATACAATATAGAAAGTTATTTGTTTTTTAATTATTTCTAATTTTAATTGCTAAAATACAAACGCATTTATATCTAATATATATTATATTTATATATCTTTACTTTATTTCAAATAAATTGGTCAGTTTTAAGTTTGTGTTTTGTGTGTATTGTGTCATTAACATAATATTAATGGTTTCTAGAAGGGCAATTCGGAAAGATTTTCAACTGACATTTTGATGTCATTAGATACCTTCTACTCCTCTGAAGCCAAAATGGAAAGTGTTCTCCCACATCATTTGTTTATAATTAAAAAAAAAAAAAAAAAAAAAAAAAAAAAAAAAAAAAAAAAACAATGCTGATTCACATAAGTAAGGAGGCATGTCAATAGTTTCTACATGATTTTGATTTGGTAACGAACCACTTAATTTTTTAATTTGCTTTTTTTACTTTTGTAATATTTTTATTATTCCACGTAACGTTAAAGAATAACAAAACAAGTTTATGTTATATTTTTAGCTCACCTGACCACAAAGTGCTCATGTGAGCTATTGGTATCAGTAAAGGCAGACCCTCCGTCGTCTGTCGTTCGTCGTCCGTCTGTCCGTCCGTCCGTCCGTCAACAATTGCTTCAAACGACTTCTTCTCAGAAACCTCTGGTCACATTTTGTTTAAACTTGGTCAAAAGCATCTATAGAACATTGCCTTTCAGATTTATGTTTTTGGTTGCCATAGCTACCAAAAGTAGGTCACAATGACCTACATAGTTAAAAACTTTAAAAAATCTTCTTCTCCAAAACCACTTCACTAAGATAAAATCTGATGTGATATTTGGCATCTACGGCGTCTTATTTACCAAGTTTGTGAATTTCAATAATTTTTGTGAAAAATTCGGTTACGAGTTTTTGCGTTTATTTTTTGTATTTTGTAAATAGTACTTTTTTACAAAAATTACAATAATGAATAAATTTAGGTGAACTCTTTTCCCAAACATCATTTTCTTATGTGAAGAAACATATGTTTGACAATTTTCATGAAATTCTGTAAAGCACAAGTCGCTTTTTTCGGCCTTTTTCATTTTCAATTCTAGCAACCCAAGGGTTCGAGGGTTCAAATCCAAGTGGAGCCACTTTTTTTTAATTAATTTTTTAATTTTTTCTTTTATTTTCTGAATATTTTGACTTACAATGGTGCATGGAAGAGATTTTATGAATTTTTAGTGTAATTTTTTTTTTTTTTTTTTTGAAATACATGTGATACTGCAACCCAAGGGTCGAGGGTTCAAATCCCAGTGGAGCCACATTTTTTTTTTTCTTTTTTTTTTTTTATTTTCTGAATTTTAATGACTTACAATGATGCATGGAAGAAATTTTTGAATTTTTACTTTTTAGGTTGCCATAGCTACATTGACCTAAATAGTTGAAAACCTAAAAAAAAATTTTCTCCAAAATCACTTCACTGAGATAAAATCTGATTTGATATTTGGCATCTAAAGCATCTTATAAACCAAGTTTGTGAATTCCAACAATTTTGTGAAAAATTAGGTTACGTGTTTTTGCATTTATTTTTATACATTGTACACAAATGTACCTTTTACCAAAATTACAATATTAATAAATTTAGGTGAACTCTTTTTCCAAACATCATTTCTTATGTGCTGAAACATATGTTTAACAATTTCCATGAAATTCTGTAAAATACAAGTCGCTTTTTTCTACCTTTTTCTTTTTCAATTCTAGCAACCCAAGGGTCGAGGGTTCAAATCCCACTGAGGCTACTTTTTTTTTTAATTCTGAACTTTATGACTTACAATGCAATGGTGCATGGAAGAGATGTTATGAATTTTTACTTTTTAGTGAATTATTATTTTTGAAATACATGTGATACTGATATGAAGATTTAACTAAAACCTAGAATTTTTTTTTGGTTTTTTTTTTTTTTTTTTTGTTTTGTTTTTTTTTTTTTTTTGTTTTACAAAATCATTGTTATGTGACATTATTTAAATTAATTGAACAATTTTTTTAAAAATAATTTGCAGTTGAATTTTACCTTTTTTTTTTTTTTTTTTTTTTTTTTTTTTTTTTTTTTTTTTTTTTTTTTTTTTTTGAAATATTTGAATTAATGTGTCAAATCTGTAAAGTCTTTTATCCGGATCTGAAAATTGCTCATGTGAGCTTTTGTTATGGATAGGAACTCTGCCATCCATCCATACATCCATCAAAAGACTTCTTCTCAGACACTACTGGTCACATTTCATTCATATAAGTCAATAGACCTTCAGACCATTGCCATTCTCATTTGTGTTTCTGGTAGCTTTGGCTACTAAAAAAAGGTCACAGTGACCTATATAGCTAAAATCAAAACAATAAAAATTAGGTTATCTGAAACATCTTCTATTGAAGCCACATGTTATGAAATACCAGGTATTATCAAGACATACCAGTTACATTTAAACTCAGATGAGCAAATTAGGGCCATCTTGGGCCTCTTGTTTCTTGTAGATTTGCCCAATTGAATAAGATTCGATTGGAATTTTGGATTCATTACTATTCTAATATTCTATTGATTAGCTTATGTTTTTCTATCTATCAACGTTTTCGGTCTCCAGTGTCATTGATGAGGAAAGTCTTTTCAAAAAATGCACATATGGCATATCAAAATTAACTAATTTTTTGTTACATATGTTGAAATTAAAATTGTAACTACACTTATCAATTAGATATTTTCAAAAAAGCGTTTAACATCAAATTTAAAAAGTTGGTTCGATCAGTCTTAGACTAAATCCATTTCAGATGGAGACAGAGAGACCATCACGCATGAGATTGACCATGTATACCACAATGAAAGATGATCATGACCATTTTACATTAAATTGAGTAGAAAATATCCAATATCAGTTTTTGAGACAGAAAAATCTTATTTATAATTAACTTTGTGATGACGACCGAATTGTAAATCTACAAAATCAAAATGATTTACGCCAGATTTTCGGACTGTCAATGATTTTGTTCTCATAATGTTTGAAATGTTTGTATGTACTTGCCTCCGTCAAAACTTGTCAACAGTTTAAGAAACACACACACACACACACACACACACAGAAACACACACACAGTGTGTTCATTGGATAAATTAATTTTGCTAAACATCATTATTTGAGACAATGAGGCTTTTTATATAACTATATATGTATATGACTAAGTATGGTAGTCTCTTTGAGTGTTTCTGCCAATCCCTATAAGCTTTATAGTGTAAGATCATCGGAGCACCATTTAACAGACAGACATGACAGACGTTTGGGTCACATTATACTGACACCAAGCAAATTGATAAAGCAAACAGCAAGTAGAGTTCAGTTATTTATTTAATCTTTATCACATGTGATCTGACAAGAAAAGAATTTAACAGCGTTAGAAGATTGGATTCAAGATTGATCTTTCAAATCTTTGGCACTGAGTTTCAAATTAATAAAAGTTCATTTCCTTTTTTAAATTCAGATGTTAAGATTAACCTTTTAAAGCAACTGAAATTGTAAAACGTAAACGTCTTTGCAGCTAGTGCACTTTTTAGTTTTTGACATTATACGCTAATATGAAAGAAACTTCAAAACTGCGAAGAAACGTGTTATCAATCTTTCCTATAAAACACTGTGTATGTTATTAATTTGAAGACAAATGCAAGGCTTATATAATATAAAGTTGAAGACTATTTATATCAAGATTGCTTGTCTAAAATAACTGATTTTTGATTGTTTTATGTACACTTCATCTCAGTTATGAAATAGAATTGATTTCGAAACCTCTATAATGCATTTGTGATGAATTGAGAGATCAGTGATTTATTTTTGAAGTCCTTAAAACATATTAGATAATTAATTGTACGTAAAAGAATGAAACCAGTATCAGCATAATCTTTATTAGTTAAAAGAATTTCACATTTAAAAACTGTGAGAGACATTGGAAACAAGATACAGGGACACAAATTAATAAAACCATGGAGTCAACTATAATTAAATCGAAAAACCGAAAACGACAAAGTAGAAAAAAAAAGGAATTTAATTTTTAAAGACAAAATATTTCGATTTTTTGTCTGCTTTATGTGTTTTTATAATTACTTTAGCATAGAAACAGTTTTTGCCTCGGTGTCAAGTTTCAATTTTTGCCGTCATTTGTTATTTGGAAATAACCAATTAGTTTTTGCTGTCTTTAAAAAATTTAGTTATGTAATGTTAAACGCTGTAGTTCGTTTCTTTCTTCTTTTGCCACCATGTAAATCCTATAGAGACATTCACAGTCAAAATGTGTTATAAAATGCATATGGATAAAGCGATGCACTGCATATGTTGCATTGCAAGTGAAGTAATATTTGTATGTCAGTTGTCGTTTAAATTGGGCACCAGATCATTTGCTCCTTAAAAATAACATCAGCTATTCATTATGAATTGTTTTATTATGAATAACCACATAACAACAATAATAATAAAAAAAATCATCATTACACAGATGTGGCTAGACAGCACGCACATAAGCCCCCTTTGCACTAAATCAATGTAGATTGTAAATTTTAACTTTGAGCTACAAAGTCCATGTTGAAATTTCTTGAATATAATACCCTTCGTATGATTATTTTCTGGAATCTGCGTGCATTTTTTTCTTCAAATTTGAATATTGTCTTATTGATGAACTTATCATTGGCTTAATTTTAAGATGGCCCTATGGTCTAACTGAAAATGTCATAAAATATTATCCTTTAGTCTAAAATCTTAAAGGCGATTATAAATGTTTTAGTAAATTGAGTCCCGGGCAGTTTGCATTATGATTTTTATTTCTATTCTTAAAAATTATTTCTACTTACAAGACTTCTTCTTTTTAAATATGCACATAACTTGACCTTTTCCAATTAAACGTGAAAGTCATTAAAAAGCAACGTTATTGATTATTTTTTCTTTGTGTTTTGATCATGATTGAAGGCTTTCATTTTTGTGTTTTCTGATTAATATTTTTAATCATTTTTGTTACGTATTGATGTATTTTTATTGCCCTCAGTGAGTATCATTCTTGGACGCATTATATAAATAGGCTAATTTCCCTCTCATTGAGACGTTTTCTTATAATTAAGTATGTTATTTACTTTAAGTCTGATATATTTTTATATGGTGCCAATAGCAGATTTTTAAAAAAAAAGTTTTTGCCTCTATAGAACCAAATAGGCGAATTCATATTTACTTTTTTCAGAGTTGTACATTTTAAGTTTTAGTTTGACGTTAATTCGTTCGATTTATTCGTTGACCTTTTCTTTTGGATTAAAGGTTTAAAAAACAAGACACCAGTAGTTTTTTATCAAAACATTTAAATCTGATACAAGAGGGTTTGACTTTGTTTTTGTTTCAATCTTCGATTTGGTAGAACTTCCGTTACTTAAATTACATTTTCTAAATTTCTTAATTACTCGAAGATACCTCGGTCAAAAAAATTTGGTAAATTGAACATCTTGAATATTTAAATATAAAATTGCGGAGAATAATTTGAGCATTTACCGATAGCTGACGAAGCACCAGCATTATCAAGGTTTTTGTGAAAAAATAACATTACAAAAACTGTTATATAAACATAGGTAGTCAAAATGTGTAACCATCTATCTGATCATAAATTAATATCCACTTATCAAAATCTTTTTGCAATTTTTGTTTTGGTTTTAGTTACTTCAAACATGCTCAAATATGCTTATTATTTCCATGTCATTAAAACATTTTATGTAACATTAATAATGAGATATCTGTTACATGTTTATGCAATACCAAATAGCACATTATTTATTAGGTGAAAAATTCTAAATTTATATTGAGTCATAATAAGGTATTAAATTTTATCTTGTTTCAATTAAGTAAAAATATAATCAGATTGCGTTTATTAGCCTTTTTTAATCAGGGTTTTGGCTTAATCATAGCTAACGCTAGAGGATTTAATCGAATATTTAAAAGCGATACCAAATAGTTTTGACATTTTGCTCGTGTTTTACCTCTATTCAGTACCTTTTCGTGACAAAAAACTTTCCCGGTTTCATTAATTGCTAAAGTACTTCATCACATCGCTTGTACAAAATTTCTTTATGGCATTCTGTTTCCATTTGACAAGTAAAACAACATGAAAAGTCAAAGTAAAATATGACAAAAGCATTTTGAGCTTGAACTGAATGTTTTATGTCATGTAACTTACAAAGAAGGAAAAATATTTTAGTGCAAAAAAGTATCTATAAAAGTCCAGTTAAGGACACACGAATAATTAAATTACAATAATTAAATATATAAAACATACACATTTCAGAAATGAATCTTAAAACATATCAATTTAAATGGAAACGTGATTTTTGTTTGAATTCTTATTATTACATCACATTTATATTTAATTCAGATAGAAATTTTTAGTGTTTTTTACAAGCCTGTATTTTGCTAAAAAACATTTTATTTTTAATTGAAGTCAAAGCTATCGCTTTCAAGAAGTAATTGCGGAACGGTGCCTAAATGTTTTATCTTTATCTTTTTAGGAACATAAGAAATTCAATAGATTTTCTTTAAAAAGAAAATAGAAATGTGGCAATCACTGTTATTTACCTTAAAAATACAATGATAGTGTTATTATTACACTATAAAACTATTAAACGTGTAGCAAAACGTTGAAGTCGTGCTTCATTTTCCTATTCTTTTACAACAATTTACAAAAATCTAGATAAACATGCATCGTTGATTTAAATGTACTACTCAATACATTTTTCTAGCAAAACCTTCGCTGTAAATACTGCTTCAAAAAATTTTGCAAGGATGGTTTAATGAATTAAAATTTCAATATAACAGTAAGGACTATCGTGAAATTTTTATCTGTAGTGTTTCCCACGATCTATACTATCGTACATTCAAAAAATGATTAAGAGATATGCTTATTACTCTAAAATGACCATTTTTTAGTGCTTTCCGAAAAAGTTAAAAGGATAATAAAAAATTTGGTATTTTTACTCTTGACCGATAAGGACTTTTCTTATACCTTTTCGTGCCCATTTTCTTGAACTATATCTTGAAGAAATTATAAATGTAGAGGCTCTAGAAACATTCTACAGAATTTTACGAGTCTCGCTTATTGCTTTCTTTTTTTGAGTTAAAATGTACAGGCTAGTAAACCTGTTTGCATCTATATATACTTATTTATATCTCTATTTAACAATCACAGACTAAAACAAATGGCAAACAACAAAAATAATACAATTATTATCTTTATTTTTATTATATATTGTTTGCGATAAATAGGTATTAGAAATAGGTGTGTGGTTTTATTGGTCCCATTTTGTGCATTTTCTCTTGGTTTGTTGTTTTTAATAAACTGAATTTTTTATTATTTTTTCCTTTAGGTACACTGTTGCTAAGCATGTGCTTTTCACTTACCAATTTCTGTTTCTTTTTACCAGAGTACATATTACACTTTTAAGTGAATTTGGGATTTGCTTACCTGACCAAATGCATTTTTCGATTACCTTTATTGATTTAAAAATTGAATAACAATTCTACTTGAATGAATATATTTCAGGTATCCTATGCATCAACGTCACCGGCTTTAAGTGAAAGAGAGAAATATAAAACGTTTTTCCGACTTGCTCCGACAGATTCTGCTAATAATCCTGCTAGACGTCTATTTGTACAGCATTTTGGTTGGAAAGTTGTTTCTATACTGTATGAAGATATTGAAATATTTTATCTGGTATGTCACACACACACACACACACACACACACACACACACACACACACACACACGTTGGTTATTAAGGTGACTTTCTACATATTACAACAATTCACTTGTGTTTTTTTCAGTATTGATGTGGCAAATTCAGCTACTGTGGCTAAACATTATAGTTATTATCTTCATAACTTTTAAAGAGACAGAAATATAATGTATTTTTTCCTTTTTCTTTCTTTTTTTTTTTGTTTTTGTTTTTTGTTTAAAGCCTATAAAAGCAAATATTTAATATTTTCTTCTTTCAGATTTTTTTTGAATACTAGTAAATAGTTAAATATTAAATGCGGTAATATGGCATCACCTTTTTCCATCAGTTCATAGTACAGTAGAAGATATTTGTCTATAATTGCATATATTTTTAAAACTTTGCATATTTGTCTATAATTGCATATATTTTTAAAACTTTGCATGTTACTTATACAGTTTCATTTTAATAAACAAAATTAGGACATGAATTTTTGCATCTTTTTGAAATATACAAATGTACCTGAATCAAAGCATTAATCATTCCGTAGAAATAAAATCATAAGTAACATGCCTGAGAGCATAATCAATTTATATATTGATGTAAAGTGTATACACAGGATGTAAAATATTTCAATAAATTCATTTATTATGACGGAGATTAATGGCTAGCAAGAAAATCAAACATTTTATTTCGGATGTAGTATCAGTTTTGAATAATCATTAAGTAGAGAGTGATTCCAGTAGGAGTAAATGATTGATATTTAAATGTTATTTCACAAGTAAAGAGGAAATATTTCTTTTGTTGACATTGATATAGATACTTAGTCTACGATTACTTTTTATAAATTTGTTGGAAATAACGCCTTACTCTTGAATTAATGATACATAGTTTATTCTTAATTTTATTTATGATACATCAAATATGTTTGTTTACACAGTAATGTAATGTTGGCACGCTGACGTTTGCCTGCCAAAACTTTTTTACTTAAAGAGGCGTCAATTTTGAAATGGTAGTAGAAATTATGGTAACTGAAAATACTTTTATTAAATGATCAGTTACAAACAAGAATGTTTTCGAATGGTTACCAAATCTTTGAGGGTAAGTTGCAGTGTAAAACTAATCCAGTATTTACAACTGTTACCTTAAGTAAACAGGGGTTCTTTATATTTAGATATTTTTACTTAAAGGGGCGTCAATTTTAAAATGGTAGTAGAAATTATGGTAACTGAAAAATACTTTTATTAAATGATCAGTTCCACACACGAATGTTTTCGAATGGTTACCAAATCTTTGAGGGTAAGATGCAGTGTAAAACTAATCCAGCATTTACAAGTGTTACCTTAAGTAAACAGGGGTTCTTTATATCCAGATATTTTTACTTAAAGGGGCGTCAATTTTAAAATGGTATTAGAAATTATGGTAACTGAAAATACTTTTATTAAATGATCAGTTACACCCAAGAATGTTTTCGAATGGTTACCAAATCTTTGAGGGTAAGATGTAGTGTAAAACTAATCCAGCATTTACAACTGTTACATTAGGTAAACAGGAGTTCTTTATATCCAGATATTTTTTAGTTTCTTAATTAACTTTTTATAAGTAGACCCGTTCAGGACAGATCTTATTGTAAGGCAGTTTGGATATTAAGTTGCCGAAGGCCGATGATTTATCTCAGAAACTTCGGTTTTCGTCCCCATCTAATAACTAACCGCCCCTATATAAATGGAAGATTGTTGCGTGGGATGTTGAATACATTACTACACTACCCTTAACTTATTATAAATAGATGTTTGTTATGTAGATTTTATGCATTGTTTGTCCTATTTTTAAATAGCAGGATGATGGCTTTTCATAATTCAATTTGTAAATGAACAGCATTTATTACAAATGACACTTCGATTCTGATGTATTTTTTATTATTTTAATCCAGTTTATGGCAGTTGTTAAAATGATTTTTTGATAGCATATTGTGAAAAAATATTTATGACAATGTGATAATATAATGTATGATAGTGCGCTGATATTGTGTACAGTTAATTTGTTCATATGATTTATGACAGTTTGCTAATAAATGTCTAGGATTATTTTCATTAAATCACAATGTGCTATAATTTTGTATGACAGTGTATTAATTTATAGTACTACATTGTGATAAGTTAATATGCAACAGTGTGGCATTATTTGGTATGGCATAGTGTAAATAGTATTTTTTTGAAATGTATGAATGTGTAATACAGCAGTATGATAATGTTTTATATGACACTGTGGTAATATTATGTACGACAGTGTGCTGGTAAAATGCGCAGCAATATGTTTGTATATTACAAAAGAATGTGTTAATATTTAAGGGACGTGGTAATGTAATGAATGGCAGTGAGATTATATCATTCATGACAGTTTGATAAATAATGTATGACAGTGAGATTATATAATGTTGGTTGGTTGTAATATGGCTTAATATCGCAAGCAATTTTTTCCATTTGTTACAAAAGCAGGCTTTTTAATCCCTACGGATTAAACCAAGAATAAGTTCGTGTATGCCTATAAAGTGCAAGTATTTTGTATGGGCGCACTTAGAGGGAATTTTTGTTTAAGTGTTAGTCCACCCAGTCACTATGCGATGGACAACCATACCACTCCCTTGTACCGGATAAACCATTATATACTGTTAATGTAGAGCGCCTGGCTAGATTGCAGCATCACAAGCTTAACAGTCTCATGAATGGCCCGATGAGAGTTTAAACATTCATCTCCGGCGGCGTACCCTTTACCACTAAACCATTGAAGCAATCCATATTATGTTTGACAGTCTATTAATTAAATGTATCACAATATGAAAAAATCATTTCATCAGCCGTCTTAATTTTTGAAATTTATTTAAAACGAAGGTTTGTTCCTTCATGCAAAGCATTCCTAAGCTGGATTTGATTCATATAATTTTGGAACTTAAGATTCAGCAATTTTCAACTGTTTGACTTATTTTTTTTATCTATCAAACTTTTCGGCCCCTAGTGTCACTGATCAAGAATGCTTTTCCGAAATGTGCACATATGGCACATCAAAATTTAACAGGTATTTGTGTTATATATTTACTACTCCTGAGCGGGTACCGCTGTTGGTTGAATAAACTCCCCGAGAATATTCCTAACTCAGTAGACAGTACTTTGTGCTGTAAGAAAATATACCATTTAGCAAAATTTTCAGCCGTCTTATTTTATGAAATTTATTTAAAACTAAGTTTTGTTCCCTCATGCAAAGCATTACTTAGCTGGATTTGATTCAAATTATTTTGGAACTTTTGATTCAGTAATTTTCAACTGTTGGCTTATGTTTTTTCATGTATCAATCTTTTCGGCCCCTAGTGTCACTGATCAGTAATGATATTATATATTTCTAACAAATATTGTAAAATTCTCAAATATTAATCTAAAGCTACATAAGAAGTAGTTAATTGATTGTCACCATGTGATTTTAACGTAAACAAGAAGAAAACAATCCATTAAAATATGACATTAGCAACATACACAGAATGTTGAAAACAACGGTGTTTTGAACCATCGCAATGCTTATTATAAACCTTGATAAACTTAACAAGTTCCTTGTTTAGTAGACAAGGTATACACAAATAGATATAAAAGAGCTGAAATATTATAAGCAATAAATGAAAAAAATATAGTATAATCTTTCTGACAGTCCAAATGTAATACTTATGACATTGTGATAATATTATGTACAATACTGTGAAAGAATTGAGTATGGCAGAGTAATTGTATAGAAATATTACATTTCTGATAGGTTGGCAATCCATATCGTCACCCGACAATTTCAATGTCGCGGAGGTTGACAATGAATTTCAAAGGGTGACAATATGGACTGTCATCATTTCAGAAATGTAATATAAAATTTATTATACCAATTTCTGGTTTTATTATACTTTGCAACCAAAATACATATCCTTGTACATCCGTCTGAGAACAATTCATTTACTTATAAAGACGATCGTTACATTACTTAAGACAAAGGCGTTTTACTGATTAAGAACACGCGGGCGAATGTGTTTGAACCGTATACGCAACATTTTTGTGTATGTGAAATTATTTCATAATGTCAACCGTTCCATATGCGCGTAAATTCTGCGCATGTGACATTTTCATAATATAACCGTTTCTTAGTGTTGTAAGGTAATGTCAAATTGTGATGTAGACTTTTTTATCTGATGTTGAAACTACAGGGTGAAATTAAAAGTACCCAAATTCTTATTAGCCAATCAGAATCCAAGTATTTCACAAGAGGTATGATAATTTTCCTTAGCCGGATTGGATTCATATAATTTTGGAACTTTAGATTAAGTAATTTTCAGCTGTTTGTCTCATGTTTTTTAATCTATCAATCAAATGATTTTCCGAAATTTTCACATATGACAAATTAAAATTTAACACATATTTGTGTGATATATTTATATTGTGTTACATTGTGTTACAATTATATATGATAGTTGGATATATTTTCCTGACATTGTGTTATTAGTATATCTGAAAGTGTGATGAATTTTTTATAACACTGTGTTCAGCTTTTAAATGGCATTATTTTAATTTCGTATGTGTTCGTATTCTGTACGACAATGTGTAAACATTCTTTATGACTGTGACGCATTTTTGGAGCCTTAAATTATAATGATGCATGACATTGATTTGATATTCTGTATGACATTGTAGAAATATCATGTGTAATGTATTATTTTTTATCTTTAGGCTATCGATGGTTTGTCTAAAGCACTGGAGCATCACAACATTTCTATTTCTGCAGCAATATCATTCAGATCAAAGGAAGAAGGTGAAATTAAGTCTAAAATAAAAACATTAATAGTAAGTAATAGCAGATAATATATGAGAAGGTCTGTATCAGAACGTAATATCAAAATGTAATAAAGTAAATAGTAACAAAAAGGATTCCTAATATAAACTGCATATCTATAAAAACAACGCTTCAATGACTGTTTTAAATCAACGATGATGAAATTGTTGATACAATATATATATATATATATATATATATATATATATATATATATATATATATATATATATATATATATATATATATATATATATAAAATCACAATGATTTAATCAATGTTTTAAATCAACGATTGTTTATACAATGAGCATTACTTGAATGCAGACAGTATTTACTGCAAAAAACAATTCTTTTGGGCTAAAAATGACCACGTAACGTTTAATGTATGATAGTAATTTAGTACATTACATGTTTAAATGTAAAATATTGATTTGGTATCTACATAGACACCATTTTGTTCAGTTTCCTGATTTTATTTTACAACACGCACCTAACCTTTGACAGCACTATATTCTAATTGTTTTTCCAGACAGGCACTTTACTACCAGAGGAACACTATATGCAGACTGCGATTAGTGATTTTTAAGCTTTAACCATGTTTTACATTGTCCATTCATTTCTGTATCATTTTAATAGATTGTTTTAGATATCTATATATAGAATACTTTAAAATGATTGAGTGTCATCAGTCTTGGTTAAGTTATTTAACGATATCAATTTTTATTTTATGTAACTTTAAATATTTGCAGCTGAAAATGTTGTGACCTTTGCATTTAAAAAACTTTAAAGACAGATTCAGTTATGTACAAAGATTAATGATGGATGACTATTATCACCCACATTTAGATTCTAAAATAAAATCAATAAATACACGACCATGATTCCCATGAGTAAAAGCGTACTAATCTTAATCTACTATGAAAACAAATATAGCTTAATGCAACACAGAATCTTATCTTAAGTTACATAATAAACGTGCACATTTCATTTATTTTTTTTTTTTTTTGCGCTTTTCACTCGTGTTTTAGATAATTTAATCATGGCATACATTCTTTCTAAAAGATTTGAACACATTCTAATTTAACTGAAAAAATCTCGAATTTTATCAAGTTAAGTGGGAATTAGTAAACTAAAAAGCGTGACATAAAGTTGTTTTGCTTCTAGATCTAATTTATTACCCCTATATCAATAGAAATGCTAGCATCAAAATATCAAGTCTTACATTCCAAATTGGGCTTTCAGATATTTTTTGGACAATTTCATACCACAAGAGTATACAGAGTATTTCTAAGAAAATTAATATATGTATGTATGTATGTATGTATGTATGTATGTATGTATTTATGTATGTATGTATGTATGTAACGTGTGAAACAAGAATCTGCAATCTGTAGAAATCACAAGACTCGTTTACGTAATACATGAACATCTTGCACAAGAAGAGTAATTATTTATTTTCTCGAATGAATTGTCCTTACGATACATCTTTGCAAGTTTTATAACATATATACATTAATATTGTGTAACAGCAAACAGTCTAGGATTGAAGTTTTATGTTGCATTTCCTCTTTATGTGCTGACTTATTATAGTTAACACGCCAAACCAGAATTAGCTTGAATAATAAAAATACACTTTTATTTGATATTCAGCCTTTATTGTGATAATCATCTGAAGAAGAGATAAATTTTCAAATAACTACTGCAAGCATTGTTCGGTCATTGAGTTGACAATTTCGTGAAAATAAAAAAAGTAATGCTTTAAAATAAATAAGTAAATAAATAAATAAATAAATAAGTAAATAAATAAAATAAAAAAAATAAAAGTAAAAGTAAAAATAAATTTAAAAAACAATAATAATAATAATAATAATGTGAACGTGAAAATAATAAACAATTAAATTAATTAATAAATTTGTGGATGAATGAATATTTTAATCAATAAAAGCTTCGATGTAATTGCTACTGGAATGTAATGATTGAAGTTTTATATTTTTGAAATGGGTATGTTACAGGTTATTTCAATTTTTAAGTTTTTTGATGTGCATTGCTAGCCTTCGGTAATGGTTTTTTCCTTGAAAGTTATGACATTAAGCTTACTTTAGCCATAATCAAATGACTAATAATCCGATAAAATTAAAACTTGTACAAGAGTGAACAGACATCCCGAGTTAAACCATATATGGAAAGCTACTTTGTTCACAAATTTAGATTTGAACGGGTGCGTCAATGATTTTTTTAAACATTTTAAATTACTTCTTTAATTAATATATTTTATTTATTTTTGTGGTTTGTTTTAGGACGAGGATGCCAGAATTATTATAGGAGCCTTCTCGGAGATTGCTGCTAGGCAAGTGTTGTGTGAGGTTTGTTTACATTTCCGACGTACACCCGATTTGGTAGACTGATATTATATGCCTCGGGTTTTGTAGGTAAACCAATAACAAGAGCACTCCAACTTTATTTGCTCTAACCAACTTACTAACTAATAATAATAATAATAATAATAATAATATCACAAATTTTATGCTTCAGTTAACTGCATGACATGCAAAATTTTCGAGGCACTACTTGAAAAGTTAATAATTAGAATAGATTACATTAAACAATTAAAATTTATCTTTATTTTTTTTTTTATAAATGCCAACGTGAAATCAGAATTGATCTATTGCGAATCACGTTGATCCACTGGATGAAGGGCTTTGTTTTTCACAGAGCACAGTGATATCTATATCATAAATATATTCAGCTTGTATCATTTTCAATTGTTCATAGAATTTATTTTGTAAATTCACATTATTTTGGCACACTTAAATGCACAGTTACATATTTAAGATTTTTGCCATGACAACTGAAATATTAACAATGCAACTGGGGGATTTAAAGCATAAGAAAAAAAAACACAGCTGAATAATTTTCTATAATACTTGTTGATGTCCGCCAAATGTCAGATTTCTATAACCAACTCTCCAATTTGCGTTTTATTTTTGTACTTTCGCTTTTAATATGATGCGAGTAATGGTTTTTTTACACGAAGTTAAAATTCTATAACTTACTCCGAGGCTGTCAGTTTATAGATAATAAAGACAGACCACAGAAACTTGAGAAGGCTATCAAACTTCGGCAAGTTAACATACAATTTTTTTTTCACAAGAATCCGCCGTAGCTGACTTTGAAAAAAGGAATGAGATTCATATTCTAGCGAATTAAACGTTGCGATCACCGCTATAGGATTATGTCAGCGTTTTGTCAGTAGTTCAAAATCTGCTATGTATTATTTGTTACCTCATATTCAATATTGAACAAAACTCAGACAAAAACTGTTAAGGATAATTTTTAATTTTGGTTCGCAATAGATCAATTAAAACAGATCATTTTTATTCGTACAGTCTCATGTATTAAATGATGTTTATACCTTGTTTATTTATCAGGCTTACAATGCTGGATTATTCGGTCCTCGATATGTCTGGATGTTCATTGGTGAATTCGTAGAAAAATGGTGGGAAGTTGTCAATGATACATCCTGTTCGACAGAACAACTACGACTTGCCGCGGAGGGATATTTTACCGTTGCTAGCTTTAACGCTCTAAATGGAAAAGGGATGTCTTTCACAAATATTGTAAGCAAATAATATTTTCTATTATCAGAACCATTTTCTTTGCAACTTTGTTTAGGTGTTGTATATAATTTGATTCATGTTTTGACGGTTTGTAAGCATTTTCGGATATTTTTAACCAGTGCACATTTATTTCTAACGGCATAAAATAAATAAATGTTATAAAAAAGTGTTCAAGATCTCAAGTATTTAATAAATGTAACGATTAGGAATGCATCTCATTTATTACACGCTTTGTCACACGCTTTTTTCTATGTATGGGATACATATGGTAGTTTTATGGTCGTCATAAGTATATTTCATCAGTGCAATGCTTATATATATGTATATATGTTTTATACTGTTTGTTTTTTACTTATAAATATTTTATGCAATTAGCAATATTAAACTACTACTATTTATTATTATTAATAATAATACAATTACTACAGCTACTACTTTTACTACTATTACTACTACTAATAATAGTAATAGAACACAAAATAATAAATTTTATAACAAAAAGAATGTTATATGTAATAAAATTCATTTTTCCTTTTCTTTTACAGAGTGTAGAAAAATTCGTAAAAGATTATAAACAATTAAATGGTACGATGCCAATGAGCCCGTATGCCAAAAGTGCCTATGATACGTTGTGGACTATTGCCTTAACCCTTAGAACTGCCCTGTATCAGAGGAACACTGAAAATTCCTCTTCGGTAAACCTAGACCAATTTACATATGAAAATGGTAAAGAAACGACTGATGAACTTTTTAAAATTATGGAAAAACTTAGTTTCAAAGGACTCTCGGTAGGTGAAATTAATCCACACTTACGTTTTAAATTATTGTCAATTTAAGCTAGAGTATTTTGTTCGATTTTTTCTATCTTTTTTAGGAATAAGTATGAACATGTGTAAATAAATTGTATTTTTTGTTTGTTTTTCTTCTTTCAGTTTAGTTAACCCAATGTCATTTAACTCAAGTTTCTTAATAAAAGTCTAACTTTTTTTGTCAAACAAAAACTTGTTACATTATATCAAATTGAAGGTCAAATGTCTTTAACGGCGAAAGGTCGGTTTAATCTTTGTTTTGCGCTCAGCTTTTAAGAGGACAGACTAAAAACTAGGTCAACCATTGTCAAGATAATGCCAATGGGACATTGTTTGCTTGTCTGCGGGCTACTGACTCAGTGGGCTTGAACGTTAAAGTCGTCCGGAGTGCGTGCTAGTACAAAGAAGACTGCTATAAAACACACTTGCAGGAATCACGTCTAAAAGGAATTATGTAACTGATGGATAATCTCTCAGATATAAAAACATAATAATAAAACCTTGCTCTCGACTTGAACATCTAAAATGGTTCATGCAAATTTATCCTGAAGCAATTTTGTTGCCATTGTTTCGTAAACCTAAACATGTGGCTACACAATAGAACAAAGGTTCTTTGACATGTCTGAAGAAGATAACAGCTTATCTAAAGACTCATCGTATAGCAATAAGCTTCAGGTTGTTCCTAAAGCATCTTCTCTTTCTTAAGCTGTATTCGTCTTTAGCAACTGATATTCAATAAGTAATTAACCCAAGTGGTTTTTATTTCATGTGCAAGAAATTTCTATTTATAAGGTAACTAAAACAAAGTATGACATAAAAAATCTTGTAAACATAAAAAACGGGTATAAAAAGTTTTTGAAGAAATTTATAGTTATTGATCGTGAATTAAAGCGCTTTTCATGCTAATTGTATCATTAACACCCGTTATATTGTCACAGTTTGTAAAAAAGATGAGGCATTTTCTAGCAAAGAAGATTTTGATATGGAGTTTTTATTTCTTTATGATACTTCAAACAGCATACAAACCTTAAAATAAATTTCAAAAGGTGTTTTCTTTAATAAAATCTCTTGTTATTACGTTGACGATATGCGTTTGTTATTACATAGCTGGTATATGACACATAGTTGTGTAACGGATATTTTATGTTTCCGATCAGATTAACGTTTGTACATAATTTAACGATATTACCTCTATATCATTTTATATGTTAAAGGGACCCGTATCATTTAAAGGACCTGATAGACGAGGGATTGCAGTTTTATCTCAAAATCAAGGTATTTAACATATTATGCAAATACCTGTTAAATTTTTGATGTACCATATGTGCACTTTGGAAAATCATTCCTCGTCACTGACACTAGGGGCCGAAAACTTTGATAGATAAAAAAACATAAGACAAACAGTTGAAAAATTAATGAATCTAAAGTTCAAAATGAACTTACTAAATCCAAATCCAGCTAAGAAATGCTTTGCACGAGGGACCATATAAATCTAGGACCAAGTCTTGTTATTTTGTAATATTAAGGTATGAGGGGATTAAGAAGAAAGTAGTTTTATCAAGTAAGAAAACATTAATTAAATATTAAGAAATGAATTTAATATTTATATTTATAATTTTACGTATTAAATGAAGTAAGGTCAGCAAAATTTTTTGTTTTTAAATAATTAATTTGAATACCCCTACCAGCCTCCTTTTGAGTCGTTTATCATAATTTGATGCTATAGACAGATTTAAGCTATTTTTACTTTTATTAAAGGTGGTGAGATGGAAACAATTGCTATGTATGAACCCGATAAGGCGATTCTTAAATTCAATTGTAGTGAATGTGTTCAAGTTATGTGGCAAGGTAAGGCAATTGAATTTGTAACGTTTCATAGTAGGTATTTAGCCTCGAGTTTTGTCATATAAAAACAGACATCTTTGCATTTTTTTGCGAATAACAACTTCAAATTGAATGTAACCTGTAGCACAAAATATCAATTTTTACAATAATAGCAGTAGAACTCGATAAGTAATGACCCCTACTCTTTATAAAGCATTAACAGTTAGTTGAAATTTTAATTTCCAGGCACTGTTGCAAATGCATCTGATGTATTTCGGGTGCATTTAGAGATTTTTGAACATACATGTGTGTAAACACTTTTTATTTTTAATAGGTGATAGAATACCAAGAGACCAAGTGGTGAAAGTATTGCGCAATAAAGTTATTGACGACCACGTGTTTTATATAATAAGCGGTTGTTCATTAGCTGGAATCATCGCCTCCGTATCGTTCCTTGCTTTTAATTTGTATCATAGAAAACTAAGGTATGTTATAGGGTAATAAAATGTATTAATCAATCATTGATGAAGTTTAAAAACATTATTTATTTATAAGTTCGAATTTTAATTCTTAAAATAATTGAAGTTTATCATTCTTAAAATTACACAAGTCATCTATATAAAAACGGTATCATAATATAATTTGAATGGGATTTGTTCTTTTTTATTTTATTTTTTTTTAAATAAAGACAAATTTGGCTTTAGTTAAGATAAACAATTTGTAGCTTCAATAAACTTTGTGTATACAAAAAGTCAATTGAAAAACGGCAATTGATCATTTTAATAATTCATATTAAATCACCGATTTGAATTTTCCCTCATTTAAGGATAAAAAAATATTTAATCACATTAATTCCAAAATATTTATGCACACAATACTGACAGAAAAAAGATAAATATACTTTATTATTTTGTTCTCTTATAGGTATATTAAACTCTCTAGTCCAAATCTGAACAACGTTGCATTATGTGGTTGTATATTTGTGTATGGTGGTGTATTGGTGTTAGGTCTAGATGACAAACGTCTTAAAGAAGAATTTTATCCTGTTGTTTGTACAGTAAGTATAGGTTGTTACTTACCATTCAAATAACATCTATACAGCGAAACACATATAATGGTATATAAAAACCATTCATAGAGCCTTCGGAATATTTACTGGATATACTGATGGTCTTTTTAAAGTTTTTAGGTTGTAATATAAAGCATAATAGTACTAGCCTGTGATCTCTTTATAAAGGTTATCTTTTTTTCTAATGTTGTCACAGACTTATATAGGTGACTTTTTTATATATTATTTTTAGTTTATCAATACTAGTACTTTAACGGGATTTCACTTGATCGACGAATTGGGTATAATATACTTAAGGATATACGTTTACTTATTTTTACGGTTTATTTTACTTTCTTCAAACATTTTAGCAGTTTATTTTAAACAATACAGCAGAACTGCATCATCAAAACGATAGATTATTTTATCAGCTTTTACTACAATATTTTCTCCTTATAATATTTAGAAAAATCATACTAGCCTACCTGTCGTTTATGGAATATGAATATCTTGCACAATATTAAATACCTGACACATAAAAATTTTTCCATTTTTTTTTAGATAAGAGCTTTTCTATTTGCTGCTGGGTTTTCTTTGTCATTTGGTGCTATGTTTACAAAAACGTATCGTGTTCATCAGATATTTACCAGAGCACACAACGGTCTAGTGAAAAATAAGGTCAGTTGTTATTTCTTAATAATTAATATCTGTTTATTACAATTTTTATTGATTTATTCTCTGTTCATTTTAGAAATAAATGTTATTTTTCCATCAACAATAAAAAACAATTTTTTGATATATTCATAAATCTATTTATTATTATTATTATTATTATTATTATTAAATGATAAAGAAATCACTCAATAAAAAGTGTCTAATCGTAACAAACATACCGGTCCATGGGAATTAATGATATACAAAATTATTTTGAAAATTAATTCAAAAATACACGGAATATGTAGCGCAAAAATGTAATTTGATAGTTATTGGTATATTTGTTTTCCTTACAATTGTTTTTGTGCGTATAAGAACTATATGTAACTTGATTGTCTTTCATTTGTCCAATTTAATTTTAGCTGCTTAAGGACAAACAGCTTATGTTTATAATTTGTGTGTTGTTAATGTTGGATTCTACAATAGTACTGGTATGGGTATTTGTTGATCCAATGAATAGAAGAATATCAAATTTAACAGAAGAGGTAAATGTATTATAAATGTTTGTTATCCTCAGAATTTTCGCGCGAAAAAGTAACACTTGGCACTACACCTAAGTTGTAAATGCGACAGAAACGAAAGTTTTCGAATGTCGGCTTATTTATATTATCGATAATAATGCTACATTATGTAATTATTAATATGTTATTTTTTAATCAACCTGTTCAAATGTGAGTAATTACAAAAAAATTAAAAGAAACGTTTTAATTAATAAAAAAATGGATTTTGCATTCTATCCAATTTTTAGCTTACCTGAGCTGAAAGCTCAGATGAGGTTTTGCGATGGTTCACCGTCCGTCGTCTGTCGTGCGTCATGCGTCGTCCGTCGTGCGTCGTGCGTCGTGCGTTAACTCCTAACATTTTAATCATCTCCTCTTAAACTACCAAACCAAATTTGATGAATCTTGGTGATTATGATGCCTTGGTGAAGGTCTTGGGGTCCCATAAAGGGGGAAATAGTGAAAAACTTTAAAAATCTTCTCCTCTGAATCTACAAGAGTTATACCTTAGTTATTTCATTTATAAAATCCTTAGGTCATCTATTTTCAGATTTACACAAATGGAAGCCATGGGACTCAAAATTGCTAATTATCTTGAAAACTATTAAATTTTTGTATAGGCATATATATTAGAATATTGTAGATATTGCAAGAACGATCATTTTGATATATGATTCAATGTTATATGTTGAAAGGTCAAGGTCACAGCTGCAGAAGAAGACTTAAATTGCTAATTATCTTGAAAACTATTTACTTTTTGTATAGGCATGTGTATTAGAATATTGTAGGTATTGACATGAGAATCATTTTGATATATGGTTTAAGGTCATATGTAGGAGGGTCAAGGTCACAGCTGCATAAGAATACTTAAATTGTAATTATCTTGAAAACTATTTACTTTTTATATAGGCATGTATATTAGAATATTGTAGATTTTGCGACAACAATCATTTTGATATATGGATTACAGTCATATGTTGAAAGGTCAAGGTCATAGCTGCAGAAGAAGACTTAAATTGCTAATTATCTTGAAAACTATTAACTTTTTGTATAGGCATGTATATTAGAATATTGTAGGTATTGACATGACAATCATATATGGTTCGAGGTTATATATGTTCAAAGGTCAAGGACATAGCTGCATAAGTATAATGAAATTTATTAAGGATTTGAAAATCATTCATTGCACTACAGTTACTTCATGCATATTGTGTAAGCTACTTATAGATGGAATGTGAGTGGATATAGTTCTGATTAAGTTTTGTGGGAGTTCTTAACTTGAGAAAACTTTTCAAGTTTCTGTACTCAATATATTGTCTATTGCACTTTGCAAACAATATTGGACATATCTTCAGGTGAGCGTCAAGGCCCATGGGCCTCTTGTTTTATTATTAGATAGACGACATCTTAAATAAAATAACCAGTTCGTAACCTTTTCATCAATAGATAAAATCACTAGTTTTTATATTTCCAGATCTATTTAATAATGAAAACAATATACATTTTCTTTTCTATAAATGTATTAATCTTTTTTCAGCCTTCTGAAGTTGATAAGGATATTCTATATATTTATCAATTATCAACCTGTCATTCCCTTCATATGGACAAATGGGTCGGATCATTTTATGCCGTTAAAGGATTGTTACTGGTTTTTGGAGTATACATGGCATGGGAGACTAGGCATGTTAAAATTCCTGTATTAAATGATTCACAATACATTGGACTAAATGTTTATAACGTTGTCATTATGAGTGCTTTAGTGGTTGTGATTTCAAATATACTCTCAGATAAACCCACCCTTGCTTATACAATGGAATCATCTTTAATGCTGATTTCTACTTCCGTGACTTTATGTCTTTTGTTTGGACCAAAGGTTAGTACAAATTATTATTTTATATACTTCTCACGGTCAAGTAAATAAGAATTAGCTTATAACCCCAGCCTCAACCAAAAAAAAAATAATAAATAAATAAATAAATAAAAAAAAAAATAAAAAAAGCAAATTTATAGAATTTTTGTCCCCCTGCTTTCAAATGAAATAGACTTCTGTAATTGTAATGATTGGTAATATGGACAGTCCTAGCATAAAACGCAAAGAGGGAAATTGGTACTATGGTATATCGTTTGTTTGTCTCCCTTTCAGTGGACAAAAATCTTGGATGGTTAACTTTTTAATGACAGGAAACCGATTTTTTATTAATAGTTACAGTGACCTAGAACTTTAGCCTAGTGATCCGAAAATCAATCTCAAGCAAGCTCTTGCAATCAGCTAACTCTGTTACAAAGTTTTATTAAAAACCTTTAATTGTAACTGAAGTTATTGCACGGAAATCAAACGTGACGGACGGAATGACGGACACACGGATAGACGGACAGACGGTCAGGCCCATATTAATGTCCCCCCTTTCGGTGAAAGCGGGGAACAAATAAATTCTTTTCTGTATATATAATTCTTAGTACATGTATTCGCTTATTTAAAACTTAATAAAAAGACATGATGCACGTCAGTAATATGGTCAGAAACGGATATGCGTAAGCTTTTATGAGTATATTTCAACTGTTGCTATTTTAATAAAACTTTAATATTAAATTCATTATGTGCTAACCGAACAGCAGGATAAGAGTGCTCTAAAGTGGTAAAATTGATCTTTTTATAGTATTAATTTACTTCATCAGATGCTCACGCGATAACCTTATATCTGTTTTGAAATAATATAAATATCCCAATCGATCCTAAATCACTGCTTTTAAAAAATCTACAATAATGAATGTGCTAGCATTGCTGGTCTCTTAATTGAAATAGACTAGCAAACTCGGAATAAAGGTCTGTAATGTTATATCATCCGTTCATATATCCACACTTATTTCCAGTTTATTTATATTGCATCTACATAAGTTTAAAGCCACTTGAACTTTTTATTATCAATTTAATTAAGATAGGTAGTAGTTAAAGTTTTCAACTTGTTTGATATTATTTTATTTCGGTAGAACTAATATTTATACATATAAGCACAAAAATGATTGATTTTTGTGAAAATTTTCTGTAACAAAATTATTAAAAATGGCTAAACGTACCGAATGATCTTCAATTTCTTTCAACCATTTACAAACATCAGTAATCACATCAATATTTAATCAGATGTAATCATATCCTATGGCTGTATAACACAAAGACGTATCGATGTTGAGAACAGAAATCAGTGTTTGATATAAAACGTTATTCACGATCTTGTTTTTAATCAATGGCATAATATTTTTGCAATTTTTTTAATTCTTCATTAACATTCCGTGCAGTCTTTTAATTTAATTTAGATAAACATTATATCATATACACGGGTGCTTTTAAACACTTAAAGCACCGGTATGCTTTATACTGAAAATACTAAACGCGTCTAGTTGTATTTCACGGAATGGTGTTATGTAAATTTTACCTACTACAGTTTTTCTCATTCCTCTGGAGATTGCAAGCATTTTTAACTTACAGTCATTTGTACGTTTGCGTTCCTTTTTTTCTATATGTAGATTCAGACAATACCTATCAGTTTTTTTAAAAAGATTTTAAGAATGTAAATACAATAACCTAAAGAAAATTCAAAGAAATTTTGAAACATTGTTTTTTAACGCTTGTTACATATAACATGAAAATATCATATCTAGATTTTAATGTTTATTGTGAAATTATCCACTTTTTAAAAAAAATATTTGTTTCCTTAAAATTATAAGAAACATGATTACAACATTTTAGAATGACGATAATATAATCGAGCTATAGTTCTATAGTCAAATTAACGATACATATTATAAATTTGGGTATTTTTGGCGTGATTGACATAGATTGGTTGCTTCAAATGTTTCTTATCGTCGTTTCAGAAATCATCAGCTATTTGCTACGAGAGCACGTTCAGTCCTACATTAGAAATAATCAAAGAACAAGTTCATGTGTGTCTTGTAAAATACCTTGTACAAGCGCGATATAAATACTGAGTTAGTACACAACATACAATCATACAAACCAGTGACAACATTCTGACTCTGCGTGAAAATCGATATTCATTCTTCTTATGCTGGGCATCAGAGATTTCAGCAATGCGTAATATTTTAAAGCTTTTTAAGACCCTGACTGGATTCGACCTCACGACTCCCCGATCTCGAGGCTTACGATTTGTATATAGCGATGTTTAATACCAGGTTTAAAATGATTAATATTGGGCGATGGTTTAACTATGTTTTATTACATATTTTTGAGCGCTTTATTTGAGCTCTTTATTTTATACACAATTTACGAAAGACACCATCAACTATTTTCCATAAAAACCTACATTGGAGTGTATATATATACCTAAACTACATACAATATTTAAAATTAATTCTTTTTTTTGTAACTTTGGTAGATATATGCTATAGTGACATCGAATGGGAATCCTGTAATTGCCTCCTCTGGTATTTTGGTTGAGGATAAAACCAGACGCTTTGTAGTTGACGAGAGAAGGGAGAAATACTATAGGGCTGAAGTACAAAACCGGGTATATAAACGAGAAATTGTTGAGGTATCTTTCGGTTATTTTCCCCTTTCTTTATCATTTTTGAATATATTTTTACAACATCCAATTGGACCTTTTGATATGCAAAAACGATAGCCAAAGTATATTTGGTTTTAGCTAACAATAATACAATGTGTTATTTTGATAGTCGATATGAATTCGTTAAACAAAACGTTGGAGGGTTTGCTGAAGTGATAATTCATTTAAGCAATTTTCTTTTAAATTAAAAAAGTTGTATTTCGTATACTTAAGAGCATTATTTACAAAAAACACTTTTCTTTAACTGAGAAAACAAACATGTCTTTTTTTAACCTTGTCTAATTTTTTTTTCAACATGAAAAAAAAAAAATATATATATATATATATCTTTGATTTCTTTTTTCCAAGGACAAATTCCAGACAGCTCGAGAACATACCCAAGGCCTTTCTAATCATAAGTGGTTATATATATATATATAATCGACAATAAGTAATTGAAGATAGTATGTTCATTTTAATGAGAATGAATGAAATCGACAACATTTCATCTTGATTTATAACTTTGCTTACGTTGTTACAGAAGAGCCTTTCAGATAATGCATCATTATTACAAAATGAGATAAGGAACGTTAACAATTTGTATACAAAGCTTATATATCTGAAGTGCCAGTATGATGTCTTTCTGTGGCGACAAAAAACGATAGGAAAGTCATATAGTTAATTAACGTGACCTATTAGTTATTTTTCTTTAAGGTTTTATTCCAGACATAATAAACATGTCAATTTATATCATTTTTATTTTCAGCTTGATCAAGAAATTTCAAGACTTGAAAGACTTTTAGAAATGCCTTTACAACCCTACCCAAAAATAACAGATGAACTGCTCTATCTTTTACCAGAGTCAAGAGTAGATCCAACGCCATCGATAAAAAGAAGAAAGCACAAAGACTTTGAAAGGTTTGTCATTGTTAATATTTTAGTTAATTTATATTTCGCATTGATTTATGATGCAAAATAACAAAATGCCAAGATATTCAATGGACGTAGTAAGTTTCATCTTTAAATTGCTTTAGGATCGCTTTTCTTTAATATAGACTTTATGTTTTTTCATGTTTTTTAATTAACCATGGCTTAACGCAGTATTGGTATTAAAACTATTATATTTATCTGTCATATACGTATAACGATATGCTTCTGAATTTTAAAAAAATGGCTTGAAATATTACCATTTACTGCTTACATAAAAAACATATGTGTGAAGTTCTGTGTAATAATTATACCACTCTGTATCTACTACCGTTTCATCTATATTTGTTTCTTATTACATTAACTGTAGATATGAAGTTTAACAGAGAAATGGATTCACATAATTCTGAAACTTTGAATTTATTTTTTTTTCAAACGTTTGGCCTATCATAGTATCAATAATGAGAAATATATTTCAAAAATGTGCACATATGGCACTTCAAAATTGGGCAGATATTTTTGTTTAATATGACAATCCGTTTTAAAGATGGTACTTTACATCATATCTTAAATGTTTATATCTATATGCATGCCATATACATACATTTATGTTTTGATACATACAGGTAATATATATGTCATTGTATTTTGTAGTTGGAATTCTATATCTGATGGAGGTGAAGTATGTCTTGGAGCTTCCGAGGAACTTTCAGATGATGCATCTTTAGGTCCTTCACTCACAATACCAAAAATAAAAACACCTAGACGAATGAGCATTGTGGAGGCTGCCACGCTAACGGCCAAGAAAATAACTGGATTAGGGCGTTCTTTAAGCTTTCGATCACCATCACGAAGACATCAGTATACCGGTCTTCATCCACAATCACCTCATAGCCCTGTTAATAATGAAGACTTTTTGTCACCTTTAAGCGCCATGATTCGACCGATTCCCAAAGGACGAAGACTAGAAAAGACATGCAGTGCTCCTTTTGTACATAAACATCAGCCAGAGGCTACAATAGTGGAATCAAGCGCTGAATATTTAGAAGCTCTGAATACTGTGGATGATTCAAGCCATAATGACCACCCAACTGGAAATCATTTACCTGTTCCTAAATGGCATATTGAAGTCACGCCCGTTTCTGAAGATGAAGAAAATGTATGTATATCACAGACCTCTTCCATCGCGCCATATTTTGTCGGTCAAGAAACAAAACAAAACATATCAAAAAAATATTCTAAATCTAGCGACACCTTGTGTCGTATTACTGATATTGATTCCCCAAAGGGCGATAAGCCTACAACAAGACTACAAACCATTGACACATTACTGTCAAATGAAAGACGCCAAAGAATAAAGAAATTGCAATCAGATTTGAAGAAAATTCAACGAGAACTACTAGATTTAGAAGAATTAGAATATACAGTGTCAAAAGTTTAGGTTTATATATGAATTGTAACTTGAATAGAATGTCGAATCAATTTTGTAATTTTGTTGATTTATACAAAATAAACGTTATAATTCTAGTCTTAACCTGGTTGGTTATCACACAAGATAAAATTCTTACATATAATTTTATCAAGATGCAATGATTAATTATAAAGCATTCTGCAGTATCTAACAAGTCTTGTATGACCAAAAAGTATTCAGGTATAATTTACTCCCAACAATATATCTTGTAGTTTTTTTTATCGCATAATCCTAAAAATAAATAACGTCAAATATTCGGGAAGTATGTTCGGCGGTCGAAACTACACAAGTTTTGAAAATAAGCATTGGTTACCGCGATAAAAAACACTTATATCGAATTTATCGAAATAAACACACTTTTGATGCATTTCCGTGCAATGTATCTTTTGAAAAAAAAAAACATAATTCAAAGAGATTTAGAATGATATTTAAGGCCATATTTATCAAAGAAAGCATTCGGTAAAATGATAATCTTGTATTTTTCCAATTCAAATTCAAATTCAAAAAAAATATAATAATCATCAAATTAAATTGGTTACCAAACACATTTTTGTTTGAACAAGAAAGATGTGTTAAAAGAGAATTTAAATCCTACAAAAAATCCCAAAGCATCAAATTTAGACTTCAAAATACGTGTAAAAAGGAATAGTTACATATATTAGTGGGTAAAACGATTAAACTGTTGATTTAAAAAAAAGAGCATGACGTGTTCAAAATATTACAAATCTGACAAATGATCAATTTATGCACTTTATAAAACTATTACTTCAGAAAAGCGACATTGCAAGCGTGTTAGCTTTTTGATATCTAGAAATCTCTGGCAAACCTTGTTTGCGTTTAATTTTTAGAAAAAACAATTAATACTTTTTTCTCTTTATCTATTACCTAGAGATTTTTCCTCAGAAAATTTTAGTTACTATAAAAATTCTACTTTCCTCATTAAAAGATTGATTAAACTAAAGACTGATTATTTTGAAGTAAGTTTGATCATTAAAGTAAATTTTCAAATCTGTTTTTTTTTTAATTATATCTTTCAAAGTTTTTTTCCTGCACATGATTTATACTGTAAACAAACCCAAAGACTTTAACTTATTCTTAACTGTTTAAGAAGTATTATGTATCCCTATTATATTTCGCTTTTTTAATTTTCTTAAGTTGTTGACATGTACCTTATTATAGCTGTAAGGTTCAACATTCAATTTGTGTCTAGATAATAATGCTCCTATTTCATTAGAATTGTGAACTACAGAAATCATAAAATGGGTCTTGCTTTCGTATTTCAATTTAAGCGTAGTGTGGCGACATGTTATTGACAAATATATGATTAAAGATGCAATCGCTTCCGTACTTGAATCTTATATAATAAATCATAAGATAAAAGTGGCACAAATGTCATTTATTTCCCTAAAAACTTTCATCGAAGTATATAGATAACTGCTGATTAATGAGGTATATCTTCCTTTGCCAACCTTAATGTACGGTCGACTGATTTAAAATACAAACAAGTTGAATAAAGAAAGCTAATATCTCACAGTCAGTGCAGCTCTTCATTATCTGGCACGAGAATTGGACAGCCGATAGAGCGATATATTAACGACCTTTGATACCATAACGGCGCCTCATATGCCCTTTTTTTACTATTCCGGATATCAAGTTGGAATTGATTTGGTTGTTATAGGAAAAATTAAAAAAAATCAGTCTACAATTTCTATTTAGAATTATTATGAATGTTCACTCTGTTTCTTACATTATCACATTCTCTGCTGAATTTTAAATTAATTAAATATAATAAGCCGAATTTTAAACTTTAAAAATATTGTAAAAATTTTCTCAAAATGCAGATATAGATCATTACTGGTACAAAAAGGTGACTTTACTTTATCTTTTTACAGTCGGTTTTGAGATTAAAAATGTTGCCATTTCTTCGAAAGTCAATTCTTGTTTTGTAAGCCACTAAATCGGGAATACACTCGGCCCTGCAGCACTGATAGATTTTGATAAATGGTAAAATTTTAACTAATCTTTTAATTGTCTGAATTTTGGAATTACATATTGTTAAAACAATGTGAAATAAAATACTTCTCTCAAGAAAAACCTGTGCAACCAAAAATATACACACTGCAACAATAGGGTTACAGCCTTCACAATTTGGCATCAAAATAAATTGTAAACAATACAAATACAAAACAAATTATTGATTTATTAGTAGCATACATATTTTTCATTATGAAACTTCATATTCCTGACATGAAACAAGTTATATTAAAACAAATCGTGTAAATGTAAGATAGTGTAAAAATCTTCGGCACTATGATGTGTAACAAATTATATAAAGGAATAGTGTAGCTAGTCTTTCATGTAGTCCATTAAAAATAATAACAGTTCCCTGAATTACCAAAATAAGACAAAAAATGTAGTACTGAGAACAGAAATAAATATTATTTTGTTTTTACCTTTAACGATTTTATCACTGTCTAAATTTATACAAAAACAAAGTAATAGCACCAAATTTATTGCGTACAAGAATTTACAAGTTTGATCAGATGGGAAAGTAAAACTGCATTTATGTGCAAGATTTCCTTCACTTTTTTACCACTATTTAGGGATTTTTCTGAACCATCAAATGTCCAGACTCTTTAATCGTCGTGAGTATTCAAATAGCAACCTTTAAACAGTAGACGAAGAAAAAGGAAAGGAGGAAGTGAAATTAAATAAGTATCGTTTCTCTATATTGCAAATAAATATGTTGGGAATGAGAAAATAATTTTACGGATAAAAACATGTACATCACTTAAAATTGAATGAAATTAAGCATGTACTTTACTGTTATGAGTAAACATTGAGAATGAAACTAATGGAACAAATGACATTTTATTATATGATGGTAAATCATTGCTCGAAAAATGCAGACAATTCTCTTAATACCCTAGGTTAATAGTAACCCTCAATACTCCAAGAAAATGTATCATTTATATATTGGCATGAAACTACGTATCACTTTTATATCAAAACACATATATACTAAGTAAATGATGTAGTGAAAATTGATTTGTTTCAAACAGGAAGCTGTTTAATTTTTTTAAATGATTCAAAGATTACTTGAATTTTGATTTTGTGTAATTTGAATTTTTAAAATAATTTTTAATTAAAACGAGTTAGAAATTTCATTGACAAAATATTGATAGCAGTAGTGTAGTGTAGTAAGTGATGTTGATTATTCTCGCCATAATAAAGTTTATGATTAACAGTCAATAATGACAATGATGATTACCTGAACCATATTTTAGTGATAATTTTTATGCATAATCAAGTGTCCTTGTACGTAATGAGTTCTAAAAAAATAACCAAAACCAAACCTTATCGTATTGTCAATAAATAGAGCGGTGCACTTTGGTGTATATAAAAAATGTTAAGTGAAATTTTTTAATGATGTTCGCAGTTGATGATTCATGTACAGCTTATCCCAAAACACATTAATTATGAAATGTCTCGGTATTTTCATATTCAAATCACGGTGTGCTTTGCCATTATTTCCTTCGAACTAGTCTTGTCAATCACGGTGTGCTTTGCCATTATTTCCATGGACCTAGTCTTGTCCTTTACAAGCTTTACCTTTATTGCAAAACATAATTATAAGTGATTTTCACTTTGTCAACAATAAACCCGTCTTTAAAGAGTGTACCTTTGGTTTTTTATGTTTGATAACAAACTTTCATTTTCCTTGAGCAACACCTTTACAAAGCAGTGGTCCATCTCGATGAAGTCGTAACGCTGGCCAAACTAGATAGTCTACTGTATAACCTGTTTTTGTATAGTGTCTATATAAGTCACTACTAAATTTGGCACCTGATTCTAAATTCCATGAAATATAGACTGGGGGATCCTGAACACACATCAACCAACAGAGCTGTACACACTGTCCTATATATGGCTCACAAGCTTGCATTTGATCTTCGGTTAGTGTCTTTTCTGTATCACTGCTGAGATATAGCTAAAAATTTAAAGAAATGTAAAAAGTTCTGAAAATTTGAAATTTACAAAACATTACAAAATGTTTCCCTTTCTACATGTAGTTATATGAGAAATGTTTATATACCCCATCCTTATAAAAAATTCATATAATCGCGTGAAAAATGTATCTGGTAATGCAATCACATTAAAATATTGTATACTGTTATAGTAAAACAAGACAAAATTTGGATATACCTTAAATTTTAATCATTTTCCTTGATACGTTAAACACTATTAGGATCGACAGGTTATAACGTTTCTTCGCTTTCTCAACAACCAAAAATTATTAAACTCCATGGATGATATTTTATGCAAGATTACTTGTTTTTTTTTAATATTTAAACTGTCTTTTAGTGTAATAAAAATATTGTAACAATAATCCTAGTGTAAAGTCCAAAAGAAAAAACTCGAAATACATGAGCAGTAAAACAAACAAACGTTTTTTTTTTTTTTTTAAATTATGACGTGTTCTCCAACGGAAACACTTCAATATTGGGAACTACAATATTGGAAGCTAGGAAAAAGATAACAACAAAATAAATTTTAAATATTTTATCTTTTGAAACCAAGTAATACAAATTATGATACCAAAAAGCTTTAAAAAGTATTTAGGAAGCCCAAGTCATATTAAAAATGGAGTTGATTTTTCCAATAGAAATGGCTGTAGTAAAAAAAATATTGTTACATGCATACCCCTAACACTGTTGCTAAGGTATTGGGTGCTACCGCTCTTCGAATGTCTTTGACTTGTTTCTTAGTTTCTTTGGAAATCTTCTGCATTCCCTCTTTAAAACCCTTAAATACATTAATAACTTTTATATGCACGTGGATCGAAATCAATATGTAAAGATGATATGTGTCCAATCAAATACAAGCAGGCAAAATGTAAAAAATGTAATACAATTGTGAAAATAATAAATCTGTTAACAGTTTAATGGCAATAAAGTCTTACATTAAATGGGGAACAGTGTTGGATTGTTTCGAAACAATTGCATATCTCGAATGATAAAACTATAATTAGTTTGAAAAGAAACATGAATTGAAAAGAATGGAAAAATAACGAAAAAAACAAACAAACAAACAAAAAAAAAATGAAAAAAAAAAAAAAAAAAAAAAAAAAAAAACACGTTTAAAAGATATAGATAAAGATGTCTAAGTGCCTAAGTATTACTTCAAAGATTTTTTTTCCACGTTACCAAATGTTGTTATTAGAACACTTATCCGTGGCGGCAAGGTAACCGGAATATCGTAAATGTTTTAAAATTAAAAGATGAAGCGTCGTAGCATCCACTTAGACGAGGTAAAATAGGTACTAAAAAGGTCGCGAATCCTCTCGTAAATGGTTAACTAAGATACAAAACCATCATTTACCATATATAAAAAACAAGCAAGCGAATTTACATTTCTCAAACAAAAAAAATTTTTCCTAAAAATATACAAAAAAATTAAAACTATCATTAACACCACACTTGCAAAAACCTTGCACCGTCTGTTTTCGTGCCATTTCTAAAAAACTCAAACAACGGTTAATAGTCATTGATTTCATAGCTGTTTTATTGCAATCAAGTGCCTAAACAGAACCCTTTGAAATGACGCAACTTAGTTTAGGAATCGAGGCGAAAAATTAGAAAATTAAAAACGAGTACAAAAGGGTTATTTTTTAATAGATTCTGGTAAAAATTCAAAAGATATAAATCATTTTCGAATTTGTTAATGAAACGACAACATTTATAGAACTTCTCTACCTAAATAACATTCAATTTAAAAAAATAGATAGTTGGTTATACATTAGTATAAGTGTTTGATTTTGTCGTTAGGAATGAAGCATGATAACACATTTTCCTCTATACAACAATTGCAATCACTTTAAATATTTCATCGATTTTGTCAGGTTGCATATGTCTTTGTAATGCACAGAAACGTAAAATTATTTTAATTAAATTGTAAAAGGAACAAAGCAAGATTTTTCAAAAAGTAAAATTAAAGGCAAAAATATTTCTTTCACATGTTTTGGTAAAAATGCATGTCGTTATTTAAAACTTGTCAGATTAATTTCAAGGTTACAATCAAAAGGAACGAAAAGAATATGATAATCAAATTATAAGTTAACATTTCATTTTTGAGTCAAAAGTGACATAGTTTACTTACTGGTTCAGCTATACCATCCACATGTAACAACAACAAAACTTTAAAAATCTCATCACTTTGTCTACTGGCAAGAGACTGGCAAAATGTAAAACTTTTCTGTAAGTACGTAAAATTAAAAATGATACACATCAATTAATATTTATAGAGTAACTAATGCGTGCAAAAACAAATTTAAGAATAAAAGGGACATTAAATAGGGGACGTCAATTATACCCAGTATAGTTTAATTACAGCGACTTCATACTTATTAACAATATTGTGATGACATGATTAAATTAACACTAGTTTTAAATGCCGTTATGTTATCTCAGAGGGCATCTACCAAGACGACATTGATCAAGTAACACTTTCTGTTCCTAAGAATTCTGCACAGATAAAAGGCAAAATTTTATTATCTTTTCAAAATTAACAATGTGACATTGTTTGATATCAAAATGGTCAAATTTGAATTTACTAAAAACGAAAATTGGCACATTTGATAAATATTATTGGAATTTAGTTTACTAAAAACATTAAAATTTTTCTTATGATTCCTTTCTGTTTGTTTGTTACTTAAAGAAAGATAACTCGTGTTATAAAATAATTACAGATGGTTTTTTCACTAAATCACCAGGAGTTGAGTTGAGTTAAGTTGGGTAATGGTGTTTAATGTCCCAGTTAAGAATATTTCACTTATATCGAGACGTCGCCAGCTATAGGCAAAAATGCAGAAATTTTGCCTGTGCGTTGCGCTGATGGCATTATACAGCAGGGTTCTTTATTGTGCCATGACTGCCATGACACGGGACCTCGTTTATTTTAAGTTCCCATCCGAAAGAACCGTATCTTTCATTTTGTAATGCCGAGTGCTTGGCGAAAGAACAACTACCCACTTTCAAATCTTGGGTCAGACCCGGTGGGGGTTAGAACCCACGACCTCCACTAACGGAGCAAGCACTCTACCACCTGAGCTACCGCAGTGGTCACAAATAAGAAAAAAGATTTTAATGCATCAAGATTATTTGACACAGATTTTGCAAAGCACCGTCCTCACTTACACTAGACTAATCCGTATGTCAACTTTAAATCAAAAGTTTCTGTGATAAATAATGACGAAATAAGACGACTAAGGTACAATGCGTATTATGAGTGTTATATTTGTTCTTATTCAACAAGGTTATTTTTTTTAGAAAAAACAAAAGAACAATATAATAATTACCTTTATTACCGCTAATAAAGAGGTAATAGCATCTTTTTCTTCCATATAAAATTGATTCCTTAACGTTTCATATGCATTGGTCCATTCATTGTCATACAATTCCGAATATTTCTCTGCTAATTTTGTCGGTCTGTTTGGATCACTTAGATTAGCAATCATGGGATTATCGTCTGTTAATTTTGTTCCAGCACTGGCACTTATCCTTTGTAATTAAACAAATCATAGTCGATATAAAAAGAGGCACTGGCTACATATATTTATTACGAATACCATAAGATGTGATACGAGAGACATTAATGATATCTTATTATTCAAATGACAAAGTACGAGCACATATTACAAAGTCACTAATTACATCACAACAATCGTTGTTAACAAAAATTTAAAGGGCGATTCAACGTATCACAATAAAATTATGACCGTCTAAAATCGGTCTTTTGCTCCAAATATCGGTATAATGCTCCATTATTGGTGTCACGTTCTTATATTAGCTTAATTCTTCAATGGTGATATAATAATCTAATGTCCGTATCGACACATTCTTTAATTACGATATTATGTTCTAATATCAAAAAATGTTCCGAAATTGGCATAATACTAATATTTCAACAAATTGCTCTAAAATCAGATTATACCCCGTATTAAAATATTACTCTTGTATGGGAATAATGCTTAAATATCACAAATTTTGTAATAATAGTTCATCATTTTCTCCTTATTTTCTATTGAAAAGTGTCACAGTGCAGGGCATGCATTTAACAGTAATGAAATTTTATAAGTATAAAGAAAGATCTTTTTTCCTCTCTATTTTTGTACAGACTTCTATAAAGTGCACTTAAGTTGTTTAGTTTTAGGAAATAAACATGCTCTAATGTTACTCTACAACACAGTCATTTAAATATTAAACCCATGCTTTGAAAAATATTTTAGGCAAAAGGAATGGTCTTGACGTATGTATAGTAAGTTTTTTCAAGATTTTTTGATTTGTGTCCTTGGTCTTTAAATCTTTTGTTCAATTCAAGGTAAAAATGGTGTGAAAATGGATTGATTTAAAATTTGCTAATGATAACATGCATTGTATATTTACAAACATTAAAGTAGCGACATAACAAAATAATCACAAACCGACATGGTACATGTACATGCAATCATATATGAATCAGATTGGATTGATCAGAAGGTATATATGGGAACTGAAATCTACAGAAAGCAACAATGAACTCACCCTTTTACATAACTTTTGAAAAATAAAAGCAATTATACTAGAAAACGGGTATATATATATGTGTGTGTGTGTGTGTGTGTGTGTGTATGTGTGTATGAGGCGAAAATGTTGACAAAAAGTAAAAAGGCCAAATTCCTAATTTCTGACTAAATTATTTAAACTAATTCTACCTCGTTCCTAAATCATTAAAAGTTAGCAATGCAATTCATCAAATAAGTAAAACTTATTACAGAAAAAATTAAATCCAAAACAACAATTGTGGAAAAGTTATAAATTACAATTTCTGTCACAGGTGCAAACAAATAATATAAAATACTAAAACAAACAGATCTATATAATGTAATAAAGCTACTTCTACGCAATAAGCTTCTTATGATTATTAAATTAACCTTTGGTAATAAATGTCGCGCTAACAATTAGAATACGATTAATAATTTATTATAAACACTTAAAACTGCTATAAATACCTTGTCAGTAAATTGAACTTTTCCGTTAATGCGTCACTTAGATTATGTTCAGCAGTTTCCAATTTTCTTTGAAGGTCATCTATTTTATTTCTGAGGTAGATTTTCTCATCGTCTGATTTGCCCAAGTTTGAAGTATACCTACTCTGTAACTCCAACTGAAGCCGTGTATTTTCTGTGTTTTTCTGATTAGCGTCGTCACGCAATCTAAATACATAATTAAATAATTAACCAAAAAGAATTGAATTTTCTAAGTCAAATCTTTGCATTTAAAAAAATAATATGAAAAAAGCAAGATAATGTTTTATGATAAATTGACTGATATAGTACAAGGTCATTTATTTTTAGTTTTCACTTGCAACTGAACAAAACTGCCGAATAAAACAAATACATCTGAACAAGTGCAATGTGTGGTATTTTTCCAAGATAAATTGACTAATTGGCCAATATAGGATACGTTCATTTGATATTCAATGGTTACATTCAAATGAAACTGAACAAAATTGGTAAATATAAGAAAATATCAAATACATGTACTTTATTTTGATAAAAATGTTTTTAAAGCTTGTTATGAAAAGCACATAACATCACTCCAAACAATTGAAAAACAGAAATAAAGCTTATCATTTGCAGTTTAAATTAGAGAGTGTTAACATATATTTCTTTATTTCTATTCTGTCGAATATGTAATATATTAAGCAGGGTTATGTGAAAGAATTTGCACACACAAAAACACACACACATATGTAAAGTTCTCGTTTATACAACAATAAACAGATGACTTGCATTTTTGTTTCTTTGTGTCTCTCCTGAAGTTCCTCCTCTCTTACAGTCACCTTCATTTTAAGTCGTGTAAGCTCTTCTGATAAGTTTGATTCAGTATGCTTCAATCGTTTCTCTGACTGCACAAGTTCTTTATCCTTGTCTTGTAAATCGCTTTGAAAGATAAAAAACCTTCAAATGAGCTCATATCACATGGTATACCATGGTAGATACAGAAATGTTTGAACATAAATACTAGATATAGGTAATATGATTTTGATATAGAAAGTAGAAGGAACACAGTCTGTACTTGACAACATCTACTGCAACAAGAATATGACACAATTTAATTTAGTAATTACATGTAATAGACCTCTTTTAAGCAATAGACAGAGTTGAGATTATATCATTAGTAGAGGACTCTCAACCATTTATATATTTATAAATTAAATTCAGAAAACACGTATTATATAAGTTCATACCATCTATTACAAGTTTTTATGAATTTCGGGAGGTTTCTTTTATATTTTATGACATAATGTTTTCTAAAAAGAAAATTATGTACGCAGTTTAACCTGGTTCCTAACCGTTTGAGAGCAAAGAATATTATAGGACATTGAGTTAATTCCCGTGCTAGATATGTAGGTTTAAAAAAATTACCTCTTTAATTTTTTCACGTTGTCTTGTAACTTGGAATAGTGTTCATTTATTGTTTTCAGTTCGACAATAACCAATTTTGGCTGCACTTCTTTCTTTTCTTTCTCTTCCCTTTTGTCGGATGATTCCTCAAGTGTATTGAGAAATATTGTATGTACTTCTTTGGCAATGTTTTCAACATCAGTTAGGCACTTTTTGTATTTACTAGATCAAACGATAAAAAAGTGGCCCAATTAGTTAAACCTGGGTATATTAGACTGGTATTATTAACATAATAGTTTAATCCAAAATTTTAATTCGTTTGAAATTTATAAAAGATATTACAAGCAATATAAGAAGTAATAAGAAAAATGTTAGTTGTTTTGTGTAACAATAGATGAAAATAACTGTACCAGAACAAGTGATAAAATTTGGTGTAATTAACTACAGATGATCAGCATTTCCTTTCTTGTTTTAAATAATATTAATAGCAGTGAGAGTGGTTTCGTATATACTGAGGAGTCTAGGTATACATAATATGATATTTACAAGCATAACTGAACTTTTTTGTGTAAAACATCTTGGTCCAGATTTTTTAACTGAAAATGACGTGGTCAGTTTTAGGATGGTGGAGGGGACTGGAGGTCTTAAATAAACAGCCAACCCCTGCCAAATAAACTGGCAAACTTTCTCAGTCAACGGTCTGTCCGAGCGGGAATTGTGAATGAGGGTGAGAGGCAATGTGATCCGTTAGTGCGCGCCACTAAAGCAGCCACCCTTTTCAAAGAGAACGGTCATAAAAGTAATTACTAGTTCCTCTATTATGCTCCTTTTTTTACATGTATCCAAATTTATGTTTAAATTGAAATTTTTACTTTTATAGAAACTGAATAAAGTTAACATTTAATGTATTATCAATTATACATAAGTTCCCATTTGATAAATCAAGCTTTACCTTTCCTTAACGTGCAATTCCTCGATTGTTTTAGACAGCTCTGTTCGACACAAATTGATCTTCCTTCTAATTTTGTCTATGCTGTCTTCATCCCCGGTACCAGTGATAAGATTATCTGGTACACCGTGCTGTACGCAGAGTTCCGTTAATTCTTTTGATGTTTCTTCAAGATAATCCTTAGCTTTCGTGACGGAATTTAACCCACTGAATATTAGAATTGATATATCAACATTAATGTGAAATACAAATAGCAAATCTTGTCACTTGTAATAACTGAATAGGCAACAATATTGTAACGTGTTTAATCATTATTGTGTGTGTGTGTGTGTGTGTGTGTGTGTGTGTGTGTGTGAGAGAGAGAGAAAGAGGGAGGGGAGAGAGAGATGAAATTGATTTCAGTGAATATTGTTGAGGAAGCTGTATTATTACTGCGTGTACGAGAGAGAGAGAGAGAGAGAGAGAGAGAGAGAGAGAGAGAGAGAGAGAGAGAGAGAGAGAATTGATTTCAGTCTTGTGGAAGCCGTATGATTACTCTCTCTGTGTGTGTATGTGTGTGTGTGTGCGTGTGTTAGAAAGAGAGAGATAAAATTGATTTCAGTCTTGAGGAATCCGTATTATTACTATGAGAGAGAGAGAGAGAGAGACAGAGAGACAGAGAGAGAGAGAGAGAGGGAGAGAGGGAGAGAGAGAGAGAGAGAGAGAGAGAATGGTTTCAATGAATAATCTTGTCGAAACTGTTTTATATATGCAGAACTCACCTCTTTATTTCTTTATTTTGCTTCCTTAATTGCAACAGGTCGTAATTCACCTCGTCAATCACTTGGAGTATTGTTACAGCATCTACATGCGTTTCATCTTCAAAAACAACTCGTTTTGATGTAGTACTTTTTTGTCTTTTATCACTTTTGTCTGATGCTTTTAAGACATTAGATATTTTTTCATACATCAGATCAAAATCATTTTCGTTTTGTTTTAATGCTTTGTTCTGAACTTTTAACAAACTGAAATATAAAAACAAGCACCTGTAAAAATATGATTGTGTAAATTACTTGAGATGGGATTAAGGGTGGGGGATACTAGTATTGCATATGCGTTTGGTATTGTCCAATCAATTGATGAATCTACGCTACGTAAATATGCATTGTGATAAGAAATACATAGACAATAGTCTCAAATATCTCAGCACTGAGATGGACACCACAAGAAAACAGACGGCGGGGAAGACCAAATATAACATGGAGAAAGACAGTAGAAAAGGGGCTGAAAGACTTACAGTTCACTTGGGATGAGGCAGAGAAAAAGAAAGGCAAAGAACCGCACTGAATTGAGAGATCTTGTGTTGACCTTTTGCTGTGACTGGAGCGAAGATGATACGTTGGTAGGTAGTCTAAGTCATGTTAAAAACAGTTACTTTCACTTACTGCAATTTCAAATAACATCAAAACTATTATGATTAATCTCAGGCGTTGTTTCAAGTCCATCTTCAAATTGCAATCTGTTACTACAAGTTATGGGTACAAAATTGAATTTTATGATGAAACCATCTACTATCTAGCGACCGCCTTCAATAAAAAAAAATCTTTTGAAGACTTCTAACAGTTCAAATACAGATATCATCTTACCTTTCGTACCAATGTATAGATTTCTCAACATACTCTATCTTTTGACTTCCGGTTATATTTTCACTTGATTCTTCGATTTTATTCTCTGTCCTTATATCTTTTACACCGCTAGCAAGTGATCCTTTCTGAACTGATAGACTATCGTCTAGCACCATTGCTTCGTGTGATTTGATATGATCATATATCTTTTCTATTTTTGCTGTTATTTCCTTTAATCTTATTTGTGCGTCGTCAACTTCATTAGTCTTTGCCCACATGACCCTAACAAAAAAGAAAATCAAAACATCGACAAAACCAAAATGTACACATTATCGCTAACCCAACTCTAAACTTTACTTACTGGTGTATAATTAAAAAATAACAATTTTAAAAATTTTGAAAAGCTTAAAATTTTTTAAAAATTTGATTTATAATCTGAAAATGACAATATCGGATTTTTCTTTGTGTAATTCATTCATTTTACACATAACAACATTTACTAATGCATGTAAGCGTAAGCCATTTATAGTCCGGTAACTTTCAGGAATTATACTTGGCCGTCCTTGTTTAAAATTATATTGGCTATATACATCCCTGATAGCCGTAATACTAAGATAGCATAATATGTGCTCGCTTTGCATGTAAGAATTCGGAGTTAGACTGCGGCCGGATCTGACCAAGACTTGAAAATAGGTAGTGAATGTTCTTTTGGCAATCACTCAGTATATATAAAATGAAAGCAGCGCAGTCCTTTTCCTTAAGAGGAGACCTTTAAATCCGATGACCCGTGTCACGGTAGATTTGACACGCTAACAATTCCCTTACACATTGCCCTCAGCGCATTGCGAAAGCCGGAATTTCTACCAATTTACATATAGCTGGTGACGTATCGATATAAGTGAAATATTCTTGAAATATTTTATCCCATTCCATCAATCCCGAAAGCAGTGCATCGATATAAAACTCATTTATTCTTTAGGTGAAATGACAATCTACCATCACATTTATGTGGATCTGTGAATCATGTTCCTAGACTATGTAAGTAATGTCAGCATTGCCCGAACCCAGAATTAAAAAAAAAAAAAAAAAAAACAAAAAAAAACACGTTTTTAATAGTCATTGGCTACAATGTGTGTTTATTCCGCTTTTTTTAATTTTCATTTTTTCCCAATTATTACGCAACCTTTTAACATACGTGTTAATAAAATTATGTAATTATTTTTAAAGCTGCATTGTAATCTATTGTTCCATGCTATCTATGCATATGCCCTTTTCACGAACAGGAAATTATATTGATTAACCCTTTTATCTTGTATCTTTAAGATGTTCCTATGCTCAGGAATTTTGTTCATTCCTAATTAATATTACAATGTCTGGTTCAGCCACTATCATCTCTTCATTTTATGTGGCATTTAAAAATATCATTTATTGCTATACATGCATATGCTCTTTTCATGAGCGGAAATTAAATTGATTAAACTTTGTATTTTGTATCTGTAAGCAGATTAGATGTTTCGACTCGTTTAGAAATTTTTACTTTCTAAATGAATATTAAACTGACTAGTTGTGTTTCAACTCACCTTTCTGTTTCCTCAGATTTACGTACAAAATTAAGTAGCAGTGTCTTTGCTTTATTTAATTTCCATTTTGAAGGCCCAGCATGAGTTTTAGAAGTACGGAGGCCCTTTAATGCCTCTGCTGAATCAAACTCAGACCGAGGAAAAGTCGAACCTTCTGATATGTCAAAACAAAATGTCTCTACTTCTTTTTCTAAATCTTTAAAACTTTCTTCCCATTCACTTTTCTCCTCCACTGTTCTAAAAATTAAAAGTTTGAATATATGAATTGACTAAATATTAATCACCAATAGAAACAGAAAATCATAACATATCTGTTCTTGATGATATCGGTTGAATTTAGCTTATATCTAAATAAAACCTGTCGGATTTGTTATTATCATACATTCCTTACAAACATAGACCAACTATGGCATGATAATTTATACCTGACAAAGGTGTAGTTAAAAGTGGATTTCAGAAAGCGCATCATATATACGCTTTTGTAACAGTAAATCTTATCTACAAAGTTTAATTTTGTACGTGAATTTTTTATAAGAAGTTTATTCAATCATTGACAAATAAATAAATAAATAAATAAATAAATAAATAAATAAATAAATAAATAAATAAATAAAGAAAGAAAGAAAGAAGAAAGAAAGATAATATTTAAGATGATAGTAATAACATTAATAATAATAATTAAGTAATAAATATAAAAATTATGAAATAATTAAATAATTTAAAAAATTAATTAATTAATTAATAAAACAATAATGATGATTATAACATTAACATCAATAATAATAATAATAATAAAAATAACAATAATAATAATAATAATAATAATAATAAATAATGATGATAACAATAACAATAATAATAATAATAATAATAATAATAATAATAATAATAATAATAATAATAAAAAACATCACAGAGCTACTTACTTCGTCAGCTGATAATTTGATTCCCTTAGTGCTTGAATTTCATTTCCAATATTTTTGATCTTCTCTAGCATTTCGTCCGTTTCAAGATTACTAACATTTTCTTTTGATACATTTTTTGTCTTGGAAGAACGAGTTGAATCATTAGTTTGTTCTTTCTCAACAATACTATGTAGTCTATATATTTCTTGTCTTATCCTTGTAAAATCTTGACTCACTTTGTTTTCTAAATCTTGTTTTTCTCTCATAGTTCTGAAACAAACAGCAGTCAAAAATTGTTGTTTTTTTCTTGAGGTATAAAAATATTTAAAACCAAAAACACCAAAACAATAAACAAAATGGTTTGAAGTTACTTATTTGAGTCATTTAGTCTGACAGTTACCATCATATCTAATAAGACTGACATACTAAAAAAAAAACCTTTGGTCTCAATGTACTGTCATGATTTCTTTCTCGTCGGATGTTCCAGTAACCATTTAGCTTGCTTAACAACGTTGGTTTTCTTCGGGAAGTCTGTTTTTATCCACCATCAAAACCGACTTTTCAAGATAAGTAAAATAATCTTGACTGGTTTGTTAAGCATTTCTACTCTCCCAAACGTGTTTTTGAATTGTATTTGTAGATTCAACGTTTTTTCTATTACCGCGGTGTCTCGAAGACCGCTCTTGTCTATTGCAACGACTAACTTATCAAACGTTTCTCATCATCTATGTTCGAATCTAACCCAGGAAATTTTTTTGTGAAGAAAATTTTCTTTTCGCTTACTGGAGGACGGGAGATTTTTATCCGGCAATCCGGTTTCCTCCATCATCTAAGAACTGGGGGCCTCGATATAGAGATAGAGTTTTCACTGGTACATGTACGTTAATTACCACTCCACAATTTTCCTTAGTGGTTTTGGTTGCATCAGTAACTCCAAGTACATTTTCCCTGACTTATATAAAATATAATGACGTCATACCCTTGAACGTTTTTCTTTAAATCTTTTTCCAATTCCTGAATTTTGATTTCCATATCCTTCTTCTCAGTTTGATGCCTAGAAGTATAAAGTGTTAATTGTTAATCCATAGATATAAATGTATGAATAGACATTAGAAAAGAGATTTTCAACCTTTAAATTATTTTTTCTTCGTTTAGAAAATTAATGCAATCATGGAATGATTTTAAAAGTGCAGGTACCATGCAATTTTCCATCTAAATGCCATTATCTTTTCGTTTTCGAGGAAACAGTTTTAGTTGCTTTTAAGTAAGCTGGGGATGATGAATCTTTTCATCCAGACAATATACTTTTTCATGTTGCTAATATGAGAAATAGGGTACATGTTTTATCGAAAATAAGTAAAATGTACATATGGTTTACGTATAATTGGGACACTTTATAAATTGCCCAATTGCCTATCACATAAAAATCTTTATTATTATTGTTATTATTGTTTTTTTTGGGGGGGGGGGGCGCTGGGGGGTGGGGGTATATTTGGAGCTCATTCAAACAAAAAACCAGCTCACCTTTCTTCAATGCGTTCCACATGCTTGCCCTTAGCTTTATTAGTTATTGCTTGTAGCCCTCGGAATCTGTAAAATAATATTATAAAATTAATTATGTATGCATTGTATTTCCACATATTAAAATTACATTGAATAATATATGATAACATCAAAAATATGTTTTAAAATATTATTTAAATTTCCTAATCAACGGAAAACGTAAATTTATTCCTTTTTATCAATTTTATCAGTTTTACGGTTTGCAATGTTTTGTAATACAATATGTTGCTGTAAATTTTTTAAAACTCATTTAATTAACAATTTTATTTTATTACCCGAAACAGTTTTTCATAAAAATTGCAAGTTTATTTAGCTGAACCTAATATTACATAATAGAATAGAAACAAAGTAGAAACCGTTAGTAATTAGAGAATTTACATATATTTTAATTGCAAATATTGTACTGCGCAATTTTATAATATGATGGAAACAGCTTGTCATGCATGTTTTAAATTACATTTTATTTTTGATAACATATAAGATAAGAGAAGAACGCTTAAAACACAGAGAGAGAGAGAGAGAGAGAGAGAGAGAGAGAGAGAGAGAGAGAGAGAGAGAGAGAGAGAGAGAGAGAGGGGGGGGGAAAGTATGTCATATCATTTGCCAAGGGTCGGTGATCGGTTTTCTTCGGGAACTCCGGTTTCCTCAACCATTTTAGAACTGACAGCCTCGATATAAGTTGAAGAATCTTTAATAGGATGTTTAACACCGTTACTCTACTTTACTCCACGTATTTATTTCTAAACCAACTCACTTTTAATTTGCGTAATAAAACACGTATTATTAAAACGGTCCATTTTAGAAATGTCGTCTGCTACTTTCGAATGAATAATTATATTTATAAAAGTAAATAGAAGTACATAACTGATTAATGTATCTCACGCCGGTAATAACTGGACTAGTAAAAACACTTTCATACAAATATTTTTTTTCTAAAATTATGGGTAAATTTTGAGTACTTTGAGGTAACTTAAATAAACTGTCAACAGAAAGTTTGAAATTAAATCATAATATTTTTTAAAAAATGAATCGTCTCTTAAGAGATTCATTGTTCCATTTGTTGTCAGCAGACTACATTTTATATTATAGATAGTAAAAAAAAGATCAAAATGAAAGTTAAAGAGACGAATAAAAAATAAAAATATATAAAATTTATTAATTTAAAAATCCATGAAATATTTTACATCGATTCAATTATGCCTCGTAACAAAGTAATTTTGACATTTATAGATTTTAAGAAAAAAAAATATTGATCTCAATTTGAAAATAAATTGGCATCGTTTTACCTTATTTTTATTACATAATTTATCAAATAATGATGTGAAAATTTTCCCACAGATGTAAAACTTTAAAAATTGTTCAAACATGCTAAAATTTTACAACCGTAAATAACGAGGTAATTTTGACAAGTATGTGTTACATTTGGATTAAAAGCAACACAGTTAATAATTTTATATTTATTTCTGATTTATAAATAAGTTACCTTAAATATTTTTATTTTTTATTTTATTTTATGAATATATTTGTTGTTGTCGTCGTAACACATGTATCAGGTATAAAATTTATTGCATTGGGGATGTTTTATAGCTAGCTAGACAGGAGGTGCTTACCCTTCCGGAGCATCCGGCCTCACTTTCTTGGTGGAAGTTCACGTGTATTACTAAACTTGCCAGCTTTCAGTTTTTATTTTTTTGGGGGGGATTATGATTTGGACAAGGACTGGTTTGTTTGTGTTTTATTATCTGATGTGTTAATAAATTACAAAGCTGTATAAATTGTTAAGTATTCAAGTTGTGCTAATTGCCGCAAACTCTTCAAGCTTTACGTCAAACAATTGCAACCTTTTTTGTTTTGATATTTGGAATTAATTTATATTCGAGTGCTCTTTAAGAAAAAACATATACGAATTTTTCAAATTTATACGAATCTTAGACATTTACTTCTGCTAATGTTTGATACAATTAGTTGAGCCGAGTGGAATGGTGTTTAATGTCCAAGTAAAAATTCTTTATCTTGTATTTATAAAGTAAGTTTTGGGATGGTGGAGGAAACCGGAGATATTTACCGCCTTTCAGCAGGCGATCTGGCCCCAGTTTCAAAATCATTTTTCAAATGAGTGTACACACAACCCAACTATTTCTTTTTTTTCTTTTATCAATATTTTATTAATTTTAAGCTTTATGAGAAAATGTTTTGATTTGTGCAACAAAACAACACTAAACCATTTAAATATAACATATAAGATATATAATTTTGACTGTGTAATGTCCTAAAATTGATATAAAAAATTCCCTAATTTGAGTTGAGTGTACACTCAACTGAGTGAATGATTGTGAACCTGGAGCCTGGTAAACTCTCTAAACTGGGATCTGTGATAGTTTGATTCCAAAATAGACGTTGAGAGGCACTATAAGTAGTGTGAGCTCTTTACAACTTGTCCACAAAAGGATGCAGGTTGATGCTCTATTATTTTTTTTTTGGGGGGGGGGATAAATAACTTATATAGATAAACTTGTTTAAAACTACAAAAATAAGTGGTTTTTAGCTATAACCACGTTATACCAAAACCGCTCGAGAAAGAATATTGATAAGGGCAAAAAACAACACCAAACAATTGCAGAGTAAATGTTTAATTTTATAACAATAAATTACTTACCTATCTAATTGTTTAGACTGGTCTGATAACTGTTTTTCAAGCTTTTGAACTTCATTTTGCAAACTGTAATAAACATTCAATATTATGTTTTAACATCAAAAGTTAACATTTAGAAAAATTGAGCGAAGCAAATCAACAATAATTTAAAGTGATCATAGAAACTCTTATTAATGGAAAACCCATGTATATGCAACCACCAAAATATGTTCTTATCTTTCTTTAACTGACATACCAAAACTCTTGAATATTCATATAGTATGAGTAATAAGTTTTTTGGGAAAATGATACGTAAAATTGAGCGAAGCAAATCAACAATAATTTAAAGTGATCATAGAAACTCTTATTAATGGAAAACCCATGTATATATAAGAGGTCTCGTGGCTGAAGGAAAGTAGAAACTCTTAATAGAATCTATCATATGCGTCAGTGGTAGATAGAGGTATCCCACCCGAGTGGGCAGATTTTGTGTCTGGAACGAGGCTTTGCCGAGTTCCAGACACAAAAAATCTGCCCACGAGGATTTAGTAAAGGTATAACGATTATAAAAGACAGTAACTCCTAGTGCATGCTTTTAATAAAGACATTTTTTTATGCAAACTACCTTATCAAAAAAGGTAAACCATCCATATTTATATATCCATAAAAGAATATTAAAACAAGTTTGTAAAAAGTTATAAAGAGAACAAACCTCAATACTCTCAGTGATTCATTCGGATTTGACTTTGGAGTATTTCTCTTAGCTAACTCATCCTCAAATTGTTTAAGTCTATCTATAACATATTTTAAATTTATTTCTTTTTCTTCTGGCTTAAGTCTCTTTACTTGCAGAGCACTAGATATAGCAGATTGTTGTTGTTGTTGTTGTTTTTGCGTTGACTGTTTTGTCAATGATGGTTTCGGATTTTTAGACACTCCCCCGCTGTCAATTTCAAGTTGAGAAAACAGTCTTGATATCATTTTATTTAAGGTGGCAATATCCTCCGATGGAACGGTTTCACCTTTACTGTAATAAATAATTTTAAAACCTTTTTAAAGACAATAGCTGCCAAAACAGACACAACCTGTATGCTTACCTTGTTTTTCTTTAATTTGTGTTTGATTTTATTAAAAGAAAAACAAACGACGCTTTTTGATAAGAGTAAGCCTAATTATGTTCAACGATTACGTCACTGTTAACATTAAGACTCTGCTTATGAACAGATGCACTTTTTATATTAAAAAAACGTGAAAACACACCCCCAGAGAGAGAGAGAGAGAGAGAGAGAGAGAGAGAGAGAGAGAGAGAGAGAGAGAGAGAGATCTAAATGTGAGATGGTAAACCTTGGTTTTTTGGAAAAAAAGGATCATAACATACGAGTCCCTCCTCGGACTGTGACAAGCACATAATAATACAATAACAATATTAGAGTCGTGATACTTTTATCCAAATTTTTTGTTTGTATTGTCCCAACTGCTACATGCAAACATGTTGCCACACATTTTGGTTACATATGAGTGATATTTATTTCAAGAGTCACAGTTGTAAAAAATTACTTTACTCGACAACCAAAGTTTAACTAAAAGAAACATGCCGTCTCTCTTATTCTAAAGTTGATAATAGAAGGCACAATAGTGTATATGAATTCAATGAAAATTAACACACAAAAAAAAAGTAATTGGTGGAGAATCAGGTTTTAGGGTTTGACAAAACAAGATGAACGTCAAATTTTACTACTTACATTTCCAGTATCGGTTCCTTTTTAATTTTTGATGGCGTAACGTCTTTTTTGTCTCTCGAGATTGTTTCATCTTTCCTGGCTTTATTTGCAATCGCTTCATCTTTTGATTGACTATTCTTTAATTTTGACAAGATACCTTCTTTCTTGTTATTTGCAGGTTCGTTTTTACCAATTACAGGGCGATTTATTATTGGCCCCACATCTTTAAGTGATCTGGCGATTTGTCTTGTGTGTTGTTGAGAAAGTGTTACTGTTGTTGCTCTCGGTTTTGATTCAAGGCCTCCTCGTCCTTGAGTCAATTTTGTGTTTCGTTTTCTTTCCTCTGTCATGTGTTCCGCTAAATCTGTGACCTGCATATTTAAATATATATATATATATATATATATATAAATTGCATATACATGTACAAACACAACACACAAGAAAATGAAAAAATATGTTAAGTGCATACCTAGGCGCAAAAGCACATCTAGACATACCTGCTATGGTTTATTTATTTATTTATTTTGGGGTAATCTGATATATTAATAAAAATGTTGCATTTGTGTATATTCAG
>CM056604.1:21502902-21535868 GCA_029721355.1 Tegillarca granosa
TCCCACAGGTGTGCTAGAAGAACACACGCATTCAATCTTTAGACGCAGCGTTCTCACTAACAATACTTATGATTTATTTGACAAACAAATGCACTTTTGTCATGTGTTTTTTATTTATTTGTAAACCTTTAACACTCATTTAACATATCGATAATGCCTTGATTAAATCTGCTATGGTGCCTATGGCTTTTCATGAAATAATGCAATCAGGAGTAACTCCCTACAATTTAATATTGTATTCAGAACAAAATTGCATTTTTATATATAAAAAATAAAGAAATCAATAGGTAAATGTTAATCGAGTTGAAATATTTAATATATTCTCAATGGGATTGAAAAGATAATTTTCTACTTTACTCAGATTTTAGTGTCGTGTTTAAAACCTTGTAAAAATTTAATTTTCCGCTGCAAGGATTTTACAATACAAATAAATTCTGTACAATGCATTTGTTTGACATTCAATGTAAATTCATATCTCAGTAAAAATTAAATTTAAACTTAATAAATTAATAATACTATGGGACAATTGATCACTAACAAACTAAAATAAATAAATAAATAAATAAATAATAATAATAAAAATAATAATCATAATCATCATCATCATCATCATGATAATAATGAATTTGCAAGTCAGAACTCTATGAAATAACTAACATTATTATATGACTATGATTCTTTCTTTTCGTCTATTGGTCGTCATACTGTCACGTGTCATTAAATGTTACGTGTATTGCTTGTCTAAATGCACGTGCGGTCAAAAATATGAGGTCCGGACTGGTTCAGACCGCTCAATGACGTTACAACAAAATTATCCAATTTTTTTCTTTATTTACTCCGTTGAGTTGCTCAGTCATGATGGAGGAGACGGCATTTTGTGTATTGTTTGTATTGCATGGAATCTACTTAATTTCACTTAAAATAGGCAAACAGTTATTTGTCATATAATAAAACAATTATAGTCTTTGAATGAAGTCAATACATGGTTCTATGGACTTGATGCAACCAATATTCACCGAGACCTAATTGTATATGATTGTTACCAAAAGGTATACGTCAGTTAAACTGTTAAATTAACACAGAAATTATGCAACATCATGGCTCTTTAACAAAACTCGCTATGTTTTTTATTTAACATACCTGGAAAGGGTAAGGTTACTTGTAACAGATTTCATTCTTCAAATTTTGAACATTAATTTTTATTGCGTTAAAATGACGCAATCGTTATTAAGACCATGGTTTTTTCTTTATTTAAAGTGATTTATACTTTATGGTTGACGTTTAAAATTTTTCTTAAAATCTGTCATTTAATAAACAGATGTATATTATGTGATAGAAAATATTGTTCAAATTAAAATATTATACAAACGGAAACATATTTCATGACTAATAACGATGACTAACTCGTTAAGTTCATAAAAAGTGAACATGCGAACATTTAAATGCCACACAAACACACACACACACACACACACACACACACACACACACACACACTTTGTTCCAGTAATTTACTTGTGTTACTTTCAAATCAAAAGAGGTACTACTACTACTACTACTAAAATATTTTATTAAAGTGTCACGTGTCAATATACATTTGGGATAAAACATTCAGCATACATCATGAAATACATAAAATGCATTATAACATAGTATATAAAATATTGGCACCCAGCCACAAATGGCTTATGAGACACATAAAACAATTATCAAAACAATGTGTAATAATAAGAATAAATTGTTAAAACTATTTTACAACGTTAAAAGATTTTCTCCTGTGCAACATTCTATATAGAACACTGCCTAAAACTGATTGTAGACGTGATTCATTCATTAAAAATTCCAACTTACCATGTTTGTTAAAATATAAAAAGTTTTCCTGATAAAAAATGGTTTCTTTAAAAAATATAAACCTTAAATCACTATAAAAGTCACATTCAAGTAAAAAATGAGCTTCATCTTCTAAAAAGAGTTTGTAACACATTTGGCAAAGCGTTATGAGCACTGTTGTTCACGAAAGTGGAAAATTAAATTTGGGTATGATTGTTGAGAGAGACCAGTCACTATGTCTGATGAAACGACCAAAGTGTTAGATGGTCAAGAATTATATATGTCGAATTCCAAGAGAATTTTACATGCACGAGTATGAATATGTACTTATGGATAAATACCGTGGGGTTCTACTGACGAATATGTGGACACGGCATCATGGGTTGTTATTTCAATCTTTTTTGTATAGATAGATGTATAGACACAATGATAATAGAATGCAGAAAATATTCTGAAAAATCATATATTAGAACAGCAACAAGATACAACATAACACAACTCATACGTAATCCTTCTGATTGAAACTGCCATTATAGAACTCGAACAATTATATAGATATTGGATGTATTGACTAACGCTATCCTGCAGATAGAATTTCTAATTGACCTAATTAATGATCCGATTAATAACAACCAGAAAGCAGTCCCTAAATACGAATATTTAAAGTAATCTTACCTCATCAATGTCTCTCTTTATTCTATCAAATTCCGTTTTCACATGTTTATATGAACCCTCGTCCTTTAAACAAGTCTCTAGTTTCTTTGTTGATGATTTGATATCAGCAGCTTGTCCGTTTCTGATCTGGATGTCCAAAAAAAATCAATCAGAAAGATAAAGTTAATAATGATACTGGATCGATATTTTATGACCAAAAATACTGAAAAACAATTAGAGATAACGTTCAAGGCTTTTAAACATTTTCCGCGACAGAGCGACCTGCAGTAAGTGTATTTGCGATTTTACTATAAACGTAGCTTTGTCATAACAAAAATATATTAAAACCACTGATTGGTTTATCGGTCAAACTTGGTGTGTTTATATTTTATTACCTTGCTTGTACTGCTATTGACTTATTTGATATAAATATAACACTCATAAGGGATGTGACTTAAGTATCTAGTTGAAGGTGAAGGGTAAATACAAAAATCGATTGAATATCTCACCTTTGTTGTCCAAGTTCTTAAAATATACTTGTGAACAACTTATAGCACGTGAAGGTAGGTTTTAATCGCTAAAGAATGATAACGTTATAATTAATTGATGAGCATAATTAAAAGGCAAAAGGTATGGCCTAGAACCTTAACTAGAACGTTATTATAGGGGAATGTTCCAAAAACTGCAAACAAATTATAATGATAGTAGCCCGAAGTTCTTGTAAATCTATATATTTTAAAATTATTTATAAGTTCTATATGTTATTTAAACGATTTTAATTTGAATATATATATATATATATATATATATATATATATATATATATATATATATATATATATATATATATATATATATATATATATATATATATATATATATATATTCAAATGCACATACATATAGATTTATAATAATCGGGTTAGTAAAGACCTCAAACTTTAATGTCAATGAAAATTTTTAAATTTATAATTTTCATAATTACCTAGGTCTTTTTTATAAATTTTTTATAAAAAAGACCTAGGTTATTATGAAAATTATAAATATATATATATATATATATATATATATATATATATATATATATATATATATATATATATATATATATATATGCACGTCATTCCATAAAGAGACCATGTGAATATATGGAACTGTATAAAGGCAATCGACTGATGATCAGAGATGTTAATAGAGATAATACGGATCATCATAGAAAAATCATTGAAAATTGATCAATAGTACCATATCAATTACGGTTTATAAACAGATTAGGTAAATATTGTGTTGTCAAGTGATGAAGCAAAATTTATAAGGCTTCATTGTACAAGCGAATGCAATAAATATAAATAGAGCTTAGAAATGATTTCAATTTTAGCTTATCATAAGTTGTTGCCTTTTTTGTTTCTTGTTTTGTATTCCATAATTGTTTCCATTTGTGTTGTTTTTCTTCTGATTTTGGCTATTGCAAAGCATTTGTTCTTCACTTGTAATTATATCCCATGTAACATACAGTAACGAAACCGGTTTTCGATTGTTGATTAAAACTGCAGCAGAATCGATTTTTTATTTCATTTAAATTATTTATTTATTTATTTTTTTATTTATTTATTTATTTATTTATTTATTTTGGATATACATTAATGATTATGAATAATTCCATTATCGGCGATACGCATTTGCTATTTCTACTTAATTTTAATGCAAAGATCCCAAAGTCGACAAACTGGTTTTATACAAATAGAACTAAAGGAAAAAAACGAAATGTAATTGTGTAAAAAGCATAAATGAACACTAACGGTGAAGAATATGTGAACAGAATCGCTGTAACGTTAAACATAAAAAAGTTCTATGGGTGGTTAATTTTGCAATGAGAAACATATTATAAACTAAATGCAGTAAAATCGGCCAGAAAAAGAACTTGTTTGTTACAGGTTTAAAATGATTTATTTTTGGTCTATATGGGCTGTTTTTGTAGCTGGACTTGTAATGAAGGTTGATTATTTATGATGTTAATATAATATTGGAATGTAATGCTACTGAAAAATCAAGCTCTAATTACTATTACTGTTGTTAATTATTTATACAAAGAGTTGATATTATCCACGCAATTGCAATATACTATATATGTTGAGCTTGAAATGTACCATCTTGGAACGTGTCCGGATTGTTCAATTTTATCAAAATAGTTACGACCTGATTGTAAGTAGACTGGAGTATTGTTGTTTTACGCCACATTTGATGTAATTTTACTTATATCGAGACGATAAGTTCTGGGAAAATAAAAGAAACAGGAAAAAATTGATTCATCCGGCAAGCAAACTGAAAAAAAATCCTTTTTTAACTTGAATTTCCTCGAGTGGGATTCGAACCTAGGTTGTGATAGGAATTGTAAAACCATAATCGGGTACCTTAGACTACTAAGCCACCGATACCCCAAGCTACGACCTGAGGTCAACTGGTCAATAAGAGTTTTCAGCAATGTTTCCATACTTTTTTTCAACACCAAAACCTAAAGTTTGATTAAATCCGGAACAACGAGATAGAAAAAGTTAAAATGTGTAACTCTTTTTTTCTGAATGTTTTCAAAACTGTAGTAAATTCCAAAAAATTAAAAACCACTTATGGTTCGGTATAAATGAATACACATGCTTACCTTTATAGCAGAATCTTTGAACTGAGTATATATTTCTGTGACAACGTTAGAATTAAAAGCTTGTTTTTCTTTCAGAAGTTGCTCTATTCGTTCTTGAGACTCCTTTAATTTCTGGGCATTAATTGTCATCTGAAAGCAACAAAGAGGACAAGTGACTATAGATTCCGAGTTAGCCATTGCTGGAATGTGTGGTTTATAATTTTATGTTTTGTATAAATGCCCCCAAGACATGTCTATGTTTTAAATATATATATATATATATATATATATATATATATATATATATATATATATTAGTATGTGTTAACTGTAACAGGTGTTCGACTGAAGTAAACCCGTGGAATAGACACATCATTACATATTTTATTTATTGCAGTTGTTGTCATAAATCAGCATGGCTCCAGTTTTATTTGGATTTCATAATTAAATTATAATGCATTTGTCAGAATCTTCTTACATTCTTGAACATAGCGAGAGACATTTATATTGACTCTCGTTTGAATGTTTTTTAATTCGTGAAGAAAGATTTAAGTTGTCTTGAATGTTATAGCCAGTAGGTTGGTTGGTTGTTTAACATCGCATCAGCATTTTATTGAGCTTTGAGCGACGAGAATAAGTTTATTAATCTGCAAAGATTAATCTTATATCAAAAACATGTATGCTGGAGATTTACGATTGCGTCATGTGATCAGCTTTTTACTAGCGCACAATCGAAGCGAATTTAATGTGCTAGCTCAAAGTCAATACGCCACAGACAACCACACCCCCACCCTTTATCCTGGCACTGGTTGAACCAGTCGACACGCTGTCTACCTCAGGCCGACGATTAGTCGGGGAAGAAGTATAAAATTTCATGAATCACCTGGTTTGGGTTCGAACTCATCACCTTCAGCTTTCTAGGCGGAAGCTTTTTTATCGAACCACTAAGGCGAGGACTTTTACTGGTAAACATTTTATATTTATAGTGATTCTTTAAAAGTCAAAGTAATATTCAGTTCTTTGAACCCCGATAACCGGATAAAGATGAGCTGTATCTCTTGCATTATTTGTTATGCAAAACTATTGAATAAAGAACCCGAGTTCTGCTGATTAACTAAAGTTATTATCTGATAGTCCGATAGTATGGCGATCAAGTTATATACCAAAAACCAATCTTAAAATAGAATACAATAAAGAAACTGTTTAATAGATAATACGGCTACCGCGAATGAAAATTGATAATGGTATCTTAAATATATTATTATTTAATGAAAATGTAAATGAAGAAGACGATGAACGTTTTTCATAATTTATAAAAAGAGCTTTTAATCGTTCTCGATGCAATAAGTGCATGTATACAACAGACCAAAGACAAAATTCAATCACCGAGATCAAAACATACGAGATAAAATCTTGTATTGATTTCAGTTTACAGTTTAAATGAAAGAAGTCTAAAACTAGGACATTTTCTCAGAGTAATGACTTAATTATTCGGATTAACATATCATTCGGTCATTTGTCATGCAGCAGAATGGGATACAACTAAATCTTATGCTTTTGACATGTTGTGAGCATTTTCGCTCGCCCAACAAGATGCGAATTACACAAAAATATGTCTACATTGTACTTTCTGATGAGTTAAAATCTTTGGGTCTATACTTAAAAAATAAAAGCCTTCCGTTCTTTCAAATCGAGCCATAATTTTTTTAGGCTTTTAAATAAGCTGATTCAAATAAGAATATTTTGTAGGCGTAGTAAAATACATGAAGTTTAAAAGATGGCTAATTGACTTTTTATACTTAATTCTTCTTAGTTGCATATATTTCAACCAATACTTTCGATCGCTTGCCTTTGAACAAGTATACTTGCCTTGCATTTTCAAGATGACACTTTTGTCAAGTGCTGATTTTGAATTCATTATTTGAACATAAATTCAAGATCAGCACTTGACACTTCTAATAATTACACTACATAGCTTATTTTGTTGTTTTTTTTTTGTTTCGTTAAAAATTTGATTAGTTTAAAAAGGTATTTTGCTGACCTTTACGTCTACCTCAATAGAAATCACCTGTTTTATTATTTTTTGGTAAAATACAATGTATTTAATGTAATTCAGGTTAGGTAATTGAGTTTCAAGCTGACAGAACACGATTTTGTTGAAAACTAGGACAGGTCAAGTAATTTTAAGCAAAAACAGTCACTTTGATTTAAACACTGAATTTAACTTGAATCCTAATTATTAGGTATCAGTTTTACTTGGGATAATCAAAATATTATTGTCACTATATTTGTCACCAGTTTTGTTGGACCTTATAATATTTTAATGTATTGGTCTTCTTGCAAAATCACACTTACCTGAACATAGCAAGAGAGTTTTATATTGACTATTGTTTGGATATTTTTAGTACTGAAGATTGATGTCTTAAGTGTTGCTTAGTTCGCTGTTATGTTATTTAACCTCCAAACAACATTTGGTTTAGCTTTTTGAGACGAGAGCAAGTTTATTTATCTTCAAAGATTAATCTAAAATCAAAACCGTGTATGCGGTCACTTTTGAAAACATTTGGTTTTTAAATGAAAGTATTTGAACGAAAATATAAAACTGAAACGTCGTTTTGAACAACTTAAAAACTAAAACAAGACACAATATAAACCATATCGTTATTGGAACCAAGTTTCTAAATAAGGTTAAACACTGGACACAGCTAAAGCTAAAGACGATGTCAATGGTAACATATACAAGCAAATGCAGCAATATAAAAATATCAGTTATTCATATGTTTTGCTGTCTAAAATTAATAAGCTACTACTATTTTGGGAAGTTTTTTGTAAATAAATAAATAAATAAATAAATAAATAAATAAATAAATAAATAAATAAATAACCAAAAGGCTCTAAAATGTGTGTGGAATCAGAACGATGGCTAATAATGTACACCAACGCAAACAACCACTGTATTGATTGAAGATGTTGAGTCGATCGTTATACATCTAAGTGAAGCCTGGTAGCTCCCAGTTGTGTATTGTAAAAGTTATATAAAACACATTTGGGCAAACAGTGTAAAAATAGACTAATTAAAATATTAAGCATGAGGGTATATAAAGTATCATGGCAATGATAATCACTGAACAGTTCAGATTGAAGTGGAGCGGAGAAATGGTGTTTTACGCCCAAGTCAAGGTTTTTTCACTTATTTCGAGGAGGTCAGTTCTGGGATGATGGAGGAAACCGGAGTACCAGGAGAAAACCACCGACATTCGGCAAGCAAACTGACAAACCTTCTTACACTAGGATCTGTCCCGAGCGGGATTCGAACCCAGGCGGTGAGAGGCGCTGTGATCCGTAAGCGCGTGCTTAAGATCACTCGGCCACCGAGGCCCCCTATACAACCATTCAGAGAAACAATTTATTAGTGTACAGCTAAGTTCATTTCGTTCTCAAAATCTGATTTTGCACATGGCGGGTGTAGCTACCTAGACAGAAGGTGTTTACCCTTCTGGAGCACCGGGCCCCACTTCCGTGATGGAATTTTGCGTGAGTAACTGAATTGGCCAGTTTTCAAAGATTTTACTTTGTTATTCTGATTGGGGTTTGGACATGCACTCGTATGTTTGTGTTTTGTTTATACAATAATCCTTTTTGTATTGATTGATACAGATTTTACTCCGTTGCTTTAAAATTCATTTAAGTAAACAGATGGATACTGCTGTACATATGAAAACAATTACATGTACATGTGTATACTAAAAGCTCTGACAATTGTTTAAATTTCTCATACTTCTGTGAAGTAACTAAGTTCAGTTACAGAAATTTTAATTTCTTTGTTCAAACTCATTTTAGTTGCTGCCTGTAGAGTAAGCTAACACGTAACCGGGGGTGGCATTTGACATATTAAAACTACACAAAGAGGTTATCGCTTTAACTCGTATTACACGATAAAATTTGTTACACCCGTACACCGTTACGCTGTAGAACAAACAATGCTTATTAGATCTATAAAACGAATCTTTGTGTATCACGTGTTTGTGTACCATGGTTCAAAAACGCAAACGATGTGCTGTGTTTGTGTACCGTGTGGAAGCTATGCTTTTTGCCAGGCCACTTTCGGTTTTCGTAGTACATGCATGGACTGTCAAAATAAGATACCACATCTGTTACATGTTGCTTTGAAATCTTGCATTCATTTTTTATATTACTTCGTTTTGTTTACCCCTTCGTGTGTTAGGTTTAGAAGGGTAAAACATAGAAATATTCACAAGACGCATAATTTTATGATTTTCGTGTGGCCGGCTGCGGCTTTCGTAGTATTCACTTTCAAATTAAAATAACACAGCTATTACATGTTGCTTTGAAATCCTTTATTCATTTCAATATAATTTAGTTATTTTCGTTTTGTTTCCTTTCTTTTGTTAGTTAAACATAGAAACATCACAGGACGCATACGATTGCCGATATTACATGACCGCTTTCGGCTGTCGTAGTTTTCACTATCAAATTAAAATAGCACAGCTGTTACACGTTGCTCTAAAATCTTAAATTCATTTTAGTATAATTTTGTTTTGTTTTAAACTGTATTGTGTTGGTTTCAGGAGGGTAAAGCTAACAAACACCCCATGACGCATATATGATTATTTTAAAATACATCATGCTGATATTTATTTACTTCATGATCAGGTACAAGAGACTTATAATTTAACAAGATAATACTATAGGTTTAAGTAATTTTACTCGACAGAAAAACATATTCTGTAAGTTCTAAATCTTTTTCTAGACAAGATAGATTATATCTAAATAAATCAAATAAATATTAAAAGAAAAACATACTAAAATTAAATTTAGCTTTAGAGTCAAGATTAACTATTCATTCCCTTGAATAAACACCCGTATTTAACTTTTAGGTATGTTAAATTAAATCATCTATACCTTTGTATAAAAAAGGGTGCACAACATTTTGTCGTGTCATGAACTTAAAAACTATTTTACCTAAGTTTGTATTGAAGACGAAATCTCATTCAATTTAATAAATTTTGTATAACATTATTAGCTTTTTAAAAAATCCTTTGAATACAAAAAAATATCGTTCACGACACGAACCTTATTTGCAAATATTTTCAATATTTATACCCTCTAATTCTTGATTCGTGACATATTTAGAAGAAATTTTCTTCTTTTGGCATGTGTAGCCACTTTTTCATTGTGTATTTTTTGTTGTTGTAAAAGTTTAGCCTAAAATACCGCCTGTACGGTACTGAATGAATTTAATATCTCGAATCTGGTTAATTTTTGCGTGGTGAGGTACTTTTAATGTCCCCACATGGCTATATTTCAATAATTTCGTTTTTTTTTCTATTAGGCTAGATTCAGTAATATGAAAATATATAACTTATATTCATGTATAAATTTTTCAGCTGAATAATTTTGCGAATTAAAAAATGATAAAATATGACCTATTTCGTTGGCATTATCTCGAAAAAACCAATAACTATAATATTTTAATTATTCAAGGTTATTGAGCGTTCATTCAAGGTGATACCGTGTTAGAACATGTGGTTTATTGTGTTATCTCCATTATCAATATGATTTACGTCCCACGGATTTATTGAATGTTAAACAAGTTTTTTTTTTATTTCAATCAATATTTTCTATTTCATCTAATTCATATGTAATGTAAGCTTTCAAAGGCTTTATGTTTTAACAAACAAGCGTTTGGCCTCACAAGCAACGTTTACATGTACTTGTTATCATCATATATGCTGGCTGGCGTCTTGGGCCTCGGTGGTCGAGTGGTCTCAAACGCGAGCTTACGGATTACGAAGTGTATTATTGCCAAGGCTCGAATCTTGCTCGGGCAGATCAAATATGTAGTTTAAAAACGTTTTCAAGTTCGTTTTCCGAAGGTATCTGGTTTTCTTTTGGTTATCCGGTTTTTTCCACCATTTTAAAACTGAGCACTTTCATATAAGTAAATAAACTTTGACTTGGGCGTAAAACCTTTTAATATATTCATTGTATTTGATATTTAATCAATGTCTTAACACAATGATGGTAAACGAAGCATTTGAACATTCTTTAATTCATACATGACCTAAGCAAAATCGCCAATGGTACTATGTATGAATGTAAAAAGAAAATGAACAAAATTTGTCCCGAAATTATCACACAAGAATTGGTTCGTCTATCATCAATTCATCAAACACAGTTACAGGTACATAATAGTGCATTTATAAAATGTTCATAAACTAACATTTTATGTGAAATTTGAGATAAATGTCAATAACCATTTTATGAGACAGGGTTAGAAGAAACGTGTCTTCTTTCAATTATTATATTAATCTCACCTTACAAGGCCATGGTATGTGTAAATGACTCGGATATATCTGAATACATGTCCTCTACTAAATAAGATATACGACTATTCATCTTAATGTCATAAAGAATTCACTCCTTGTTCATTGCCCATGAAATGAAACAAGGTCTACATCGTTACGCTTCTTTTCAAAGTATTTGGATGTTTAACTTTTGAAATAATATGGTGTCTTCAAAAACAAATCTTTTTTCAATTCGATACTTCTCAGGTATTTAAACACTTGAGCCTTTAATATTATTTCTTTTAAAATTCAAATACTTGTAGATGAAAACAAGACACTTGGATCATTCATATTATCAAGAAAAAAAATGTTTTACTCAAAAATTAAAAATGCTAGAAATTACCCGAATGCTTCTTTAAAGGCATATATACATGCTTTAATTAGTAGTAGGCGAAAAATTTATAATATCACATTGACATATTATAATTTTTTTTAAATATTTTATTCAGAAAATTAAAAAAATAATAATGTGACAGAAGAATGTTTGTAAAAGAGCAGCTAAAACACGTGCTACTACAAACATGTAATGTTGTTGCTATTAAATGCTTGCATTTACAATGACATTACAAAACTGAACATAAGTTTGAGTTGAGTTTTACAAAGCATATGATTCGTACTTTGGTCCATATTCTAGATGACTTTAAAAAAATATATATAGCCCATGAAGAATATGATTGAATTGATCTATATTGTTTGCTTATACGTCACGCCACTTTATAAACAAATTCAATTTCAATTTAAAGCTTTCACAAATGTAATCACCAGTTATATCATCATATAAATTGCCAAATTAGAATAAAAAAGAAAAAAAAATGTACAAAGCTACCTGTTTGTACGAAATTGTTGACAAGTGTATTACAATGGCTATAAACTGAAGACTGAAGCTTTTAAATCATTTAAAATAAAAACTGCATTTGATTACAAGCTATCTAATAAAAGTAAAGAAGAATTGATTTAAATGCATGTTTTTATTTACAATGACTTAATGCATTTACTAGCAATCACTTTGTGAATCAGATGTCATTCAGGAATTTTAAAGCATGAAACTGCATTGTGCGTGAACCAGGGAGGTCGGTAATTATCAAAAAAGGGGGAACAAAACGATAGAGATTATGTAATCTGAAAACAGAAAATGCATGATAAAAATCACAACGGGGTGGCAGTTAGCGAAAACTAGAAATTTTATTATCATTTATTTCACTTTAAATATAGTCCCTGGATTTCTTATTCTTTCATTTCTTACTGTTTAGCCATCATGAAAAAATATACTTTGCCTAAAATCCATACAATACTGTTCTTAACAAATGTATATCATCGAGAAAAAAAAATAGCGTTTTAGATTAGTCTATTATATTGTTTACCACCACTAAGGGCGTACTTATAATCTTCTTTGTCAATGTGATTTATATTTTTATGCCAAAACATCTTAAAAAAATTGCAGATGTTCAAACTTCAATGCAGTAGCACGTAATAGCTTGTAATGAGAGTGAACATTATGATTTTAAAAAGATAAAGATTTGTTTGAAGTTGACTTGAACAGACAATCTTTAGAAAAAAGAAAATTATTTTGTGATATCAAAAGCCAACTTGGTGGGAAATCTTTCAAACAAAAAAAAAAAAAAAAAAAAAAAAAAAAAAAAAAAATTAACAATTTTTAAAAAGCTCTAAAATTATTTCTTGTAAGCGAAAACATATGCGTAAAAGACGTTTTTAAACTTTTTCCCGCTTCAAAATAAAGATAAAGCGATAAAGCCCAAAGTTTACGTTAACGGATTGTAAAAGGGATTTTTTTAGAAACACTTATTGCGCAACTTTAGTTTTAACGGTACAAGTTCAAACGGTGCTGTTTTTATCGAACTTGTTTAAAGCAGTTTTCTCTGAGCACTCCGATTTCCTGCATCATCTAAACCCGTTCGTCTGCCTTGATATAAGGGGAAGAATCTTGCTTGAGCAAAAAAGCTAATACTCACCTATGTTGATTAAACAATTTATATCCATGTGACTGTGGAACATTGATCAAAGTGATTGTAACGATAGTAACAAAGATTTTATTATAGATTGAAGAGTGTATAAATGACTTATTAATTACTTAATTAATTAATTAATCAATCATTCATTTATTTATTTATGTATTTATCACTCATTTATCACTTATTCATTCATTTCCTTATTTATTTATTCATTTATTGATTTACTCACTAGTATTTATTTATTTATTTGTTTGTTTTTTTACGCTTAAAAATCGAATCGGAGTCTAGTTTATAATGAGTCTCTTGTGAAAACAGTTAAATTTTATTTTCGAAAAACACTTTAAATTCTTCTTTTTTTAATATTAAAAATTTTAACACATTGTTTCAGCTGAATTTTGAAGTAATTTTCTTTATATCAGTGTTTTGGTACTTTCAAAATACTGATGATTAAAAAGTATCTGTATGAAAATTAGACCAATAAAATAATTTGGCCATATTTTCGATTTTTTAAAAATTATTTTTTTTATTTATTTTTTTTTTTACAAACTTAAAAAAGTGAATATATAACACAAAGCAAAACGTCTTTAAAAGGTAACATAAATTGTTAAAAAAAATGTAGCATGACCAATTATATTTTCCGAAAGATATTTATTTTCGAATCCATATACCTATCCCTTAAATCAAGTTTCCAAGGATGTTCAAAACAAAACAAAACATTTTATTTAGTCGCGAGATCAAGAATGGTTTAAGGAATATTTAACTGTGCTTAAAGGAAGGACCACTATTAGTACGGTTCACTTAAATCATAATATCATTTAAACTCGACCCACCTTCCCCTCAACTCTCCCGTTCCACCTTACCTCACCCCCTTCCCCGAAAAAAGGGAGTTTGGAGCGTTTCCGTATAAGAAATCTTTGGAATAATATACATAGAATGATGAATTCGTTATTGAGGAAAGGGGATGGAGGAGTCGCTACCTTCAAAAATAAGACCCTTGTGTATTACCCAAAGTGGTCACCCCTCTTCCCGAAGTCAAGTCCAGAACTTGATGTGGAATTCAATGATAAAAAATAGGAAATATGCAAAGCAACGACAAGAACTCCAGAACAAACGTCAAAATAAACACATTTATCGAGAGTACTGGTTTTATTTAGTTGAATACCATTAAGATTTATTAGTTACAAGTGTAAATACAATAGATATTTGCAGTTCACTTTAACGAATGTCATCGAGCGTAAAGATTGAAAGTAAATAGTCTGTAGTGTTTGTAATAGATTTCCTTGTCAATATATCAAATATCTACCATGACAATATCTAATCATAAACATGTGTTGAAAATAACACAATGAAACAGAGATAACGACATTGAATGACGAAGAAATCTATCTTTGGAATAAGACCATTTGGGGTAGCAGAAAACTGTATAAAAACGGATATTGCAATAACAAAAGCCACTAAAACCATAGTGAGATACAAAATTAGCACAGTAACTTAAATTTCAAGCAATAATTATCGTGATTTGTGATAGTCAACGTAATAAATGATTTAATAGAATTCACTCATGACTTTTGACGGTTTTAGAAAATTATCTTTGGAATAATGATATTGGTTTCAGTGGCCTGTATAAATAAAAATCGCAATATGAAAGGCCACAACGATTACAACACAACAAAACAACGAATACCAAACAATAAACAAAATATTACATATATTTTGACCAATAATTATAATGATTTTGCATCAACGTAATAAATTATTAAATGTTATTTATTCTTGACCCATGACGGTGGTCAAAATTATCGTTGGAAAAAGGATATTGGAAGCAGCTGTCTGTACAAAAATGAAAATCGCAATAGCTAAAGCCAATAAGGCCACAACACAACAACACCACGAATAAAACACAACAAACTTATATTCTGACAAATTATTACCATTTGTTTACCCGTCAAGGCAATAAAAAATGAAATCGTATACAAGCATGTCTTTTGACAGCAGTCGTCAGTACAAAAATAAAAATCGCAATAGCTTAAGCCCTTACGTCACAACACAACAACACCGCGAATAAGACACAACAAACAATATTTTGACCAATATTTAATATCGTTTTCATCGTCAGGGTAATTAATAATGAAATCGTATCCACTCATGACTTTTCACGGCGGAGAAAATTATGTCTAAAAGACGATTCTGGTAGCAACCGTCTGTAATGAATAGATACAATCGCAATAACTAAAGCCACTGAGTCCAAAGACAACAACACGATGTGTAAGATACACAACACAAGATACCTTATATTTTGTCATGATTATAATGATTTGCTCGTCAAAGTAATACATGTAAATTGTGAAATGGTATTCATGACTTGACGACAGCAAAGACTATTTCTTAAATAAGGATATTGGTAACAAAAACGGAAATCGTTTAATTAAGAGTCACTTAGGTTACAACAAAAGAAACGAGACACAAATTACACGAAAACTCAGTAAGAACACAAAACAACAACACAACAAATAAGAAACTCGACATAAGATAATCCATATTGTGATTAGTTATTGTCATGTTTTTCTCGACAACGTAATAAATGATAAAATGATATCGACTCATGACAAAATAGACTGCCATTCACGTAGTTCAAGAACTTTTTAGTGGACCCAATCCGGAGTTTACATGTATCTGAAACCAGTGGTCCGAAATACAAATACAAAATGTGCAATATTAATAAAACTCTAAGTCAAAACAGTCATCCGCAACGCAAAATTATTTTTTGTCAAACCTGTAGTTATAAATAATATTTAAAAAGAGTAAACTTCTAAACGACCATTAAACATGCATGACAACTGTACCTTAATAACACACAGGGTTCTAACAAGATCGGATTATTTTGAAATGAAATGTATCAAAGAATTTTAGATACCAAAGTACATTTAATTTACCAAAGACGTAATTTTTTATGTAACGTTTTAATTATATATATATATATATATATATATATATATATATATATATATATATATATATATGAGAGAGAGAGAGAGAGAGAGAGAGAGAGAGAGAGAGAGAGAGAGAGAGAGAGAGATGTCGTAGAGCTTATGAAAAAATTCAAGAACATGTACTGCATATGTAAATATAAGAAAAAGCCTACCCGAAAACAATCCTTCAACCTACATAACAGTGCAATTAAAGGGGTAGATAGGTGCTTACATATCATAACACCATCATTCCAAATCTGTATTTTCTACTTTACACAAAACTTAATAATAAAAAAAAGATTGGCGATTTAGTCATAAGATTTACAAGGACACTATATATAACTTTACATGTTATCATTATCAAATATGTTTATGCTAGCTAACACAGGTTAAAAACGCCATAAACAATAGTTGACCGTCAAATTTTTTCTTTACCTAAAACTGTTTACTTAAAAAGTTAAAATATTTAATAGGTGTATTACTTACCCAAAACTACACAAAAGATCTAAATAACACGACAACATTCCCTGTCCTGTATATGGCTTGTTGGTGTTGACTATTTAGTACAAAATCTCCGTTATATTGAACTAATCTGACCTGATCGGAAACGAAATAAATACCACTTATTTTATACATAAATATTCCCTTTTCATTATCTTGAAAAGAAATTCAAATTTGTCCGGTGTTGATTTTGGTATACTATCTGTTTCATATACCAGTAAACACGTTATCGGAAAGCGTTCGAACTGTTCAGTGAATACACAATTCACTTTTTTATTTGCGAGGCTCTCCGGGTTTTTAAATTAATGTTTACTTACTTAAAAATCTCTGAATAGCTTGAATTTATGTATGATATATTGAAATAGAGTTTAAGGAAATCTTATATATAAATGAATGTTCTACACGTTAAATACAGTATTCGTAATTTGATAATTACAGCAAGCTAAATTAAATCATATTTAAATGATTTCATTAAAAAAAATAAATAAATTCCAATATATTTAAATAATCATATACATCTAAATTCAATACATAGGAATAACTCACTCGATGTAATAAATATCTTCTGTATTAAATTAAATCACATTAACCTTCACTCTTTCAAATGCTAGCCGACGAAATTATAGAACGTAAATTAATTTCTTTTATACTGTTGGTGTATACAATTTTCTTTACTGTGAAAAAAATATAAAAAGATTATAAGTGAAGAATTCTTTATGAAAACTGCGTGAGTAAAAAAAATTATAATTTAATTAAGGAGTAAAAATTACACGGTATTTTATAATAACTTAATTCCATATTTAATAAATTGTTTTTTTTGTTTGTTTTTAAACCGGTCTGTCATTTACCCTGCAACAAACGGTACGAAGCCACTCAGGTTTATCAAATTTCAAGTCCGTAGGGTGTATATGGTGTTGCAATATAATATGAAAATGTTCCCTGACATAAGGTTTGGACATTTTTAACTAAACTCTATATTTCTTTATGTGATCAAAAATAAATAAATAAATAAATAAATAAATAAATAAATAAATGAGTGAACGAATGAAACAACTTTGCTTATATATAATGTACAAAAGGACAGAAAAGTCATTGAAATAACATTAAAATAAGGATTATTTATATATTTGTGCATTTTTGCACGCTGCACCTTATATGTACGTTCTCCACGGTTGTTCTTCACCCTGTATAGATAACCATTAAAGCCAAATTCTGTGAACCATGTTTATTTCGGACGAACTTGACGTGGACTTGAGCAAATGCCATGATAATTTCTCTCTCAACACACAAGATTTAATTATGAGCACTAACATACGATGGAAAGTTTTCACATTTAAATGATGAAATTAAAGAAAAATTTGTTGTATTTATGACAGTCCAGCTAGGTGTCAAACCTGAACTGTGCTCAACGTGAACGGTGTTCAGCTTGTTACTCAGACCAACTGCATCTATCACAGCCATCCATCTCCAATGCTCTGGAATGATATCAGCTCATTCCATGGATGAGCTTGGATTAAAGAACTTTGATTAATAATGGAAAAATATAAATTCAAAAATTAAAAAAAGATGAAAAAAATACAAATTTTAAATAATTATTTCATTAAATATTTATTATGATAATATTTTTTCAACTAAAAAATCTATTTCAGGTGAAATAAAGTATTAAAATAAAATTTATAATTGTTTTATTATTACTTATCCATATCAAACATATTAACATCTTTTAATATAAGAATATTTATAATATTTATAATATGTTCATCTTATTTTATGTTATTTGATTTATAATAAAAATTACAGGTAAATAAGATGATCTTAAAGGAAACAGACTATACTTTTAAAGCACTTGTATGTTTTAACAACACATGTGGGCAAACTGAAACTTTGATTTTTAAAATGTGGGCAGATCGAGAACAAACCGTTTTCATTTACAGGAGAAAATTCTAATCAACAGAATAAATAAATAAATAAATAAATAAATAAATAAATAAATAAATAAATAAATAAATAAATAAATAAATAAATAAATAAATAAATAAAGTGTATTAAAATAAAATAAAATAAAATAAAATAAAATAAAATAAAATAAAATAAAAATGGTTCTAAAAAATTTAGTTCACATTTAATTATGAATATAGAATAAATATCTTAATTAGTTAGCATCTTTACTTTGTTTAAAAAAAAACAGTAATCAAAAGACACAATTATGAAAAGGTATGGAATTAAAGATATTCTCAAAAATCAACAAAATATATTTCCTTTACAGTGCCCCCAATACTAAAATCGATTCATTTTACAGATGAAATGCCTTTTTAACACATTTTTGGGTTTGAAATGTTATCATTTTATTTTATTGTCGAAGCATTACAAATCAAATGCTTTAAGTATCATGTATAAATATTTTATATGTGACATGGAATGGCTGGGTAACTTGTTACAATATTGTACTTATCACGAGTGTTCTTGTCATATCACTCCTATCTCAGCATTTTAATGAAAAGCACAGTAAACCACCCACCATTTTAATTGCATGTTTACAGTTACTTGGTAGTTTCTATGCACATCGTGCACCCAACCACCAACCTCGACTTTTAAACGACCATCAAATGATATTTCTATCTGCTATTCTTTGCACACCATGCCTAAAGCCACCATTCTATTCATTTAAACGACCATCAATTAATTTCTGATCATCGTTTCCAAATCAGGGTACGAAACAAGTGATTTCTTACTCATAATGCTATTCAAAGCATATTTTTGTCGACAAAAATATTTGGGGGAAAAATATCATCATCATCATCAACAACAACAACAACAACAACAACAACAACAACAAACATCGTGCAACCAACAAAACAGACGAATAAATGATGACAACAGTGATGTACTTATTTTAAATGTCATCACAAGAATGCATAAAAAGTAGTGTATTGACAATTCTTATTTAATATATATATATATATATATATATATGAAAATATGTATGAACTTAAAGGACGATAGTACAAAACAAAGGTTTAGCTGGTAGTTACAATGTATACACGTCTCAGTGTCAATTTTCTATATAAAACTTACAAAGAATTATTATATCATAGAAATTAATTAAAAATTTTTGGCGATACAAATGAAGGACAAAACGAAACCTGATACATTTTAAAAGATAAGAAAATCATTTATATGTTACTTACCCCGCCTTTTTAATAATTTGTTAGACATGTAATTCTAAACAACATATTATACCAATCCATTATACATATTCGTCTTTCGAAAAAATGTAGATCAAACATTACATCGGTTTCAAATGATTTTGAATATCTATATAAAGTAACAAATCTATGAAAAGTTACAAAAAACTGATATATTTACACTTTACGAAAGTGGATCATAATCTAACATTAAATAAATAAATGATCCGGTAATATATCAAAGATAGCTATTTAAGATTTTGTGATGATTTATACTCACGATAATATGTTTTTGTCAATGAATTACGCAATCAATCTAAGATTTAAGATACTTTTAAAGTACTTTTTAACATACACGGTTAGTTCTTGATTTGAATATATATATATATATATATATATATATATATATATATATATATATATATATATATATATGAGAGAGAGAGAGAGAGAGAGAGAGAGAGAGAGAGAGAGAGAGAGAGAGAGAGAGAGAGAGAGAGGCTCACCGATCAAAGTCTATCTCTGAACAACATAGTGAAAGACCAATGAATCCAAGTAGATATATTCAAGGTACACTATACAATGTTTTGCCTTTAAATGCATAGTTTTGTTTCTTTTTTTAAACATCTTTATTGGTTTTATATATGTATATATATATAAGAAACATATAAATAGACAAAGTACACCTTTTACTCACACTTTCATACAGGTTGTGATGACTAGTATGTTTTTATTTTAAAGTACAATAAATACCCCATTTGTTTTCAAAAATACTAGTTTGATAAATGCATAGTTTTAGCTTAGGGATTATAAAATGGTTGGCATATCAAGATTGACTCGATGGACTAAGTGAAAAATTGTCTGCCTAGAGTGAGATGCCATGGGTTCGAAACCAACCAGTCTTACAAAAAAAAAAGTATTACTGCTTTCTTGCCTGACGCTCGACGTTAAGAGGTCAATTTCTCAACTGGTTTATCCGGCGCGAAAATAATGTGACAAGGAGGTGGTATGCTTGTCTGCATTGTACTGCTTCTTTCAGCTGCTAGTACGCTTAAGGGGCCTACGTGCGCGCTAGTTTACGTTAAACTAGTAAGCACATGCATGGACGAATTTGTTTTAGTTTAACATTACGGGTTATTTAACTTTCTGTCGTCGTAATGGCTGAAAAATCACTACGGTGACGTTGAACTACATAGCAGTCAACGAACCCCACAAACCCTTGTGAATGTACTGATCTTTTTTGTTATTTGTAGGTAGTTGTTTGCTGTCTTGTTGCCTTGATAATGAGTAAAGACAAAACTCCAAAATTCTGATATACAACAAGTTAGCGTAGAACGACGACATATTAACGGCTTATCTTATAAATGTTCTACTATGCTTCTGTACTTAACTGAAATGTTTTAATGAAGCGGATTAGCTTCGTCTGCGTTTCACAGTTCATGGAAGAGCTTGTTTCCACTACGGGGTAATTGTTTAGCTCTCATACTTCGCTTTTCTACTGAACAGAAAGCATTCCTGAATATGTTTTTACTAGTTTACATTGCGTTTCTACTGAACAGAAAACATTCCTGAAAATGTTTTAGCTCTCATACATCGCTTTTCTACTGAAATGAAAACATTTTTGGAAAAAGTTTTAGCTGCTTTACATTGCGTTTCTACTGAACTGAAAAAAATCCTGATAATGTTGAACTGTTTTACATTGCGTTTCTACTGAACTTAAAAAAAAAAATCCTGAAAATGTTAAACTGTTTTACTTTGCGTTTTTACAGAACTGTCAACTTTTCTGAAATGTTTGGCTGTCTTACATTGCTTTTCAACTGAACTGAAAACAGTCCTGAACATGTTGAGCTGTTTTACTTTGCGTTTTTACAGAACTGTAAACTTTTCTGAAATGTTGGGCTGTCTTACATTACTTTTCTGCTGAACTGAAGCCATTTTTGGAAAATCTTTTAGCTGCTTTATATTGCTTTTCTACTGAACTGAAAACAGTCCTGAACATGTTGAGCTGTTTTACTTTGCGTTTTTACAGAACTGTAAACTTTTCTGAAATGTTGGTCTGTCTTACATTACTTTTTTGCTGAACTGAAACCATTTTTTGGAAAATCTTTTAGCTGCTTTATATTGCTTTTCTACTGAACTGAAAACAGTCCTGATAATATTCAGCTGCTTTGCATGGCGTTTCTACTGAATTAAACACTTTTCTGAAAAACGATTTAGCTGCTTTACATTGCTTTTCTACTGAACTGAAAACAATCTTAAATTTCAGCCTTCTTATGTTAAAGCACTGACTTTTTCCACGAAGAAAATATACTATCCTGTATTTACAATACACTATGAGTCACAAAAATGATACTTTGTGTAATTGAAATAATTTATGGTTTGTCAATTGTTTTTTATTACACTTGATCAAGAAGATATTTAAACTAAAATAATATTACAGATACCAGTTCCTGTGTCTCTTAGAACATTGACGTTATTAGTAATGAATGACGTCTACCGTTATGTAAAATTGCATGTATAGGTGCAATAAGGAAGGCTTAAATATTTTATCATTAATAAGCACTTATAAATTTATTTCTTAAATGTATACACTTATAACCTTTAAACAAATATCAAAGTTCACCATTTATTTTAACATACAAAAAACTACAATAGAACGTTTTATTGAAATGTCAGGATTTTTGTTATTACTTTAGATTTGTGTAAATGATTTAAAAAAAACATGTTTTAAATATGAATTTGAAGGCTTACTTATTTACCATTTTAGTAAGTAAATCTTTTTAGGCTTGTATGAGTATTAAGATTGATAGAATATTTTATAAATGATAAATGTTTTTCTAATTTTTTAATGTAATAATTGCCTTCTTTAAACTTTACACAACAGTTAGTAATTAGTCGCAAATATGTTTTCGCGGGATTTTTTGCTTTTTATGATAATTACACGTTTTAACACCGACGCATTTTAGAATTGATTAAAATTATATTGAAATTTGTAAATTATAAATAATGGTGATAATAATAATAATAAAAATAATAATACTTGTAATAAACAAATAAAAAAATAAGACTAAATAAATAAATAAATAATAAACAAATGTAGATGTTTGCATAATAATTTTCAAAATTTTAAACCTTTCCAAGTACTAGTCACAAACTTTACCGAGTTGTCCCCCCTATACCATTATAAAATGTTTGTTTAGCAAGGCAAGTTTTCTTCGAGGTCTCTAATTTGTCATGAAAATTATAGCACTTTTGGAATAATGGATTAAAACAATAATCTCTAAATTTCAGTCTGTATTTTTTCACACATAGAATAAAGTGTAATGGTTGGCTGAGTGCAAGAATAGTTACACAAAACGGAAAATAGTTGCTTTTATTATACAAGCACGTGTATGTGAAAAGTGTTAAATAAAACAAGGTGTTTGACCGCTTTTGTCACCCCCCAACAGAAAATTCGTTAAGTTTGAGATACTGTTTCACTATTAGGCGCTTGTCAAAAAGGGGACAAACTTTGATTGATATCTCTGTTATGTAATTTGGGGAGTGGCATGATTGTCTGCGGCATACTGACTCGATGGACTAGCAACATGCAAAAAATTGCCATGAGTATACGTTTTTAAAATACATACCATGAATCAAGCATACCACATACACAAACTTGGTGATAGATGTATTCATAGACATTGATGACTTTGCTAACGTCGCGCATATCTCAAAATAGCTGATGCGACGTTAAAAACACAAAAACAACAGCAACAAACAAATATTCAAAGTATTCCAAATTTTGTTTTTTAATATTTTTTTTTATTTTCCAACCGTCAATAAAAAGACAAACGTGGATTCTACAGATTTCTTTGAAACAAGCTATTAATGTTTAAATGAATGCAGATTTAACTCATGAATTTATCAAACCCATCTAAAGTGTTAATACATGGAAGACAACTCTTGTACCTTTCTTAAACAGATGATAAGTTGATGGATATCGTTTGAACAAAGATCGTGGGCTGGTCAGTTTTAGAAATACATACTATGTGTGCATGTACCAAAGCCCCGTTTCCTCTTTCGACGTCACGATCCTAAAAAAAAGTATTGTCACGATTTATCAATATTGATATATATATTATAAATAGAGGAACCATTTTAACCTGTCAATATGTAAAACGGTTTTAGAAATATTATTATGTTACTTTAAGTCATGTACAGCTATAAACAGCTATAAAACAGCAGACATATACAAAATAAAAAGTTGAGTTGGTGTTAAAAAGTATCGAAATAGTGTGTGTGTGTGTGTGTGTGTGTGTGTGTGTGTGTGTGTGTGTGTGTGTGTGTGTGTGAAGTTTGAATATTTACGAGTTGAGAACAGATACTATTTAGTTAAATAGTTAATTTATTAAAATAGTAATGATTATTATTCCCTATTTTTGTCATTTTCAGCATTTTAAAAATATTATCATATATAAATCATGTGCAAAAATGTTCTTTTAACAAAGTTTGTTGCTTGTATGTATATTTGCGTTTTTTCTACCGTCATCTACTGTATTTTAACCTCCGGTTAATAACACACAGAAAAATTTCAACCATAAATTTCCATGTTTTAAAAAAATACAATTTTAAATTTATAAGTTTTGTTAGCAGTAAATTTTCTGATTTTCAAATATAGTTAAAATAGGTTTTTTTTTATTTGCAATTCTATCTCTATGTATAATTTTGGCATATACCATTAGTTATACCGATAGTAAATCTAAAGATATAATTAATGATATTTATATCTATGAAACGATTTTTGTACATGTATATAAGGCCTAAACTTAACGTAAGTCATTAAAAATTCTACAATTTTAAGACATTAAACGCTCCATTCAAGAATTTCACTTATAACAGGGCGGTCAATCCTTGGATGGTCAAGAAAAGCTTGCTATCAGAAAAACCCACCGACAATCAGTAAGCGAACTAACACACTTTTTTTACACTAGGGTTAAAAGAAAGTAATTAATTGTTTCTAAGATCTTTTAGCTGAATTTGGATTTGTATAATTTAAAACTTTGGATTTTCAAATATTTGGATTATACGAAAGCCCATTGAGCTCACTTTCGTAGAAAAAAAAAATAATTATAACGCGTTATTACGCGCAATTTTCGCGAATAAAGGCGTAATTGTCGCGAATAAACGCGTAATTTTCGCGAATTTACGCTTAACTTTCGCGCTATTACGCGTAACGTTCGCGTTATTACGCGTTTCTTTCGCGAATAAACGCGAATTGCGTCATAAAAAGCGGTTAAGGTAGGTTTGACTGCCAGTTGAACAATTGATAATGAAAACTTGGCAAATAAGAGGCTCTAGAATCCAAATATCACATCAAATTTTGCCTCGGAGAAGTGGTTTTGGAGAAGAAGATATTTTTAGACTCTGGCTATGTAGAACACTGTGACCTACTTCTGATAGCCACGGCAACCAAAAACAAAAATCTAAATGGCGATGTTCTATAGTTGCTTTTGACCAAGTTTCAATGAAATGTGGCCCTTTTTTTCACTATTCGACATGTTAAACTAAAAGGAAGCCCGATTAATTTTAGAGTAGTCATGCCTAAATATAAGTGATACGATTTCTATCATTTTAAAAATGTTGTTGATATAGCCTTAATATTGTGAGTTTCTAGAGGTCAACAATATACTGAATTGAAAAATGCGTGCTAAACATCACATCCAACAGAGTAATTTTTCCTTCTCGTTAACTTTAACTTTTTAATATCCTTTTCAGCGTTGATTTACTTATGATAATGTTATGCTCAATTGCTAGGAAGCATAAAATTTCAGCATGCGATAACCCTAGTTCAAAATATAACCTCACAAAGTTTACTCTTTGTTTTTCCATTCTATACTGAGTAAATTACATTAAGATATTTCAGATATATCCTGTTTATATAGAAAGTTACGCGAAAAAACGCGAAAGTTACGCGTTAATTCGCGAAGTTACGCGTTTATTCGCGAAAGTTACGCGTTAATTCGCGAAGTAAGGCGTAATAACGCAAAAGATACGCATTAATTTGCGAAGGTTACGCGTAATAACGCCTTGTTAATATTTTTTCTTCTACAAAAGTGAGTTCAATGGGCTTTCGTAGGATTATCTTCTTTATCTATCAACTTTTTTCGGCCGCTAGTAACACTGTTGTGGAATGGGTTTTCGAAATATGCACATATGACACAACAAAATTAAACAGGTATTTTTGTGAAATATTTACTACCCCCAAGCGGGTACCGCTGCCAGTGCAGTAAAACTTGACGAGGGTCCCCATAACTCAGTAGGTAGTACTTTGTGCTGACAAAAAATGTTCCTCTTGTCAAAATTTTCAGCCGTCTTAATTTTTGAAATTTATTTGAAACTTAGACTTGTTCCCTCATGCAAAGCATTCCTAATTGAGTGTTTGCATTAATCTTATTTTGGAACTTTGGATTCATTATTTTTTTTTAAAATGTGTAGATTTTGTTTTTATCATTTAATCTTTTTTCGGCCCCTAGTGTTACAGATTAGGAATGAATTTTCGAATTGTGCACAACGGCACAGCAAAATTAAGCAGTTGTTTTTTTTTTTTTTTTTTTTTTTTTTTTTTTGGTTAAATATTTACAAAAGGAATAATATTTATATGTATAGATTTTATTGTTAAAATTGATTGTAAGTTGTATTATTATCAGGATTGATTGTAATTTTGCACCTTATTTTTCGGCTTTTTTTTTTTTTTTTTAGTTTATTATAACATTTCTCACTTTAAATTGTAAAAATGTTCCTTAACTTTCACAATTGCATTTCGCAGTCGAAAAAATTTAACATAAATCTGAAATCTTATGCCTTTTTATGATTTCATTGCGTGATTCCGAACGATGAATTTTTATCAATGTTAAATAGTTGACGTAACCTAAGCGTAAAATATGAACGATTTGTCATTAATGAGGTTACCTAAGATGCCCGAAATGAGCGATAAACTAGACCGGGAAACATGAGATCCGAAATGAAATTAAAATAGACATAGTAGGAGCAACATCAGTCCTGCAGCACATCGAGCAGCAGAGGATCAAGTGATATGGTCATCTCATGCGGATGCCTCCAAACCAACCATCTGTTCAGGCATCACCAGAAGACACTCTGGCTGTAGAGCCAGTGGTAACAGTGGGTAAGCCAAGAAGTTGGAGCGACACCGTGGCAGACGTTCTAAGAGCCCACAAAAGACCATTATCAAGGCCAACCAACTTGCCGCCGACGGACGTTTAAATCTCTCCGCAATGTCCTTCAGCACAAACAAAAGAAAAAAAAATTGAAGTATCTCGTAGGCGGTATTTCTGAAAACCAAGTGTATAAACAGCTTAGAGAAGTTTTGTATAAGGAGTGGAGTGGAATGGAGTAAGTTTATTTAACGACCTAGTCAAAATTCTTTTATTTATACACAGATTGTCAGTTCTGAGAGGTTAAAAAGAAGAGAACCCGAAGGAAACGATAGACACCTTCTGAGAAGTAAACTGACAAACATTCGCACGCTAGCATCTGTCCGAGCAGGATTCGAACTTAGGCAAGGAAAGGCACGTTAGAATACCGAATCCCTTTGTTATATTAGGATAAAATTTCATTTATAACATTTTGTCTCTTTATTTCTGTTCTATGATCTTTACACAGTGTATGCAGCGTGATCGAATGATTATATTTCACTTTTTTTCATTTTCAGAAGAAAAAATAAAAATAAAAAAGATCGTGTTAAACAAATAAGGTAACGTGATTCGTAATTCATTAAACAATATATAACATTGTAACAACGTATCACCAGGAAGCTGTTATCACAAACAAATTTATTAAACCGATTTCTGACTGATCAATCTGTATTCTAGAAATGGTCAATTTCAAGTTGTCCTCAACATGTAATATATTATTCAGCTGAACAGATATCATGAAAGGGCATTGCGTTGACATTTATATTGCTATCAGCTCAAAGTAATTTCCAGAAAGTAGTGAAGTATCGGTATATAATTGGAGTGTGAAGTAAAAATAACGCTTTTAATCTATTTTTTTACAACATGACTACATTAGAATGTTTTTGCACTAATACATGTAAATGAGACGTAACCTTTGAAATGTAATGTATTAAGCTAATAACAATATATAACGATTCTAATCATTCTCTAGTTTATTCGGGTCATTATTACTAATTCAATGCTCTCTGAAATCAGTGCACAAGTGTCATAAATGTGATTAGGTAACACACACACACACACACACACACACACACACACACACACATTTTATTAATGACCGTGCTAGCGATAGGCAAGCTGTTTATGGCCTCGTGTACATAGGAGGTTAAGGGTTGGGGGTTGGGTGGGTCAGGAGGTGTTGTTAATGATGGTTGAGTTAAAACGTGGGAAAGTTTTTTTTTTATTTCAGGCGCAGTCTTGTTAGAAATTTTGTAACACTTTTAAGGCCCATTTGCCACGTGCATAGCTGCCGAAGACAAAATAAAATTAATCCAAGAATTTGAGTTCTGTGCCATGGTGGGGGTCTATGGGCCTGTCTCGTACCCCTTTAAAATATTAAAATATTTCACAGAATTTTTGTGTGGACGTTAATATATATATATTTATAGGTGTGTGTGTGTGTGTGTGTGTGTGTGTGTGTGTGTGTGTGTGTGTGTGTGTGTGAAATTTCGGTTAAAATGTGTGACAAAGACACAATACATAAGTCTAATTGAGAGGTAAAGAAATTGTTTGGGGGTGTATAATGAAATATTGTTTTTCCCGCCCATTTGAAATACTATTATTATATCCACAGGTTTAAAAATGTTTTTGCGGTGTATTGTGAAATATTGTTTTACCTTCCTATTCAAAATACCTTTATTATGTCGACAGGTATGCAAAATGTTTGGGGTGTACAGTGAAATATTGTTTTACCCGCCCATTCAAAACACTTTTATTAAGTCGAGGGTGCCAGTCCAGTAATGGCTAAGGAGGAAAACCATCGATCTTTTAGCATACAAAATTATGTTTCTCACACTACGATATGCTGCGACTGGTTTGTTCTAATTTGACTATAAGCCATTGGTCAAAAAGTCTCTAACTGCGTAAAATATCCCATAATGCAGTAGAACTGTAAACAAGATAAACTTAGGTTTATTCGTACACTGGGTGTCCAATGGTAACTAAGGTAAACATTCCAAGAGGAAGTCAATGATTGCTATACAGTGCCACTTGGTAACACAGTCTTGAAACACTACTAAGTAAAACATTTTCAAAATACGTAGATCATTCATATGTAGAATTTTGTAGCTGAATAACATTTACATTGTTACAACTGGAACAAAGGCATTAAACAAAATTTCGACATACAGCTTTTAAATGCACGATTTTAGACAGAACACTTTTGTGCCTTTTCCCCATATTAATTAATTATGTTTTAAAAATCTTAATTGTTTCAATGTTAATTGTGTCCATATATTTATTTTCTTTAAAATGGGTTTTTATATTTTTGTCATAAGCTGCGATACCTGTGATACTTATTATTAGCATGTTCATTTGACAAAAAAGTCAAACATGATTCAACACTTTTTAAAATTATATGTTTATTTCATTGCCACATGATAAGTCATGTAGGTTCACTTTCATTGCGGATAAACATAAATTTAAAAAAAAATCAACATAGTAAAAAAAAAAAATCGAAAAGTGATAGGTATGTAACACAAGCTGATATTGACATTTTAAGGTATTTTGTAGGTAATAATCATGCACATCAGTAATCATATCATCTGTTCTTAGTTTAAGTGATAACGGTTTTGATTTTAGACAATAGTGTTGTCTCGATAGTTTAAAAAGAACATTATTGTTTACAAAGTTTCTCCTTTGTGTAAACATAATAATATTTGTCCGTATTACCAACTTAAACACTTGTTTTAAAACTTTTCTTTAATTATATTTTTACTTTCAAGTATTTTGTTTTGTAATAAATCCATCGTATACTGAAATGTTTTTGTGTTCATTATTTTGTGTTGGATGAGCAAGGTAAGAATTGATATAACAGGTCACTAATATCTTGTATTTGTATTACAATTTGTATAAAAGTAATTCAAAAATATCAAATAATAATAAATTAAACATAAATTTAATGTATTTGATACCTGTATACGTTTTAAACAGTAGTGTTTTATTGTTGCGCTGTCGTAACAGACGAAAGGGTTATACATCGGTATAAGGTATTTTTAACAACCGTACTCCATATTTAACCTAACGGAATTCGCCAGTATACCACGTGATACCTCATAGCGTTTGTGCGGGACAATTATTTCTATTGGCAATGGAATTGCATAAAGTTACGTTTTCCCGTAATAACGACGTTTTTTCGGGAATATTTGACGTAAACGTTATCCATTTCATTCCGCACAAACGTTATGAGGTATTGATCACGTGGTACAATGGCGTGTCCCATTCTTTTCAATTTTTAATTATTTGTTGAATTGATTTTATTTTACTGAAGTGAATTTTAACGTTATTTTTTGTCAAGTGAATACTTCTATTATAAATCAATTAAAAGTACATAATGCTTGTTTGTTTGATTGTTTAAATGCTCTTTTACGTAACATCAGCAGATTTTAGCTATTCCTGACTAGAAATTATCGATTTCGGAGATAATTTGTAACACAAGTTCATGTAGTGTGTTCGTGTACAAGTTTTTCTGATTGTATTGTATTAGAGATACTTATGACCATCTTTTGGGTGCATGCACACTCAAACGCCATTTCACCGATATAAATGGCAGATCACTTAGTGTATTTTGCTAGATAACAATTGAACCAGTAAAGAGAAACCTTTCTCACTTGCGGTCGATAGGGGTCAAACTTACAGAGGTGAGGTCTCTTGAGGTTGAAGGCGCTCCCTACTGTTGATCTGGAACAATTTATTTATTCTAATGTAGATAAGCTAAGTACATGTGTACTTAAGTTAAAGATTTTTTTTTCATTGACAATATATGTGTGCAGGGTTGCCATGACATTTCTTCCTTGTTATGTATTATAAATGGAATTCCAATCCTATTAATTACAAACTTACAATATCAGCGATTTTTAACTGGATTAGACAAGGACAATTATATTTTTCATAATATCGTATTATATAACGAAGTACATTTACTTAAATCAAGTTCTAAATGCTAAAGGGCTTCCTTTCCCATATCGATAAGACTATTAAAGTTTCTTAAAATTCTCTCACAAAGTATAACAATTTATTTTATAAATATCATCTATTGATTTTTTTAAAAAGTTTTATGAAACTTTAAAAATGAAGATTCGAAAAGGATCATCAAGAAAGTTAAACAAAGTTGATTCTGGTACAACTGATTTTTAAAGTTTTGACAATATGATCGAGATTAAATGAACTTTATTATTGACCTCGTTTATTTGTTTGTTCAAACATTATTCAACATTTGGTACTTAAGACGAGTTCACAAAAAGCCTTTTTTTTTTTTTTTTTTTTTTTTTTTTTTTATCAAAACTTTGTAGATTGTCTTTTACTTTCTTTATACTTTTCTTTATAGATGACAACATACAAATTAAAGTTGAACAATCTGAAATTAAAATTAGGATCATTATTAGCACAGAAAAAGGCCTTACCACTCTAAGGTGGTATGTAAAGAATATGATAAATTCCTGGAAGCAGCTGGCGAGGTATGTTTTATTTGCTTTCGTGGTTACGACCTAAAAAATCTGTTACATACAAACACAGACTTGTTTACATTTAGTAAACATAACATATTTATTGGTACATATATGAATTTTCTATCCTTAAATAACAATTCTGTTATGTATGTCTAATGCACTGGAGAATTTAAATAAATCACATTTTAGAAAAAAAGTTTATAAAAAAACTCGGTGCTTATAGTGTAATAAAAATAAGCATTTTTAAGCATTTTCTGCAACTTATCTGTTTTTCAATTGGAGTGGAAATATCGTTTACATACTAAAAATACCAACTTCATAAAAACCAATTAGAAAACAATTTTTTTTGTCCCGCTTAACTAAGCTGAAAAGTGGACTTCGATTCTTTGTCGTCATTTAATCAACAATTTATTTATTTATTTATTTATTTATTGATTGATCGATTTATTTATTTATTTATTTATTTATTTATTTATTTATTTATTTATTTATTATATAAAAAATATAATATCAAACACGCAATTGACCTCAATTTGCAGTAAACATAAATCGTATTGAATTAGTTGATTACCGATTTGTTAACAAATTCTGAGCATACAAAAATTAGGATGTTATGAGAAAGGGAATCAAAAGTTTAGTAAACTTTATTGTTTTGATACTGCAACTGAATTTCATACTCATTTATTTTAAACATTAATTTACTTTGATATTGTTTTATTAAGGTGCTAATAGGAAGGGGGAATCCATCTGAAATCCGACTAACTCTGATAGATCTAGAAAGAGCCCTAAAACAGGAGGGCTTGTATAAGATACTCAAAGCTGAATTCTCTTTGATAAAAAAATCTTTCTTAGCGGTGAGTTTATATATTGTAGTCAAAGTTGAACAACATTTCTTATAATAAACATTTGCAAAATAACCATGCTTAAATGTTTCGAAAAATTTGAAAACCATGTGTTTGTTTCTTACACCAATTAAAACAGTATCCGGTGCACTGGAAACCTTCATGATTAATCCCCGAAATAGTATGCTAATTCAAAATGATTGTAAAATGCTATGACATTTAGATAGAGTTGAACGTGTACATTAAACTGATAATACCAATATTGTTTTTAATAAAAATATTTATATGTTGCCAATGGGAACACTAATAAGTTTAATTAACGATGACAGTCA
>CM056604.1:21535968-21673200 GCA_029721355.1 Tegillarca granosa
TACAATTCTATCAACCTAGGACTCCTTGCTAGTGATGCTGCTTCGAAACCTTAATCTGAATTTTGTCTGGAAGCAGATAATAACATTTAGAGACACAAAGATTCAAAAGGCAAGACATGTGTTAACTATCTGATGACATGATCTAACAATGTGGTTTTAAATTCAGTGTTTATATTTGAAATTGGACATTGTGATGAATTCACCAGACAGGGCAAATGTGTAATGTTACGTTGTTGTGATTTAATTTTCTAATTGTGATAGATAAATGATCTTATCCATTTCTTCATCATAATCTGATGGCAAATCCATAAAACATCATTCAGATTATCTAAAAACAGCATGATATAATTGTATATAGCGTTCAATAAATGCCTATGAATATCGAATATCGCAAGTGTAGATCGACGGCGAGTGTGATTACACAAAGATTGAAAATTTGTATCACGGCCAATATATACCATGTTTTAAAACACTGAGCATTTACCAAGTCTTTATTTGCTTAACACAATATCATGTTATTCTACACTTACTTACAATAGAACAATTTGACCAATAAAACTTAACGTGAAACTTTTATGGTTGTCCTTACAATCTAATTTAACAAAAAGGATATAACGGAGATCATTTAGAGTTGTGAATTAAAAATTATGTGTTGCAATCTCTCTCTCTCTCTCTCTCTCTCTCTCTCTCTCTCAGACTCAATCAGATTATTATGATTGCATTTTGTAAACCATTCAAATGCGTTTACATGTTGGACAGCTATTAACATTGTTTTTATTTTGCGGTATGCTGCGTTTTAGGTTCGGATATAATTGTTTCTAAAATACATTGAACAGACTGTTTCTGCTTGTTGACTTTAATTTGATAAACATAATTTAATCTGGAATACATACTTTTAAAATTCCAATGCCATAGTCTTGATTGATTATCTGGCAAAACTTGGTTAAGTTTTATAAAATATTTATTCATTATTGTTTTATTATATACATCCTGATTTCTGTAAAAAATATGTATATTATCAATTTTTTAACCAAACCATATTTCATCTATATATACATTTGTCATTTTCAGCAACATATTTTAGAAATAATCCAAATTTGATACTTCTTTCAGTTAGAAACAGAATTGCAGTCTTTTAAATAAAGAGTGACCATCTAAATCGGCCTGATTTATCTAGCTTTAGAATGACATTCATCTAAATAAGATTGTCAAAAAAAAGTTTAAATATTACCTGCATGTGTTTCTAATTGTTCTTATACAGCAATATCTGTAAGTTATTTATTTTTCTCTGTCAATAAATCCAGATTTAAAATGTCAAGAAGAAATATGATGTATTCAAAATCTTTTACTTCCATAAATATTTCCCTAGTGTCACAATTATAAGTTATTTTGACAAAAATGTAGGCTTAGATGTGCATTGAAGAAATCGTTAAAAAACGTTTTTTAAAATCTATGACAATAAGAAAATGAATATATATCAGAAAGAAACATAGTTAACAAAAAAATAACTGTAATTTTGATGTTCCTTATGGTGTACATTTCGGAATTCGTTTTTCATTAGTGACACTAGAGGCCTTAAAGGTTGCTAGGTAAAAAATAAGTCATTTGAAATTACGAATTCAAAGTTTCAAAATCAAATAAATCCAAATCTAGCTAAGAAATGCTTCGCATAATGGAACCAAACCTCAGTTTTAAATAAGTTTCATAAGTTAAGACTGCTTAGGTGTAGTAAATATTTAACAAAAGTACCTATTTAATTTTGATAAGCTATATATGCACATTTAGTTACGATAAGTTGTTCGTGAAAAACGCATATTGAAAAGAGCAATACAACAAGCACGCGACTTGATAAAGATAAATGAAAGCCACAGAACAAATTTATGTCCGTTATACTTTTTACTGTATAACAAATAAGTACCCAACGTTTTTCTTTGTAAATATTAATTTTTGTTAAGTTGTTGAAGTTTTCGTGTATAATTAAATTGGACAGTTTTCAAAGTTTTTAACTTTGTTTTTTTTTTTTTTTTTTTTTTTTTTTTTTTTTTTTTTTTTTTTGGGGGGGGGGGGGCATTGTGATTTGGACATGGACTTGTATGTTTTTGTTTTATTATTAAGATTTGAAGATATTTCTATATAAACAATATCTTTAAATTTTTATTTATAATTTGAATTACTTTATGATTAATTCAATAAAGGTGTACACGCCATTACATATACATGTAATAAGAAATTTATAAATGAAAAAAACAAAAGAATGAAAATAAAAAAATCTGACCAGTCCAAGACAGATTTACATGTCATTTGAGAGAATTATAAATACTTTAAATTTAAATTAATCTGTATATCCAATGATATCTGTTAAGCAAACAAATTTCAAAAGAAAAAACGGAAATAATTTACGTATTTGTAAAACATAGACCTTGGTAAAAAAAAATGTAAATTTTTTTTTTCTTTTTTTTATTCAATAATATTATTATTACTGTGTATGCATGCATTCCCTGAGCGCACGTTCTTGATTATTGCCCTATAATTACAATTGTTGAATAAAGATTAGCAAGTAACAAACAGTTGAAAGTATTTGAGATTGTATGCAGAATACCATTTTATATACTTTTGACAATTCTATGACAAATGTAACTCAATTATAAACAGTAAGAAATTAAAGAATATTCCATGTTTAGTAAATCTGCTAAATAACACATTTGTTTTAAATAATTCAATTGACATTGATTACAAACTATGTAGACTTCAAGAAACTGCATTGAAAATATTATGGAAACATGTAGAAAATATTATTTATGTTTTGCACCAGTTAATGGAATGGTGCCAAAATTGAATACTTTGATATTCCTATTATGAAATATATTCACGTTTATGAGGTATAATGGTGGTGTACTTTATGAGACATTCTTATCCGAACATTCTATAGACATGTTAGATTTGAGTTTTCAGGTTTTTTTTCAGTATTACCAATCAGTAATAAATAAATTTAGTAGAACACAGGTTTAAAGCAGTTACGACATTCAAAAACACTATAATCTGGCTGTATAAATGACGATTGCATGACAAAGAAAATGACATCATCAAAGAATTTTAGTTAGTTGATTTGTTTACACAAAGATATCTATGAATGATTCATTTTTTGGCAATGATTATAGATTATGAAAACTATCAGGAAACGGATATAAAATGTCATGGAAGATATATGAGACCATACTTAAATGTGTTCATCTTCATATATAAATATAATATTATTGTGCCAAAACTCTGTGCAACATTCACGTTTACTTAGCATATGGGTTTAAATGTTTTATTGTTATACTATATACGTGCACTTCTTTCTAATCATCCTTTCAGACAAGTTTTTTTCAACACGTTTGTGTCTTCTATAGGTTTAAATCTTGATGTACACGGGTTAAAAGGAATTGTGACCGTCTAAATGCATCATGATTTATCTGGCTTAAGTAATGACAACTGCATGGTAAAGTAAATTACAAGATATGGAAAGTTTTTTTTTTAATTTTTAAAATCAAAAAAACTTTTATACGAAAGCTTTACTTTTTAAATCGAAATTAAAATAAGACATTCTGGATAAAAAAAATTAAAAAATCATTTTTTTTAGAAAAATAGTCTCCACATCAATGCAATCATGCACTTTCAAAAAAGTAGTATTTAGGTTGTACAATTGCAAACAGCAATTTTTACATATTATATATTACCATTTAAACATGCTTACCAATATTGGGCATTAATTTTGAAGCCAGTATAGAAATACAATCGATTTTTTTTTTTCAAAATTCGAATCTATAATTATGCCACAAAGCTTTTTGTATTTTAACAATGCAACATTCAAAATAAACGTATTAGAATTAAAAAGTTCTTTGTCGACCATTATTTCTAAGTTATTGCAATTTATTTTAAGTATGGTCTTATGATTTTTTTTCTACAAACAATAATTGGGCATATAGATAAAGACAACGGCTACTATTAAGTCATCTACCACTGCGGTAGCTCAGTTGGTGGGATGCTGGCTCTGTAAGTGGGAGGTCGTGAGTTCGAACCCCGACCGGGTTTGACCCAAGACTTGAAAGTGTTTAGTGACTGTTCTTCCCCCAAGCACTCAGCATTTTAAAGTAAAATTAAAGTCACGGTTCTTTTGGACTGAAACTAAAAATAAACGGGTCCTGTGTCACGGCATTTAACAGAACCCTGCTGTATAATGCATCAGCGCAACTACCAAGAAAAATTTCTGCACTTTCGCCTATAGCTAGCCACGTCTCGATATAAGAGAAATGCGACGTTAAACACTATTACTTAATTTAACTCAACTTAATTATGTCACCTTTTTACCTTTAAGCTTAAAATCACCAAAAACTCCCATACGGAAAGTACTAATGTATTAGTAGATTTATCAAGAAAACGTTTGATTATTTTATATTTTATAAATAACGTTTAATGTCAGTCTGGAATATAATACTAATAATTCCTTTTTATCGCAAATAGGAATATTCCAATTCAGCATTAAAATAAACAGAAAAAAATGCAGATAAAACTATACATTTTTAATAACAATTATGGTTGTTTTGAGACCTGAAAGTATCTGCAAACAGCAAGTGCATCAACATCAATGTAGGACTTTTATTAATCCCAGTTAAAGAAAAACCTTGACGTCGGAGTAATCGTTTTATTGCTATAAACACTTCATACAGATGTCAGGCTGAAAATGCCAGATGGTTAACTTCCACTTATTACTTCATATTATATCCTATAAAGTAATTTAAGCTTTTACAAGTGACGATATCCAGATAAAAATCAAAGATTTTTCTCTAATGGAACTGTTGCCCACTAGATTATATTTCATATGAGAGATTGTAAAGTATATGATTATTACTCACACATTTTTATATTTTTTTGCTTACGTCTTCCTTTTTTAAAAAATCTGATAACATACGTGGTATTTCAATGTGTTTGTACAAATTATATAAGAAAAAAATACAAAAAGCTCTTTGTATTTCCCTTTATTGTAGCATATATTAATTTAATGTTCTATAATTTGTTTTGTAGAAATTTGAAAACAAAATGAAATGCAACTTTCATTTAAACTATTGCAAAAGCAATAGGGTTGATTTTATATTTAAATTTTAACATCGAATGCTGTTTTCCTCATTTTTTTATTTCCTATATTTAAAATTAAACTAGAAAAAGTACAAAAATACTGAAAGTACAAAATTAAAAAATATTGACTCTTCACACTACCATTGGTCTTACATTCTGCTTTATCATTAGACTATAATTACCATGAAGTCGCAATCGTTAAAAGATCACACCACATCACCTAACAATTTATTGTTGTTTGCAGTTACATCTAAGTGGTCGCCCATAACTGCGCGATGCTATAACAGAGCGGGCGGAAACTTTAAAAAGTACACCACAATTCAAAACAATGTTTTTACACTGCCCCATGATTTCACCGTAAATGATTTTATATTCTTCTTTTGATTTTGTAAGATTTTCCTTGGTAATCTGTTTGGAATATCAATATGCATCTTGGCATAAGCATAAGAGTTAGACATTAAAATTTTTGTTTTTTCCTTTTACCTGTGAAAATTGTACTTTTATATTATCAGAACAGAATTGCAATGCAGTGCTCTACTGAAAAATGATATGTTCATAATATGTCAGACCCGTAAAGAAACGAATGGTTGTCATAGCATCTAACGTTATTGTAAACAACATGGTGGTTACATCAAGTGGTGGAAGTAAGTGATTAAGTTCACAATACATCAGATGAATGTTTGTCATGTCACTTAGCGTCATTGTTAACAGCATGGCTGTTATATCAAGTGGTATTGAGTGATTGTTTGGAATTGTTTGTAAGGGCGAGGAATTTGATTTCAAGATCATGGTTATCTGATTTGAGTTCAATGCAATTGTAACTATAGATTTATGCAGTTTTATTAAGTGTAAAACCTGCAAAACTTGTTTTGAGGAAGTTGTTTCGAAAAACATTTTTTAAAATAATGAAACAATGCTTAAACAAATTTCAAAATACATTCACTGCAAAACATATCTCGTGGAAAGTGTTTCGAAAAAAAATTTGAAGCAATAAAACAATGATTAAACAAATTTCAAAATAATATTGGTGTAATACTTATGGTAATATTGAATACAGAGAAGACAAAAGTGATTTGGAGCAGATAAAATTTCATTATAATACAGATTTGTTTCCGATACTTAATTAAGGACAAATAAATTGATACGACACAAGGTTCGTAAGGATATAACATATAAGATGGTAACTTATTCATGTAGAGGTTATCCTTTAATCATCATAAAACGAACTTATAAACTATTTTGTTCAATAAAACTTTCATAGAATATAGTAATGTGACTAAAATCTAGGCAATATAAATTGTTTTTTGGTTTCTCTGCGACTCGAGTACTGATAGGTCTTGCAAAAAATATCTCCAAGGTACTAAATCCTAATATTTAATATACATTTATTTTAAACAGTTCTGAACATAACATATGTAAAAGTTTATGAGTTACTGAGGTTTAAGTATGTGTGTATTTACAGCATAAGTACATGGCAAAAACCAACCTCTATAAAAAAAACAAGAAACAATAAAAACACAAAATTATAAAACATGTGGAAATAAAAACTGTTCTAGATAACAGTGCTGCATTTGCTTTAGATAAATGCCAATCATTTATACATAGTTATATATAAAATAAAATTTTTATTCATTAAATAATTTTAAAAAATCACACTTGAAATGCGAGGTTTCGTAAGTTTGAGAAGAGTCAGACTTTAGTGCGGACCATATGTTAATTCTCCTTCTGAAATAGCATAAGGGTTATGATTTACTGTATATCACTAAATATTTCCCAAGTATATCATGCAAACTGCAGTTTAAACCTACGAAAATAAAACACAAACATAGAAGTCCATGTGGAAATGACAACCCCCCCCTCCCCGAAAATAAAACACAAACATAGAAGTCCATGTGGAAATGACAACCCCCCCCCCTAAAAAAGAGTAAAAATTTTGAAAAATTACCAATAAAGGTACAAGCGTAAAGGAAGTGAGGCCGAGTGGTCGGGAAGAGTAAGCACCTTTTGTCTAGCTAGCTATACCCGGCACGTGAAAAATCAAATTTGAGATTAAAAGGAACATGGAACTATGGAACAAATATGCGTCAAATGAATCTAGTAAAACGACAAATTTGCAGAATATTTTGGCAAAACAATATATCCAACATTAACCTAATAAAGCTGACTGAGTCCACCTCCATTGTCAAGCAAATTAAACAAAGATGCTTCCGCTGACATGGCTATGTCTCCACAATGCAAAATGAAAACATAACCAAAACAGCACTGAGATGGACACAACAAGGAAGACGAACGATAACTTGAAGAAAATAGTAGAAAAGGAACTGACGTGGGGTAAGGCAAAGAACTGCATTGAATGTAGAAACCTTGTGTTGACCTTATGCTCCGACTTGAGCGAAGAGGATAGGTAGGAAGATATATTCAGTATAAGGTCGGATAAAGCGACTACATACTTATCACCAATATTATGTTGACGATCATTAAAAAGATAAAATGGAATCGTACAGAATTTTTAAAGAAAAACATTTATAAGTTTACATGGCGTAACACTCAACTAGGTGTCGTAAATGATACTGTAAATATTTTGTTATAAAAAATAGAAAATTTAAAACATTAAATTTTGTCACCAACATGTTGACCAACAAATATTCTCGTTTACGACATCTCACCCCTATCCCAACTATTTGTAAACATTCCCTGACATACAATGAATACATTTGTTATTTATTTTTATGGGTCCATGATGAGCCAATGTGAAACATTTAAGCAATGCAATCAAAGAGTGATAACTCTCGATAAAGTTTATTGTATTTTTTAATTGGCTGAAGTTGACATTTGATGTTATAATATAATAGCACATTGTTTTGGTTTTATAGAGCAAAATCCTGTTTGCAAAATGTAGCTGTCATTACATTTTAACCACATGTCCAAACTTCCGTCAACACGTGGGATGTTACATAGCTCAATTTGTGAAGTTTTATTGGTCATTCTGTTTTTTTTAATAGTTTTATGAAAACTGTCACTTCTCATTCTTTATGAAAAAATAATATCAATTTCATAGGCCATTAAAACATTTGGGTTTTATTATGAATCGGAAGTAAATATTGAATTAAAAAGCCGTGTATCTTTGATAAAATAGCATTCGCATATACGTTCTTTAATTTTGCCCTTTGGTATTTTAACAGTTAAAATTGACACAAATGTAGACAATGACGTTTTTAGTGACGTAATGTATTTTATTATGTTTTCTCTTTCATCAATACTACACTGGTTATCACTAGAATGCATTAACAGCCAGGAAGACTGCATACCGATATGATTATACCCTACTTAATGAACGACATTGCTGAAATAATCGTGGTGTGCGTTTTGCTTCGATATGCAATGTGTTTCATTGATTAAAGATAAAGATTACTTTTACATTCTAGATGTGCGTTTTTCTTTACAACTGAATACCTTTCAACTTTAATTTTAATCCCTTACCCAACCATGTAGGTATCGATTCATTAACAAATTTTATTATGTAAAGCTCTTTTCAAGGCTTAGGTGGTTTTTTTCACGGGTATTGTGTTCTAGTTTAATGTTCTTGTATCTCGTACCCAAACAACTTTTTTAAAACTTATTCATTAAAGCTGCATTAAGTTTACCAAATTTCTGAATTTTTTTTGATTTTCTAAAAATATATTTTTAAAAAAGAAGATATCTTCTAACCATGATCCTTGACATTCATTTTCTAAAATTTCATTTCTTTCAGCTGTTAATAAACGGAATCCTCTGACCGGTTGGTCAGTGTTCTACGATGGTAATTATGAGCTTGGAGCATGCGCACGGATGTACGGAAAAGCCTAGAATCGAAAGTGAAACATGACAGATTGCATTAATTGTCATTCATTAATATCCAGATGTATTTGAAATGGTGTTATTTTTCCCTTACTAAGTCACAAATGACAAATTCAACGAAGTTCTGTGTTTAATTTATCGTATTTCAACATTTTGAAAGTTGTGTTTAAATGACCCGGGTTTTGCTGACGTAACCATGTTCTAATATTAGATCCCAAATGCTGCATCTCGCTGGGTAAATACTGTAATTTCTGTATTTATTCGAGTTTTTATCGTTGAACCAAATGTAACATTGTTCATTAGGAACATCATTTATTAGATTAGCACCGTTTTATTTTTTTCTTTGGAAAATTTAATGCAGCTTTAAAAGAACAATAACAAATGTTAAAGTTTATTTATGTTCACTTTACTCAATGTGCAAGTGAACAATATTTCAAAAACGTGAAAAATTATTTCTGTTTTTAAGTTATAATTAAATAGAACAAAGATTTAATTTAAAAACTGAAGTGAATGATTATTTTCCTCCTTTTTTGTAAATTAAGCAATTGAAGCAGTAATTTATATAAAAAAAAGATTTTCTTTTTTCTGTTTTCCTATTTCAAATTCTATTTTCTTTAATAACAAAGACGTCATAAATTACTTCAATAATAAATCTTCGTTAAGTGTTACAATTATCCAATATCCAAATATGGAAATACATTTAACAAGTTTATTGTTTAGCTAAAGTGTCATTTTGTTAATAATGTGTAGTCTGTTTTACTAATGCCACAAGTAGAAGGTAACGAGTACTATTTACGGTAAATTATCTCTTGAAGTGAAGGGCGATAAACACACAAATGTCCTTATGTAACAATTAGACTGCGAGGGAAGATAGAATATCTAAAATATCTTGTAGCCTAATTGCATGACTGTATAAATAAGGAAAATCTCCCAGAGAGAATACTTAAGTGTCATATCAACGATATTGATACTTCTATATAAATCTAATGTAGTCATTATCTTACCGATTCGTTATGATAAACACTGTATTTTTCTTATTCAATTCTTTGTAATATAATAAAAATAATTGCATCTTTATGTGTGTACTTCGCAATAGTCATAAACAAAAATAAACAAATTTATTTAACAATTTAGCAAGAAAATACTAAACAATCCTAGAGAACCTTACATTGATGGTAAACCTACCAATTTTAAAAGAACACAGGATGACAGATTTGATGAACAGTGGTTATTTTAAATTTTAGTTGTTAAATTCAAAACTTTGATGATATTTACAAAAAAGTACCTAGAAGCATGTTTACTTAAGAACATTTACAAAATCATCTATAAATTGATTAACACGCACGTACGCACACACGCACATGCACGTGCGCACACACACGCACATGCACACTTATACGATTCATCTTTACATACCTTTGAATTATTAGCAAGAAGTTTGAGTTGGTAGTTTGGAATAAAATGCATGTTGTTAATGTGTTCAACAGCAATTTTAGCAGCAATAAGTTCCGAATGACCATGTGTGATTTTTCTATTCCCTTCCATATCGAAAAGTCCGCCAACGTGTATAATAACCTCTCTTTGTGTATTGTTTTTCCTCATTTTTGTACCATCCAATTTAGTTAACGCATCATCAATATTGAAATTTTTAAAAAGGAAATCTTTGATCGTTGTTTGGAATGTCTTCATTGAACTTGACTGTTCTTTATTTCTATTTTCACTTTTTACCCGTGAGTCGTTTAGCTGTTGACCCACGACGTTATATTTACAAACGGAATCACTCCCTTTCTCTTCGTTTGATTTTAAGAAATGTTTAGCATTCAATATCGAAAAGTTGCATACAAAGTTGACAACCATAAACACCAAAAAAGTAATTGTCCATGGCTTTTCAAAATGCATTTTGTTACACATAAAATCGGTTTTAAATGTCGACAGTTATGTATTTTGCATAACATATTTCTTTCTAAAAGCACAATCTACTAACTACGATCATTAATGAAAAGCCTCTTTAATATGTGAAACGTGAGTTATTCTACTTCTACCTTGATAGTTAAGTATAAGGATATGCCCTTTTGAAATATTAATTCCTAATGGATCACTACGCGTGGTTGACGTGCACAGTCTGGCGTATTAACACAAAATCTATTCTTAAAAAGTGGTATTACAATTCTCGGCAAATGATGACTGTACATTTAGTATCGATATAGATTTGTGACAGATTTAACAAAATAACACATGTCTAGATTTGACATCAATTGCCTTATAAAATAAGTTTCAATCACAGAGAAATGATCGCCGTTCAGCTGCTATGAATTTGATTATATTATTACTGTGCTAGCGGAAAGTGTTTGTCTTCACATATATATATAAATGATAGGTCAACTCATTCACTTAAAACCAGTTAATCCTATATAATTTTCTTGAATTGCAATATTTTAATGGATCCAAAAGGTATGGAATACAAATGGAAAAAATGGAAAGCAATTTTCTTGAGAATCCAAAAACGATTGTAAAAGCCAATCCAATGCCAAGTTGATTGCTGCTTTACTACATGAACATATAGAAACCCTTCCTGAAATTGATCAAGCGTGTTGTGATCTCGAAACAAGTTTGATAAGCAATAAGTAAAACATATAAATGGTTTATTGTGTTAATTATTGCACTTCTCCCTATGGTTTATAAACCAATAGAAACATGCCTTATACTGATATTTACATTTAAAATATCCTGTTAGTGCAAGGAAACACAGTTCTGTAAAAGCGAGTGAAACAGTTTGTATTGGAATCGATTTTCAATTATCATTGGATTTTGTTAACTTTATTTGAAACGTTATTTAAATTACGGATTAAAATAAACACTCAAAAAATCCCTTTCAAATGTTAGGACCGCACTAGATATAATATGTTTGGTTAAAAGTTTTCGTTTTGCTTGTAAAAGTAAAGATAGAATAACTTTTTTAATAAGGCATTATTTTTCAAAACGTCGTGGAACAAAAAAAAATTTAAAATACAAATAAATTTAACTCGCTACCTTGACATACTTTGTTTTTAAAGCGTGGCAAACTCATAATGACAAAAGAAACATTTTTTAGAAAAAAAAATTCCGTATCATATTGTGCAAGTTTCTGAACAACCGTCAGAAAAGGGTTTATTCCCAATAGATATTAATGTAACAAAAGCACAATGTGAATTGTTTATAGCTATGCGCGGTAAAATTATACTTCTGTGACGCTGATTAAACTGACATTATACTGGATCTTTTAGATAATGTTGAATCTGTGCCTTAGAGACAAAAGAAACTACATGGAGTCGGTATATTATTAATAATATATCATGGTGTCCGCATCAGCTTCAACATCAACATAAACCTATACTGTCTGTTTAATTGAACAAAAATAATTGATATTGTCAATTATTGATCAATATAAAACGATACGGATATTACTCATTACTGCTTTATTCTTTCTTTCTTTTGTTTGAACAGTGTACTTTAAAGCATTTTTTAATAAAATAATTTCTAAACATAGTTTTTATTTATTTATTTATTTATTTTTATTTATTTATTTTTTATTTTATTTTATTTTATTTTATTTATTTATTTATTTTTTTTTATATTCGTTGACTTACATATTGATGGACGATAGATTGCTACGGAAAAAACTTCTCCCACCTTCACAAAAAATTACCATTTGAATATAATTAAAGATTGTTAATTGAATAATACATTGTCCATTTGTACTACACTCGTGGATAATTGTTAATCTTTGTCTGAAAAAAAAAAAACACAGGCGTATTTTAAGTTTAATCTGCAAACATAGGTACCAAGTATGCGCGTTTTATAAGCTAGTGAGAGTGTTTCAGTATAAAAATGGATCATTAAGGTATCCAGTTTAAAGTCTTTATATAAACAGTTTGTGCATTTCGGTAATCAGTGTGCGCATTTCGGTACCCAGTGTAAAACCTTAAGGTAAACGGTTGTTGCACATTTTGGTGACCTTTAGGTACACAGTGTGCGCATTGCGGTAGCCAGTTTGCATATTTAGGTTAACAGTAAGCGCATTTCGGTTAAATGTGTGGGAATTGCGTTAAACGTTGTGCACATTTCAATAACCAGTTTTCGCATTAAAGGTAAATGATTTGCGCATCTCTGTAAACAGTTTGACAATGATGTAACAAGCGTTACAGTATGTAACCAGTAGGGTTATTTCGCTTAAAGGGTATGCGCATGTCGATACCAGTGCGCGCATTTAGGTGAATTGTGTGCGCTTTTTCAGGAAGCAGTGTGTTCATTAAACTATTTGCGCATTTCGCTAAACAGTTTGACAATTATGTAACAAGCGTAAACTTTTATGTTAGTGGTGTGCATATAAAGACAGACGGTGTGGTTTTTAATCAAACACTTGATAAGATTATAAAACGGATGCAAGACGACTACAAAAATATTAAAAATGCACTCTTGTATACAACTTGATTTGTTTACCCAAAAACCCATCCTAGACTGGAAATTACTATTTAAGCCTGAATATATTAGATGTCTAATTTGAGTTGAATTGAGTAATGGTGTTGAACGTCCCAGTCAAGACTATTTTACTTATATCGAGATGCCACCAGCTTTATTGTGCCACGCCTATCGTGTTACGGGACTTCGTCTACTTTAGGTTTCCATTCCAAAGAACCGTGACTTTCATTTCGTAATGTCGAGTGCTTGGCGAAAGAACAGCCACCACCCACTTTCAAGTTTTGGGTCAGACCCCGTTGGGATTCGAACCCACGACCTTCCACTTACGAATCTTGCACTCTAACAGCTGAGCTACCGCAGTGGTATATGTCGAATTTGGTGCGTTATGTTAAAAGCGTTCTTTGGTTCACATCAATGGTATTGACATCAATTAAAACAACCTGTTGCGTATAAAATGAAAAAGCTCAGTTTGTCTTGTAAAAAAAAAAGACGCTTTAATGCATGCGGGATAAACCATACAAAATGCGGCGAAAAACACCAGTGTTATCTAACATCGCTTTTGTTGTACGTCATTGAATGTTTTATTATTTAAGAAATCTTTTTTTTTTCAATATTAATAGCATATTATTTGAAATAAATATGTCAATATTGCGTGTTGAGGAGAATCAAGGTGACCTTCGTTTAAGTTTCTAGATAAACATTTCTGTTTACTTTATTTGCGATGTTGTTCTTTTTTAAAAAATGGAATTTTAGAATTTTTTATAAAAAAAACGTATACACACAATAACGCGTTTATTTATATCAGTAGGCGTGACATAAATTATCTACGTGACATTTATATTACACACATAACATATAAAACCACACAATGTGTTGGCGTAGAAAACACGTTTCCTTTTAGTACTGACATTTTTAATTACCTGCTTATTATTATTATTATTATTATTATTATTATTATTATTATTATCCCTTCTTTTTACGTTATGTTTCAAGTCGAAATATTCATAAAGTAGTTTTTTCGCATCTGTCATTAAAACGTTCACATAATTAATTTGACAATTTTGATACATAGATGTTAGCAAACTCTATGATAACGTGATGATGTAAGGTCGTTACTAAGTAGTTACTAAAAAAAACAAAGCGTCTTAGTTATGTAAAATTATGGTCTTTTTATTATGAATTTTTCCTGAAATTCCATACCGCTGGGATTTTAATTACTAGTGATATTTTGGTAAACTACGTGTGTGTGTGTGTGTGTGTGTGTGTGTGTGTGTGTGTGTGTGTGTGTGTGTGTGAAACCTTGCACCGAATTAAGATGCGTAGACTCATTGGCGTTTTAAGCTGGGGCTGGTAAATATTAAGACCTTTTTAAAGTTAATAAATCATGTCATTGATACTTTTTTCCTTCCTTTCCATTATATTCAAACTCGGAAGTTAGATAACTGACTCCAATTTCACAATCACCCACTTAATTAAGTGTAAACTCAACTCAAATTAGGGACCATTTTAATATCAATTTTTAAGACATCACAAAGTTAAAATTGAATATCTTACGCTATATTTAAATTGTTTAGTGTAGATTTGTTGAACAAAACAGAACATTTTCTTATAAAACTTTTAAATACTGGTGAGGGAAAAAAAATTATTGAGTTGAGTGTACACTCAAATGATAAAATGGTTGTGAAACTTGGGGTCAGATATAATTATTTCTTTATTTTCAATTCACTTCGTTTTCTATTTTATATCTTGATCGCATTTGTTATTACCGCGTACGCATAAAGTTCGTCTTTTTTCTGTTAAGGTCCATATGCCCATATGCTGTTTTTTATAAAGTGAGAACAATAAAAAATTCATCTTGTAAATTGTCTTAATCATTTTAGCAACATCGTAGATATTCAAATAAATTCTTTTATATTTTATGTGATGGAAATTAACTAGAATCATACTTTTAGGTTGAATCTTTCATTTCATTTTTAATTTCATTCATTCATTCATTCATTCATTCATTCATTTATTTATTTATTTATTTATTTATTTATTTATTTATTTATTTATTTTATTTATTAATATTTTATTTTATTTCACTTATTTATTTATTCACTTTTTTATTTTATTTATTTATTTATTTATTTATTTATTTATTTATTTATTTATTTATTTATTTTTATTACTCAATCATTTTGAAAACGCTTATTTTTCAAGATCCGTGAATAATAACATAGTTCATGTATAAGTATTTTTTTAAACTTCGCATATAAAATTTTGTAATGTGACTTCATTAAAAACGTGCCTCGCCTCCAAACATTTAGATAAAAGTTTTAAAGACAAAATAGCGATCTAAGATTGAAAATTAAAACTCGAGGTAATAAAATACAAACAAACATACCAGTCCGTGTCCAAATCACAATCCCAAAAAACTAAGTAAGAACTTTGAAAACTGAAAAATATATTGTACACGCGAACTTACATCAAGGAAGTGAGACCGGGTGCTCCGGAAGGGTAAGCACCTCCTGTCTAGCTATCTTCACCTGTTATTACTTTTAGAATATTTTCATTGGATATTTTAAAACAAAAATTTGTTCAGCCAGGAACCCAATGAAAGAACAATTGTTTTTAAACAATCATTTTTTGACATGCATATAGAACCATTTCTTATTTGCCATACAAACTTTCACTTTTTACCCACAGAAATATTGTTTGGTTAACAAAACGTACTTTTCCAAGTTCTGTGATTAAATCACAGTTCTTCAACGGCCGAACGCCATTGCCATGTTGTCAAATACCATTATTACTGTTCGCCTTTCTTTATAGGATAAATTATATTGCATCATCGATTGATTCGATCTTTAAACGATAATTCACGAATAATGCTATAATCATTTACATTTAAATAAATCTGGGTTTTTTTTTTTCAAGAACTATAAAAAGGTAATTGCCTGGCGAAATTTAGCACTATTCGGGAAAGAATTAACTTGTCTCTCATGATTTTTGCTCAAGCGCTTTCAGAATAATCTCATTTTACGATAAATTATGCCATTGTGTAACTTTATAGTACTTTATGCAAATCAGTAATGTTTCCAATAAAATGCATAAATTCCATTTTTATTTCGTAATACGAGAGTATAGCGGAAAAAGTAATTTTACCGCAATTTTACAAATAATTGAATTTGCAGTTTAGCGGAAAAAGGAACTTAATTGTGATTTTACAAATATATGATTTTTGTTGGGATTTTTATTTTTGTTAATAGTATTAGACATTCTTGTGGTATGTAAGTACCATCATGGTAGCTTAGTTGGTAGAGTGCTCGCTATGTAGGAGATTGGGGTTCAAACCCATGCCGGGTCTGACAAATACTTGAAAATAGGTATTGCCTGTTCTTTCGACAAACACTCAGCATTCAGAAATGTAAGTCACGGGGTCTTTCGGAGGAAACCTTAAAAATCGACCCACCCCCCGTGTGACGGCAGGCGTGGCACGCTAATAAAACCCTCTCTACACATAGACCTTTAACACGCTGCAAATGTCAAACTTTCCGCCACCTACAGCTGGTGACGTCTTGATATAAGTGAAATATCATTTAATGATCAGACCAAATAATAAAATGGTAAAACCATTTCATTTAAGAAATGACATTGTTTTGGGGGCACTTCGGAACACCCCGTATCATACTAGCATGAAGGGCCCCCAAAACAATGTCATTTCTTATATTTACAATTTATTTCTTACATGTAATCTGCTATGTTTACTTAAAACTTTAACTGCATTTCATTTTTGTTAATTTACTACCTCCGTTGGTTTTAGTGCATCGTGGAACACGTCTATTGCATCTCCATAAAGGATGACGTCATTGATATGTGGGATGACAGATGACCCCGCCTACTTCCATTGATGAAAAAATAACTAATCCGTTAAATGGAATACAGTTGTTTAAATGACAGAATTAAACGATTAAATTTTGAAAATATTTAACAGTAACATTTGCACATTCAAATCAAAAGTACAGTTTGAAAAAGAAGTGTGGATACTTACTTGTCGTGTAAGGGTATGTGACATATTGGTGATTTCGTTTGACAAAGTAAGAGCAGTTTTTTCAGCTCTGTCGGGGATCAGTTCAAAAAGGTCAAACATACGTTTTAATAGCCGTATGGAGCAAATTTTCGATAATGTTGAGAAATAGCTTTCATAGGCGGAAAGTTGGTGCTATTGTTAATATATAATGATAAAACTAAAATATATAATGGTAAAACCAAAACATATAACGGTGAAAGCCAGTAACATCATAATAAAATAAATTCTTTTTTTATGTGTGTGTGTGTGTGTGTGTGTGTGTGTGTGTGTGTGTGTAGCATAAAAGACAGCTATGGCGTTCCATAGTTATTCTATGAAAAATATTTGACAATATCCAGAGCATTGAAGAATAAGCTGAAACAAGACATCAATTTTGTTTTCTAATGTCCCAGGCCTTTTCGCAAATCAAATGGTACTCTTTTTATAGTTTTTTTCAATAATACTGTGTGAAATAATTTAGATTTATAATTTTGCTCAAAATGCAGAACATCTATATATCCAAGCAATGAGTTCACACCCTCTCACATACGAGAACAGCAATAAAACTGACAGGGTAATACATCAGTCCTAAGTCAGTTACAAACCGGGTAAATCGTAGTTCTGGGATCAGTTTGAATGCTTTCAGCTTTCTACTAATTTTTAGATATTTCAAATTCAAATTAAATCCCTGAAAAAGTGTCACGTGAAAAAAAAAATTATATTGAAGGCAAAAAATCACAATGTTCTAAAAATAGAAGAAAGAAAAACTAACTTTAAAAACATTCCACAGTCATCTTAACCAAGAACACAACATAATACAAACAAATGACAGCTATAAAACAAAACAAGAAAAACCAAGAGGTCCAATGGGCCTGATACGCTCACCTGATAAATTATAGCCAATTCATATGCTTTTGTGTGCACATATGGCACATCAAAATAAAACATAATTTATATTTTTGTCAGATATATATATACTATAAAATTTTGTGACAAACGCAATACCATAAAATTCTCAAAATATTTATATTTCTGTGACAACATTTATTGATTTTAACTATTTTATGACAATATTAAAAAAACTGCAAATTTCCCAAAAAAATACAATTTAGGGTCAACAATTGCTACATGGATTATCATATATTTACGAAACTGAAAACATCAGTAGATTTCTCTTTGAATATTCTTGCAGTTTATTGTTTTTATCTATTTATAGTGGTTTTCAAGACAATTGTCAAAACAGCTAAATTTGCAATAATAATAATAATAATAATAATAATAATAATAATAATAACTTTCAGGGACAACAACTCCTACATAGATTAACATACAGTTATGTAATTTGCTAACTTCTAAGATCTTTTGATGTTGAACAACAATTCCTACATGGATTATAATATAATTGGCAAACTTGCGACCTTCTTAGATTTTGCAGTGTTGAACAGCTTGTAATTTATCATTTTTAACTATATAATATTTTTAAGAAAATGGTCAAAAACAGCTAAATTAGCAAAAAATTAAAATGTATGGGACATCAACTCCTAAATGGATTGTCCTATAGTAGCGAAACTTACTACTCTATTAAAGCTTGTTAAATATTTTTGCTATTATTTCTTTTATCTATTTTTTTTTTACAGTTTTCAGATGAAAAGCCTAAAACTGCAAAATTCACAAATTCCTGGGCAATAACTTCAGAAGCAATTGTTTGATTTTTTTAAACTATAAAATCATTGGAGCTTGCTATGCTCATCATTTTGAAAACAGAATAAGCACTTAATGTCTTGAAAATAGCTAATTTCGTGACCTCAACCTTTGACCTTGACCTCATTTGCAAGGACAATTCAAGTCGACATCAAATACTGAATACCCCATTTAATTATTTTTACATACAATCAAGATAAAGCATTTATTTAATAAATAATAAATATTAATAATTGTAAAAAATGGATATTTAACATTTGATGAAATAGTTGTAATAAAAGTGAAAAAGAAAACTGAAATGAAAACCACTTTTTAATTATCTTTAATAACCACATACGATTTTTTGAGTTGAGTTGAGTAGTGGTGTTTAACGTCCCAGTCAAGAATATTTCACTTATATCGAGACGTTGGCAGCTATAGGCGATCGCGACAGTGCAGAAATTTTGCTTGTGCGTTGCGCTGATGGCATTATACAGCAGGGTTCTTTATCGTGCTACGCCTGCCATGACACGGAACTCGTTTATTTTCGGTTCCCATCCGAAAGAACCGTGACTTTCATTCCGTAATGCCGAGTGTTTGGCGAAAGAACAGTCACTTCTCACTTTCAAGTCTACGGTCAGATGCGGCCGAGGTTCGAACCCACGACCTTCCACTTACGGAGCGAACACTCTACCAACTGAGCTACCGCAGTGGCTACGATTTTATGACTGACTAAATAAATAGCCTTTTTAACATTTACAGATAATGATGTATCCGTTCCTAATTAGCTTATGTGTATTTATAAATATTATCTAGCCAGTTTGCTGTTTTATCCGACATACAATATGTATATTTTACGTTCCTAGCATAAAAGTGGTTTCAAATTTTATTGCAAACTTAATGGTGTTGCATCTTAAATGCATCTTTCATTTCTTTTTCAAAAAAAACGATCACGACTCTTTCACAATGGTTTTCAAGCTAGTCAAGTGATACAACGTATGATGTATTTCAGTTATTGCACCTAATTAAATAAAATGCACTTTATTTTATGTTTCTCAACTGTGAAGAAATTGAATTTCTATTGAAATAACTTCACTCAGTTTTCTGTATTAATTATCTTTTACAAGCCGGTAAACAATATTAACGCTATAACAATCAGTGCATTATAAGATACAATATCTAATTTTTTAATAATTTTTAGCCAATCATTTACATAAATGAATGTTGTAATGCAATCATTGCATCTGAAATCAAGTATTCAATATCTCTGTTTTCAAGCTGGTAAGCGGCAACTTTTATATCCAATATTCAATATTTGTAATTTCCGTTTTCTGGTCGACACAAAAACGATATTGCATTAATTGCCACCATTATCTGTCAACAATCAATTATTTCTATTATCTAACCGGTAAGCGAATTCGGTTCTATAACACTCCTCGCAACTTAAAAAAACTAAGCAATTTCACTTCTACTCCAATAACTGACTCTCATATCCAGTATCTGTCATTTCCGTTTTTTAAACTTCTAAGCGGCAATCAGCGTATTAAATATTCAATATCTATTATTTGTGCTTCTCTAGGGTTACTGGTTAAATAGTTTAATTTTAAATGTTTAATTTAAATTATTGTAATAACATTCTGTCAATTGTCACTTTATGTCAATTGACCTTAGAATATTTTAAATGAGATTTTATTTCACATTACGTAAGATACTTTTTAAAAGATTATATCGGATTTTGGTTAAGATCGTTTTCAGTTCGGTAAAATAGCTAATTCTGTGTAATTACGCATCAAACATTTTTCTGACGTTGGTCGTACATGCATAACAATGCTTCAATAAGCTTCTTTATTTTTAGTTAAGCATTTTATTATAGATTTCGACTCATTTCTTAATTGTATTTTTCTTTACAGATTGCAAATTTTTAAAAGTATTTTTCTAAATAGAATTTATAAACATAATAGTTAAAATCAATAAAACATTTGTAGGAGCATTGTACATGTGGGCTTTGAGATTTTCAGCTCCTTTTGTTAAAAAAGTAACCTATTGCCTGAAAATTATAGAATAACTTTGAAATTTTCTTCACACTTTATCTTTGATAAAAAAAATCTTTGATACATTTTATAAGTATCTTGGACTGAATAACGTACAGCTTCTCGGTGGCTTATAACTTAATTAGTCTATATTCTTATAAGAAATCATCCACATGTTTAACACAATCATTTGCTTTCTTGACCGTTGGTCAGTCAAACAACATATAAATAATTTGTTGTCTGTATTGTGAAAAAATGTATATAAAAGTCACAAATAATTTACAGTAGCTTACTTTGCGTTGTGTGTGTGTGTGTGTGTGTGTGTGTGTGTGTGTGTGTGTGTGTGTGAAAAACAGGGAAATTTATTGCTTAAGTACAGAAATAAAAAAATGTTCTAGGAAGCGTCTGAAAGCCATAATTAAATAATTAAGTATTTGAAACAACTTACAAACGTTTTTATTGAAATTGTTCATTCAATTGCTCCATATCTTTGTACTCAGAAAGACGTCACCCGATCTAGTTAGTTGACAACTAAAAACATATTACAGATGAAACTTTTTTAAAAGTAAATATTGAGTCATGTTGACTTTGGCAACAATGGCATGTCTGTGTGTATTTATCAGGTTTTTATTACCTTCTATATGTTTTTAATCAAACCTGATAAAGTACATGTAACAAGTCTTTAGTGGTTCTCATTGACCGAGAGGTCCAAAGCCGGCGTTTACAAATAATAATGCCTCTCATTGCCTACGTTCGCATCCAACTTGGGTAGATTCTAGTGTGAAAAAAATCGGTCTGTTCGCTTGTTGACTTTTTTCGGGTACCCCCGGTTGTCTCCACTAACTTACAAATGGAGTTGAGTTGAGTAATGGTGTTTAACGCCCCAGTAAAGAATATTTCACTTATATTGAGACGTCACCAGCTATAGGCGAAAGTGCAGGAATTTTGCCTGTGCGTTGCGCTGATGACATTATAGAGCAGGGTTCTTTATTCTTGCCATGCCTGCCATGACACGGGACCTCGTTTATTTTAAGTTCCCATCCGAAAGAACCATGACTTTTTATTTCGTAATGCCGAGCGCTTGGCGAAAGAACAGTCACTACCCACTTTCAAGTCTTAGGTCAGACTCGGCTGGGGTTCGAACCCACGATCTTCCACTTACGGAGCGAGCACTCTACCAACTGAGCTACCGTAGTGGTTGCCTTACAAAGTGGAGAAAATTTGACTGGCACTTTAAAGTTTTTCACTCCTCATTACACACTTCTTTTTTGATGAATTCCATAAACATAAAACCATTGTTATATTTTAGCGCACATTTAATCATATAAATAATAAAGTATTTTGTAACACTTCCCCCTCCCCCCCCCCAAAAAAAAAAGTTTCGAAGTCTATAAAAACTTCTGATTATTAGATGCTTTTTAACCCGTGTTTATTCAAGATGAAAGCTGATATTTTCTTTTTACTTATAAACATATCCGGAACTTCTAGACAATAACGCTGACGAAAGATCTCTTCTCTCTCTCTTTTTTTTTCTTTTTTTTTTTTTTCATTTAAATAATCCAAGAAAATGTTTGTCTTAAATGTATTTGATTTAGAGAAAATCTCGCTAGTCTGTCAACATAAAGAAGAATATGGATGAGATTTTAAGAAATTATGATACATCATCTCAAATACAACATTAGGGAACACTTACGTTGATTAAACTGTGACACAAATGTCTAGATTTGTAGCTTCTAAAAGTGACAGATTTATTTTCTTATAACACAAGACCCTATAGAGTACCAAAAGACCTTAATTTGTAAAGATGGTGAATTATTCTTGTGACAAGAAATTCATTTCAAAGTGGCTGATGAAAACATCAAAGAAATTAATTCTACTAGAAGCTCTCTCTCTCTCTCTCTCTCTCTCTCTCTCTCTCTCTCTCTCTCTCTCTCTATCTCTCTCTCTCTCTCTCACACACACACACACACACAAACACACACACACAGGTCACACACACACACAGGTCAGACACACACAAACACACACACACATACACACACACACACACACACACACACACACACACACACACATTTCAAAAATTTGTGATATGGTTGAATGTTTGGATCTCTCTCTCTCTCTCTCTCTCTCTCTCTCTCTCTCTCTCTCTCACACATTTAATAAATTGGTAATATGGCTAAATGTTTTCTCTCTCTCTCTCTCTTTCTCTCTCTCTCTCTTTCTCTCTCTCTCACACACACACACACACACACACACACACACACACACACATTTCAAAAATTTGTGATATGGCTGAATGTTTGGATCTCTCTCTCTCCCTCTCACACACACACACACACACACACACACACACACACACACATTTCAAAAATTTGTAATATGGCTGAATGTTTTGATTTCTCTCTCTCTCTCTCTCTCTCTCTCTCTCTCTCTCTCTCTCTCTTTGGAATTTCGTAAGGTCATGTTAATCTGTAGAAAAATCTAAACTCTCTCTCTCTCTCTCTCTCTCTCTCTCTCGTGAAGTATATCCAATAAAGCTTTTTTTTGTACGTTTTGATTTAAAAAAAAAAAAGAAAGAAAATTGTGGGTTTGGTTATCGTCATAATTTTCTTTTGAATATTATTTCAAAAACATATTATATTATTTTTACAGATTATTAACTGGTGTCTCTTTTTAAGAAGAATCTCGCACTTTTTAGTCGGATGTTGACTATGGATGATGTGTATAAGACGTGTTTGTAATATCGGGAGTCAGTTAATAGTGTTCGGGTTTTCTTTTTTAAAACTATAATAATCCGGAAATTGGATTAAATTCAGCAAACAGAATTTCTTTAATTAACATCGATAACTTTAAGCATTTTATGTCTTCTTTATTGCTAAACTAAAATATCAGATAATTCAGATTTTCATTGCTGCGGTGACAAAGATTTTCGGGACCCATGAATTGCATACAAATCGCCAATTATCACATTTAGCTTTTACCAACCTTTTTTTATCAGCCATTTGAATAAAATTCATCTGAATGTGTTTGTAAAGCCTTTAATTTACGCATGCAATTACACGTTTAATGATTCTGCACACATAAAACGCTTTGTCATTATAAAATATATGTTTGCTTTTAACAGCATATAATGACACATGTTAAATGAACTTTTTCGTTGAATGAACGAAAGTTTGTAAAGAATTATTTTTGATTAACGTTATTTTGCAGATGTAAAGATGTAAATGCTGTCATGTAAAATACCAATATTGTTGCCCTTTTTGTAAAATGTTACAATAAAAGTTAAACATTTCCTGGAACAGTTTGCTATTGTAGAATTTTTAGGAGGATAGACATCGTACTTCTTTAATTTTTGAAGTTTGATTTTTTTTTTTTTTTTTTTTTTTTTTTTTAAGTTTTATCACTATAGAAGAAAAAGCATATTACTGAATTTTAAAAAAACGCGAATTTTGCAACCGAAACGCAACAAAGAACAAGAAATATTAGAATTTAGAAAAGAAACGAATCAATTAAAAAATATCAATTGGAGAAGGTCGTGGGAAGAACCTCGGGTCATACTTAAATATATGTTTCCTCGCCTGGCGCCTGGCATTATTGAGATAGAGTATCAACGGGTTCACCCGATGCCAGCTGGATAATGAACTGGGGAGTGGTACATTTGTCTGCGGAATATTGACTCAGTGAGCTAGCAACTTACCAAAAAGTTGCCCTGAGTGAGTGAAAGTACACAACAGACCATGATACACACTCGCACATCATACACATACACAAACTTTTTATCAAGCCATGTCGATAAATCACCTTGCTTTCGTCGCTAATAGCTGCAAAATCGCTGTTGCGACGTGAAACAACATTACAACAATATAGCAACACATTGGAATGAGAATCAAATGCGATTCTATAAATATGAGTTTTTATTTCAATCTGTAATTGTCAACAGAGGAATGTAAATATATATAAAATAATAGGAAATATGCAATATTTTATGTAACGTTATGTTTATGCAAATCGTCTGTTTGTATAATTACGTTGTGTCAACAATTAAGTCATTCGCAAAAGGAAAATCAATAAAGCCGTTGATAAATCTCAACACAAAGATGCGTTGTCTGAGAATGAGCAAATGCATCCAATTAAATAAGCATAATATTGCGTTTTAGATTTTTATATGATCAAAGGTCAACGTTAAAGTACCTAATCAAACATAATAAACAAACCCTGTTATACCATGGCCAGATTAAAAAAAAATCCGGTGTTTTATTTATTTATTGTTTTATTTATTTATCGTTTAATTTTATTTATTTTTTATTTTATCTAACTTATTGTATTATTATTATTATTTATTTATTTATTTACTTATTTATTTACATATGCTATCTATCTATCTATCTATCTATCTATCTATCTATCTATCTATATATATATATATATATATATATATATATATATATATATATATATATATATATATATATATATATAATTAGTTGTAGAGTGTCTTCTATGTTTTTGTCTGTGGTCATACACATTCTAAATTCAGTCAAGAAACTTGTAGAAATCAGTTAAAGACCCTTCTATAGTTCCACTTAATGAGACCGCTGATAATATCATTCCTATAAATCTTTGTGCGGGGACGTTTGTACGTATTTATCATGGCAGCCATCTTGGAAGCCATATTGAATATCTGAAAAATGCTCATTGATGCCCGATGGTCATTTGGTAGATTTAAAGATCACGTATTCTACCAAAAAATGATGAGAAAACAACTATTTATACTTCTGATCAATGTCCAGCCCCCAATCTAACGGACTTTAAATGATATCCATTGATATTGTTAATACTACTTATTAAAATCTTAGACAACACTTTATACAAAAAGTAGTTTTAAAGCACACAATAATGATAAAAAACAAAAACCAAAAACGCATATTTCTGTAACTTATCAACTTCATATTTCTTTATGCATATTTCATCAAAGATTATTTGAGACCCATTATACTGCATACATTCATTAAATCGCTATTTATCACCTATAAATCATTTCTCATCAAGGACCAATAACAATCATTAAGCGGTTACGTAAGATGCCAAGGAATGAGAATTCAAGCTGTCTTCTTAGATTTATGATTGTCAAAGAAGTTTAACCCTGAGCAAATAAACACTGATTATATGCTAATTACAAGGAAAGCTTTGTTCATACCGAAATTACTTTTGAGTGATCGCTTAATTTTGTTATTTTAAGGGTAACAAGTACAAAATGATTGTAACACAACACTAAATCATTCTGCCAATTGTCTCCCTGGTTGTTATCTGTAGTATTTAATCATTTTAAAATGCCTTCAAACCTTTAGAATATATCTTTCAAGAGCATCTTTTTCTTTTGTGTAATATAATCCACTTTTATCCCGTGTTCAAACAGATTATCACAAGGCTGTTGGTTGTAACGTTGTTTCACGAAAGCAAGTTTAATTTATCTAAGAGTATGTTTATGTATGCGTGGTATGTGCAATAGTGTATTACGGTCTGTCTCTTACTAGCGCTAGTTCACTGAATCATATACCTCAGACAAGCATGCTACCATTCAAGTCACATAATCCTGAAACAGAGTTTACCAGACGATACTTTGTTCTAATAATGCCGAGCGCTAGGCATAGTTCTAAGCAGTATAGCAAATGTTCAATACTTATGTATGACAGAGGTTTGAACCCCGAGTCTTAATCTTTGGATTTTCCCTACAACCTAACTGAAAAATAAGGGTAATTCAGTTGAAACTCAGACTGTTAACGTAGACTCCCGGGATCGTTGTTATTATTGTCAGACTTCAATAATTTATTTATATAGCTGTTTCAAAATGACGCTGATAGTCAATGTGAGCTATGGTTGGTTTGCGTGCAAAGATGCGACATTCATTTTAACTACAAAATTCTTTGCATAACAGACTCGTTAGAGCACAAAACAAAATGGTTTTTTATTCTGTATCTCCAACTATTAATTTTTACAATAATTCAGATTCATGGATTTTTTTTTCAATTTGGACGCCAAAGTACGTAACTTTGTCATGACCAAGCTCTGAAAAAGCGTCAACGTCCTAGCTCCGTATTTCATAAGAGAGGTACGAATGTTTTGCGCTTTTCGGAACTTGGGTCATGGCTAATCAAATGACCTCAAGGAAATGTAAATCACAAATTTTTATTTATTAACAATTGACACCATATATAGCCATGAAATCAATGACATTTGCGGCATAAAAATACATTTCCTCTTAAACAGAGGGAAATAAGACACAATAAATTAATTATAACTATATTTGTTTTGTTTCGTTTACAAAATACAGTCTAGAGAATTCTTATATATGCATTGTTTTAACGAGCTTTCCCGTTTTAAGTCGATTTCAAGATTAGAAAAATCCGTGTATTTACCCTGCATTTATTTCCGAGCTTATTCAGAAGGAATTATATGAATCGTCTAAATAAATGTATTTTATCGAGAGTTTCTGAGTTTCAATAATTATGCGTTTTTCTTGTATTATTTCAAAGTGTAAATGTAAATTGTTGTGTTGCCTTGTTACATAATCTTTTTCCAGAAGTTATGATCATTATTATATTTATTTCTTGTAATTATTGTCCTTTTTTATTTTACTATTTTAACCTTTTTATTATTATTGCTGCCGTTATTATTATTTTATTCATTCATCATTCTCGTTTTTCCTTGCAATGGAACTGTCTCGGTGGCTCAGAGGTAGATTGTCCGTCTCGAGAGTGGTCATCTATAAGAATTAAATTTTAATATACTGCTTTCTTGCTTGGCACTCGGCATTATAAAGACATGGGTTTTTCAGTGTCATAATACCGTAAATCCAGTGCGCGCTAATTCAAAGAAGACCATAAAAACACACTCGCACATCTCACGCAAACACGAACGTGTTATAAGAATCATCTTTAGGGTTGATAAACATGCTCTCGTCCCAAATTGATAAAACATCACCGATGCCACGTTAAACAGCATGACAACCATAATCACTCTTGCACATGGGTCTCGTTTGCCAAGTTTATGTTACGAAGCCAAAGATTTTGGTTTAAACGTACTAAACACATGAGAACTAAAATAAACAAAACTTATTCCCTTGTTCAATTTTCTGCACAAAACATTTATCTCGTTCTCGCAGTAAAATGAAATCGGATTGCCTGTAGACTTACATTGGACAGACAACATAATACCGAAAGAACTTCATTAAGAGAAAATAAGATTTACTTGGTAACAAGAAGAAACACGACGTTCGTGCGGTCAAATTAATCATTTCCTGATAGTATATTATATAAATACATCTTTGTGGTTGGACAAACAATTCGCTATGCCAAACAAAATGGCAAATCAATGATAACTGACAATAGTTCATGATCATAGCCATAGCATGGGAGATCACATAATGTCTTCAACACTTGATATATATTCCTTTATTTTGAAATGTGATTATATTTATTCTCTTTCAGTGTAGTTTCGTAAATGTTTTGAATGTAGAAAAAAAATCCTTTTGAATAGCAAAGTCAATTTATGGCTTTACTGGTTTAACTTAATAGATTCCAGAATTTGAAAATTTGATTAAACATACATTCTGTCAGTTTGGATTTTAATACATTTAAAACGTCACGTGTCGAATTTTTTAAAGTTCGTATGTACCTATAAAAAAAGAATTTGATTTTCTGTGATGAAGTGACATTGATATATAAAGAAGCCTTACTGTTTTAAAGAACTTTACGTTCAACCATAATGTTATAAAATGTGTTTTTTTTTTTTAAGAACTTAACGTTTTACCATAACGTGATCATTTTTTTTAACTCTGAAGCTAACATAATCTAAAACTACAAATTGTAAAATTTACATAAATGTATTGAAAGCAGATGAGATGAAGCATTTAAGAATAATAACTCACGGTTTCTAAGCATATTTCAAGATGGTTTTTTATCACGAAAAGGCAAAATTTCTAATAAAGAACTCACAAAATAAAATTTGTTATTTTTATTATAGATGAGAAATAATTTTGAAATTGAAAATTTTAAATTATTAAAACTTAGATTCTTTCCCTGTTAAAAACCATTTACATATAAAAGTAAGGAAATATGAACTCTACACTTAGTCGAGTGCCTTTCCTAATAAGCAAAATTGGATTCTCAGAAAGGAAACAGAACGTAATGGTAAAATTTATATAGAGTACATTCGTGAAGCACATGGGTAATGAGATTACTGTACTCGTGACGATAAAAAAGAGTGTCCCGCAGGTATATGGTTGATTAGTTGAATAGTTAATTTCTTTTCGGCGCTAATTTCAAGGTGAGTTCTAAAATATAAAAAAAAACGTAGTAGAATCTGTCCCGTATGGGATTCGAACCTATACACCACATTAGAACAATCTGTTCAAAATATAACTGCTTAGAAAACTACACGTATATGGTGTATTAAAAAACTTAACAATGCCTTCCCTAAAAAAAGGCTTCGAGTACGTCAAGATTAATAAATGAATAAATTAGTTTATAACACTACTATTTTAAAATCTGATTTTTAATCGACCACTAATTTTGCTAGTTTAAAAACCTGGTTTGTTTCTCTGTGGCGCGTAAAAACACAGTCAGTTTTTATATTTACAATATTTTAATTTTCGCTCATGTTTAAGTTGCTTATTTTATAGATTGAAAAGAAATCTTTAAACTTACAAAAGTTGTCACACCAGAATCTACCCCATTAAGATTCAAACCAACGTGGTAAGAGGCGATGTGATCAGAAAGCGCGCGCTTTCGACAACGAGGCCAAGCATAATGATTAGACGTTGTTCAGAATCGCATTGCTTTATTGTATGTTTTGAGTATTTAAATTTTAGTTATAACAAATCACCTTTTGATTTTTAAGGAGTTCATATGCTATATAAGATAAAATTGGTATGACATAATTCTAATTCTTAACACCTTTTTAAAGTGTGTTTTCATGTAAATAACAAACTGCAAACCTTAAAAGACAAATAACTTAGGAAAATGATTCTAAATTGACATGTTATATTGTTTTCAGACAAATTGTCCTAGCTGCTCTCGTATCGCCTTGTTTTCCTTATTTAATCTACCGTATCATGTAATATAAGTTTTATTGTATCACTACACTTGAGTTCATTCTTATTTCTGATCAATGAAATATAAATTGTCAGGATAAAGGCACAGTAAATAATACCGAGTAAATGCCTAATGATCGCGCTTTCCAATATTGCAGTGCTTGTAGAAATACTTATTTACTGTTCTCTATCTGTCTTTTTGTATCGAATTCCAATTTTAATATCCGTGTAAGAAATAAATCATGCTTATATAAATATTTATTCCTTATTTCGATTAGGTTTCTCTTTGTATCATTTTTATTCTCAATATTGATAACACGTATCGTTTATTGGCTACTGGGGGCAATAGGCCGTGACAGTTAATGTGCATATATGTTTTTAAGTCTGCTATTTCTACTACAATTTGATACTTTCATCTTCAAGATTCATAATCTAATAAATTACATTGAATCACTATGTTCCAAACATGCGAAACTGATTTTTGCTTCCAAGAAAAAAACTATTTAGTTGGCGTAACTTACTTGTTGCTTAAATAAAATTGTGAGGTTTTATATGACGGTTATATATATATATATATATATATATATATATATATATATATATATATATATATATATATATATATATATATAACCGTCATTTATTGTTTATTGTTTTAAAAAGACCCAATTGAATACTGTAAAGTTAAATTATTCCGTAAAGTAATCTTAATTGTCTAAATAGTTAAAATCATACGGCACTTGAAGGAAAGGCTTTATCATTATCCAAATCCATCAGAAACTATGAGTATATCATAACAAGATGCCATCGGCCTGTATTGCTCACCTATACTATGAACAATTTCAATATTAACTGATACATTAATTTTTTTTGCTAAAAAAAAAAAGAAAAACAAACAAACAAAAAACAAAACAAAAAACAAACAAAACAAAAGAAAAGAAAAAAAAAAAAGAAAACGTTTGGAGTGCCGTGCGAGGATATTTTCTTAGTTTTTAAATACCTGTAATATTTTGCCAAAAGGACAAAAACAGCTATATTTATACAAAATAAAAATTTACGGGATAATCAGCTCCTACATGGATAGCCTGAAATAAACAAATCCCTGTCTTTTGTTAGATTTGAGTCTTGATTATAATTGTTGCAAAAATATCCATTTTTAATATCTTTCAAGAAAGAGCAGCACCAGTCAAAGTTGTAAAGGAAAGAAAAGACATTTAGGGTCAGAAACACCTACATTGATTAAAATGTAGTTACAAACCTTCCCACTCAGTTTGATCTTGTCATAATGATCTTTTTTGCAATTTTTTGTCTTTATCTATATATACTTTTTTAAAAAAAAAAAGAAAAAAGAAAACAAATGACATTTTAAAAGCAAAAACTACTCCATAGATATCTTAAATGCATGTATGTAAAAAATTCATGTCAGAAGCATGAACTTCCTCACGAATAATCATCAAGATATAAAATTTGAATCAAAAATATCTTTTTACAATCAAGATATAGCAATTTAATTAATTTTTTTTATTTCTTAATCTTAATGACAAAACGTAATTTTTTTAAACAAAAACGAACAAACGGCAATTAAAATCCCTCGAAATTCATTTTTTTATTAGCTTTTGTTTCCCATTTTTTCGTTTCAAATGATATATCTTTATATTTTGCACCCTTAAGTCGCATTGATCTATAGATATTGGCTTATATACTGCTGAATAAGTTTCATTGAAACTCCCCGGAAGTTTTAGAGAAAAAAAATAAATAATAGATGCTGACGACTCACATGAGCACACAGACAAATACACACGCTGCGCTTTGTCATAAGCTTACGTTATTTTGTTAGCTAAAATTTAAAGCAAAGTAAACAAATAGAAAATTTAAAGAAATCAATAAGTTTAGGTCCATTTAGTTTTAGTAATTTCCTTAAAGATCAATTCTTATCTTACTGTTAAAGACATCTCAAGAATTGTCTTTAACTTCTCTATTTTATTTCTTTAGGTATCACAGAAACCACTTTTTATAACCGAATCATAGCAGTACAGTATTGTTATTAGGGGAAATAAAATATAACACATTCTGCTTCTTAAGATTGATGTAATTACACTATTAAAAGCGTCTATCGAAATAACTAAAAAAGTGTCATTTTACGGTAGAACCAATTATTCTTTGTTTCAATATATCGCTTGAATGCAATCCTGAAAAATTTGTTCATTCTATTTCAAGCACTAAAACAAACATACGATGTACTTAACTATTTTGGTTGTTAAAAATAAGTCAATGAAAAGAGAAACATAAATGATTGTATAACATTTATCTAATACTAATTTTGATTTTAATAGTAAAAGAATAGATTTTGTTGGAAATCCCTTTTTTATCTTTTGTTTTTTTCGGCAAAGATGTTTTTTTTATAATTTCAATATTTGTACGTGTTGTTTTCATTCCTACCCCTAATTACAAGCTGTCAGTAACATTTATCTGATTTTAGTTGTATATTTTGTGTAAGAATTAATCTCCTAATCGATTTTATGTTATTTAGCCGTTATAGATGAGGACAATAGCGGCACGTTTCCTATGTCAGAACAAACTATTAAATACTTTCTTCCCTTATTACAATCAACAGACGGTTTTCGTATTTGGTTTTATTAAAAAAATCTTTCTTAAAGCAATATATCTGTATATCTTTGTGATAAATAACGCAATAACAGACAGAATACATAACTACACGTGATGTATGTTACAGTAAAGATAATGGTAAGTTGACAATATACATACAGCATTGATAAAATGTTTAGCAAAATACGTTTAAATGGAATGTATCAAGGCCTACAAAATAACTTTTCCCACACCATTGATAAAATTTTGACGGGTACAGGATATGAAGACAAAATTTATTCATTTAAGTTTAGATGGTTGTAAAAAAAAGAAATAATTTAAAAAGTGAAAAACATGATATCTTAACTGCAACTACACATTCAATAGTCAATATGATCAAGAAAACGACATGAAAGTTTAATACAAAAAATACAAACAATAATAGACATAAAAATAAACAAATACTCAGACAAGTTAAAATAAATTCGTTAATTTGGTCAGTGATAGTAAAAGATGTCAAGTGATGTGGTAAAAAAATAATGGGTTCAACGTATCATCAATTGACTATAAATTTGTACATCAAACTTTTTAAAGTAAGTACATGTAATTCTGATTCATTTTCTGTGTCAGAACAAATTATTTAATACTTTCTTTTTTTAAAATAAACAATCAACAAACGAAAATTTGTATTTACTTTAATTAAAAATATCTTTCTTGAAGCAATATGTTTGTATACCTTGTGATAGCTACAAGTGTTGTATGTTACAGTAAAGATTATGATAACTTGACAATATACGTACAAGATTGATAAAATGATAAACGTTGAAATGGAATTATCAAGCCCTATAAATGATCTTTTTCCACACCATCGATACTAAGTTGACAGAAAAATGACAAAATCTATTCATTTTAGTTTAAATGGTTGTAAAAAAGAAATAAATTAGCAAGTGAAAAACATTACATTTAAACTACAACCAGACATTCAATAGCCATCTTGATCAAGAAAACGGCATAAAAGTTTATGACAGAAACACACAAACAATAATAGACATAACAATCAACAAATACTTGGACCACTTGCTATAAATTCGTACTTTTGGAAAAAGTCTATTCTACGTCTGGCATCAACCAAATGTGGATTCTCAAAAATTCTAAAGAACTACTTGTCCATCTTGTTTCTAATACTCTATCTTTGGTAAAAAATATAAAAAAAAACTTTTTATTTTTCTACCCTTTACACCACTATCCCTTATTCTAAATTGAATGAACGTCTAAAACAAATCATTCATTTGTCATTCTTTTACAAAAGCGGTAAACCAGGATATAAATATCTAGTGCTCAACAGGGATTTTGGTTATTTTGTAAAACACCATACAGACTGCAAACAAAAATATACTGAAGATACCATCAACAAAATGTTAGAGTGTTTGATAGACAACATATTTGTTGTGTTTGGCAATATAATTTTTCAACAAATAATCGGTATACCAATGGACACAAACTGTGCACCTTTGCTTGCTGATTTGTTTCTTTATTCATATGAATAAGATTTTTTACAGAACCTTGTCAAATCTGGAGAAAGGACTGTCGCTAAATCATTCAACTACACATACAGAAATATAGATGACATTCTGTCTTTAACAAATCCCAAATTCGGCGAATATGTGAATGTCATCTATCCAAGTGAGCTTTAAATAAAAGACACGACAGATTCTCCATGTTCTTGTTCATATTTGGACTTATACCTCAATTATGACACCCACGAAAGGTTACATCTGAAGCTATACGAAAAACATGATGACTTTAATTTTTCTATCGTCCACTTTCCGTTTCTTTGCAGTAATATCCCTGCTTCTCCTGCGTATGTTGTATTTGTTTCATAGTTAATATGTAATGGCAGAGCTTGTTCCCAAAATGGGGACTTTCTACAACGAAGCATACTGCTTACAATTAAATTGTTGACGCAAAAATATTGCAAGCCTAGGCTAATCAAGTCCCTTAAAACGTTTTATGGCCGTCATCACAATATTGTTGATAAGTATATAGTCACTGTATCCAAACTTATACTGGATATATTTGACTAACCATAGTTTCTTGTTCCTCCATTCTCAATGTTGACTTGCACGTGACAGGTGTAGCTAGCTAGACAGAAGGTACTTACTCTTCCAGAGCACCCGGCCTCACTTCCTTGATGGAAGTTTAAGTGTATTACTAAATTTGCCAGCCTTCAAAGTTTTTACTTTGATTGGGGTTGTGATTTGGACAAGGACTGGTATGTTTGTGTTTGATTTGGCCATTGATTGTACAAATTGCCGAGTGGTGTAGCCATTAAAACGTGGGCTCCACTTACTATATAATCAATTGTCCATTAATTTGTACATCGAAATTCCTAAGTAAGTACATGTAATTCTGATGAAATTCTGTGTCAGAACATATCATTTAACCTTTCTTTTTTTTAAATAAGATTACAATTAACAAACGATTTTTGTATTTTCTTTAATTAAAAAAAATCTATCTTGAAGCAATTTATTTGTATACCCTTGTGAAAACTACGAGTGATGTACGTTACAGCAAATATTATGATACGTTGATAATAAACATACAACATTGATAAAATTTGAGCAAAATACCTTAAAATGAAATGTATCGTGCCCTACAAAAACCTTTACCCACACCATCGATACCAGTTTTACAGAAAAAGAATTGGAAAACAAAAATGTATTTATTCAAGTAAAATCGTCGTAAAAAGGAAAAGAAATAAATGTACAAAAATATGGACGTAGCTAGAACCAATGCAACCAAGAACAGGATTTAAGGACAAAATTCATTTGTTCAGGTAAATTGTTTGGGAAAAAATACTTTGGAGGTCCAGTGAAAAAAATAACTAAATTTAACTACAACAAATACGACTAAATACACAACATAATTGAAAATTTATGACAGAAAAATCAAAGGAAGAATAGATATACACATACTGAAACCACTTACAATAAGTTCTTGACTTTGGCCAGTCATAGTACAAAATGTTTAGCGGTGTGGTTATAGTACTATTTGGTCCAACTCACATTATAATAAATATATTTAAAGTTCTAAAATAATTTTTAAAAAATGAACTTTATGGCTATATTTTCATCTGTCTTAATATTTTTATTTTAAAAACCTAGGTTTATTTCTCATGCAAAGCATGGGTTCATAATTAATTTTCAAATGTTCGACTTATCTGTTTTATGTATGAACTTTTTGGCCCCTAGCGTCACTAATGAAGAATGAATTTCTGAAATGTGTACATATGGCATATTAAAATTAAACAGGTATTTTTGTTAAATATTTACATGACGCATTTGATGCATTTTAACCACACCACTATGCCTTTGTTTATACAATATGTTTTAAATTCTGTCAGAATTTAATTTTAATAGAAGACTTTTACTTATAGGTTCTGTCCATTTTGTAATAATGCCACATAAACTAGTCACGCTTTCCAGACATAAAGCCATTAACAGACTGAAACAATTATTGACCAACCAGACTTTTTAATTTGATCTAGTCTAACAGAATCTGGGCACATCTTGTCATTTAGAACTTATGGAAGTATATGAATTATATAGGATTAGAGTATAATTCTGGGATATAGACAATAATGTCTACGAACTATTTTCCTGGGTTTACTCCGCTTGTTTTATATGCATAGATATTGACAGTAAATGAAAAATATAGTATAATAAGAGAAAAATGTTACATGCACAATTTCTTTTTCTGATATTGAAAATCGAACAAAACATAATATATAAATATTATTAAAAACTTTGTGTTTGATCTTACACTTTCTCTTTGTAGTTAATTCTGTCAAAAATGGAAAGTGTTTAGGAGTTTTGTGGCAGTTTATTTATTGTATTTTACCCAAAGTATATGAATTCAAGAAATAATTTTTGTTAAGATTTTATTTTGATTGAAGACTCTCAAGTTTTTTAAAGTTGAAAAACCGTTCGGTCATTACCTTCTTTTAACATAATGTAGTCGATTCATAAAGAAACATTCTCTAAATCAAAAATCCTATAAATGTCGTAAATCGTATAAGATATAACTTAATTTCACCGCATCATATGTTTGCTTTATATTGTCTTAAACCAATAAATACAAATATATACTATGAATATTAAAAACCCCGAAGGACCAATGCGGTTGTTATTTGTACTTCTATATCACGATAACAGGGTTTTTAAAGGTTTGTAAACTCATAAATAATTTTCACCGTTTTCTTTCTTAATGTTCAAAAAAAATACTTATTGTACTTTATAGTTTAATGTATCAGTTTGTTAATGAACTGTTTTCCTTGTACTGTTTTCTTTGCCAAATAAGTGATATAAAACTTCAAACTAAATATTTTTCACCATTATATTTGTTTTCATTCAAATGTTTACGCTTCCCAGAGGATACAGAAAGAATAATAATGCCTGTGTTTGAAGGAATAAAATAAATCACAAACATACCAGTCCTTGTCCAAAAATCCTTGTCACAATCACAAAAACAAAAACTTTTAAAGCTATAAATAGTAATACACGTGAACTTCCATCAAGGAAGTGAGGTTGGGTGCTCCGGAAGGGTAAGTACCTCCTGTCTAGCTAGCTACACCCGTCACGTGCAAGTCAAATTTGAGAATGAAAGGAACAAGTAACTATGGTTAGTCAAATATATCCAGTATAAGTTTGGATCCAGTGATTACATACTTATCAACAATATTGTGATGACGGCCATAAAACGTTTTAAGGGCCTTGATTAGCCTAGGCTTGCAATATTTTTGCGTCAACAATTTAATTGTAAGCAGTTTGCTTCGTTGTAGAAAGTCCCCACTTTGGGAACAAGCTCTACCATAACGTATTAACTATGAAACAAATACACCATTCGCAGGAGAAGCAGGGATATTACTGCAAAGAAACGGAAAGTTGACAATAGAAAAATTAAAGTCATCATGTTTGTCTTACAGCCTCAGATGTAACTTATATTACATTCGCCTTAAGTAGTCTCTTGCCTTCCACACTGGAGGAAATCAAGAAAAGACCATCAGAAAGGTTGCATAAGGTTCCTGTTTATATTGCATAGGTCATACTACTTTCTTGACCTAGCTTTTTTAAAGCGCAATTCTTATTTCTGTTGAATTGTCCAATCGTAACCAATGTAGCATGATTGTGTTTCTAAACACGGCAAATGCTAAGTTTAAAAAATCAACAAAACCATGACAACGGGTTTATATATATTGCAAAGTAAATATAAATCAAAGTAAGTAATTAAAACGGGTGTAATGAAGCAATTTATGAATTTATTTTTCGTTTGGTGCAAATTTAATAGATGAGATATTTGAGTATATATAACATAAACAGACAAATATTTGCATTTAAACAATATACATGTATTAGTCAACAAGGACCACAGTAATTACACGACACAACTCAAAAACAAACAAAGTCAGGCGAGGCAAAATAAAAAAACACATATTAGAACCGATATAATCCTCAAGTAAAAACTTGCACTGCAGCAAATACCAAATAGTTCGGTTTACGTACTAATATATATTAGAAAATTCCAATCATCGCACCGATTTTACAACCATTAGTTCATAAATACGCACATAGGCATTAGAAATAAGCCTTAGGTTATATGAAGCAAAAAAATATATATCATAATATCATATATTGATTATAATTAAAAATAAGTTATTATTATTGTTATTTTAGATATATTCATTGCAAAGCAAATACATAATCTCATAAATATTACACATAGTTATGCTCTCTCTCTCTCTCTCTCTCTCTCTCTCTCTCTCTCTCTCTCTCTCTCTCTCTCTCTCTCTCTCCATACTTTTCGTATAAATAATATACATATAGGACATATATCTTTATTTGACATATTTGTCACTTCAAGGTGATGAGTTGAAAATCCCAAAATTTAATTATTATTTTTTTATTTATTTGTTTATTTATTTATTTATTTTAGCTGAGTCTGCTGAAATAATTTCTTTTACTTACATTTGTTGGTTTATTTTCAAACTTGTTTATTAGGTTTATAATACATTAAGTTACAAACACTGCGAGGACTGCAACAATTGACAATATATGTTATTTAATACTATTATGTCAATCGGTCTAAAAGGAGTGAGATAAAGTTTAAAATGTCTCAATACTTGTCAGATGTAATGAAATAAGTTGAAATGGATTTATCAGATATGGCATCATTTAAATAAAGAAACTAATTTTTTGATTTAGTAATGAAAAATTTAAATATTGAGAAAACATGATCTGATTGTAAAAATTGCAAGTCTTCTAATTTCCTTTAAAACACACTGTAATGATTAATGAGTTTGTATACCATTAAGAATACCGAAGCACTATATATGATCCCTCATCAATCTAGTGTTCTAGCTCTCTGAAGTCATTCTGCATTAATTATAATCGCCTTAATACTTCCATGGATTAGAAATGTCGTTATTAGTGGCATATAAAGATTACATTGGACATGGTCAAGGAAAAATGAAATAATTGAGATGGTCTTTGGTTATAGTAAAAAAATAATGAAATAATCAAAAGAAGACAGAACGGATTTCTGGATACAGTCAAGGAATTATATAAAAATCATAATAGTTAAAACGGATTTTTAAAATGAGTAAGAAGAAGAATTGGTTGAACGGATTTTTTGGTTACGGCCTAGAAATAATAGACTTTCCAAGGTAGTAGGAACGGATTCATTTTTAAGACCGAAATCTAAACTTTTTTAAATATGACAAACAATTTTAAATATTCAACATAATAAGAACGACATTTGGTCTTGGTTAAAAAAATTTTTTTTTCCTCAATGAAGTCTGAAGGAGATTTCAGCTATGGCAAACAAAAATGCAATGCCATAATCAAGTTAGTTAGAGAGAGAATACGAGAAATAATTATTAATGTAGTTAAAGTGGGTTTCTAAACAAGACAAATGCTTAGTATAAAAAAATCAAGGTAATCATGCAAAATAAATATGTTGGTAATCGAAACAGGTCTGATTAGGTATAAAAACTGGGGTATATATATATATATATATATATATATATATATATATATATATATATATATATATATATATATATATATATATATATATATAAGCACATGTAAAGAATCGACAGTACTATGAATACTTTTATTACAAAACCTTTAACAGGAGTACAGGAGTAAAAATACGTTGAATAATTTACCCCATAGAGGCGCGATACTTAATGGAAGCTGGTTAAGGAACCTAGTCCTACCCACCTTTCGGTACATCGATTTCTTCCAGATTTATCAGAAAGTGTACATGATCTATGATTAAATATTTTTTATGTTTCTTTACCATTTCTTTACCATTTAGAAGGGTCTGTCTTAAAATATGGTCTAATTGATATATAAATGTTTTTGATAAGTTCCCAATAAAAAGCAAAGTTTGAAAACAAGAGCATCATTAAATATAGGTTATGAAATTCCCTTTTTGATATATTTATCACAGAAAACAGCGGCGGATTTTAACTGAAGTTTTATATACATCGTTTTAAAAAATTAATTCATGTTTTTTCTTTATTTATAACGATTTCTGAAAAACAAAAAAAAAAAACCATATTATTACCGTATTAAGACTGCATAAACATCTTCATCGGGCCAATAAAAGACCATTTATCGTGATTTTAGTTTTAATAATACATACAGCTAATGTCGTGAAAATTTATTGTCTTTCTAAATCGGATATAAAGATCAAAAATTCCAAATGGCAAGGATTTTTTCAATGTTAATATGTACTTTTTCAACAGATTGTATTAGATAACAAACAATTGTACTGAATGATCAAACATACACCTTGTACTACATACAAAAAGTTCAGGTAAGAATAGTTTTAAATTGATAATCAAATAAAGACTACATACATAATTGCAGGTTGGTGATTAAAGTTGCTTACGACAGTACTAAAGCTTATCCCGTCTTTAGACAAGGACGTCTCAAGTTCAAAGCCCAACCCCCTCCCGTTGGTAGTCCATACAACAAACTCGCACATTTCATGTATACAAGAACTTGATCCTAGATTAATCTTGATAGCTTTAAAATACTTGCTCTCGTCGTGAATAGATGAAAAATCTCTTGATGCGACAACAAATAGCATTCAAACCAACCATGTTTATACGTATGTAGAACTATTTAAATTAATATGATGTAGTCTTATTGTTATCCATGACCAGATTTCTGTCGAACTTCCATATTTATCTTCAAAATAATTAATTACTTGTTAGATGTCAAAAAAGCATGATTGTGTTGATGTTATGTACGTGATAAATACTTGAAATTAATGTTTTTTCACCATATATTGGATAACTTCACAGAATGTACCAAAGGTTGACAAAGGCAGAGTATAAGGAAATTAAAGGGTTGTCAGAGGTAAATTTGTGATTTTAAATACCGTGAATATTGTTGATCGTAAAGACAAAAAATCTTAAACTAAAGGAAAAATATAGTTTACGTAGTAAAAAAAGTCTTTGAATATGACAAGGGAATAATTCAAATTACCAATGTAGAAAGAAAGGGATCCACGAAAACATGCAATTCTGAATACGGAGGGACGGTTAGAATGGGGCATCTTACACTGAAGACCTTTACCAAACACAGAGCATTTGGAGGTTGGCAGTTCATAAAACGCACATTTCATTTATACAAGAATTTGTGCTAAGATTAATCAGGTAAAAAAAAAACATGCTCTCGCCATAAATAGATGAAAATTCTTTACTTTTCTGCGGTAAATATTTTAAGTAAAGAAAACATTTGATATTGCACTCTTTCTTAAAAATTCAGAGAACATGGTGTGTTTCAGACGAAAGAATTGACTGTAAGCGATGAAAGTTCGCTATTTTCAATTCATAAATTATAAGTCGATTGCTCTTAACTACAAAAGACGGCGGGAAAAACTATGTATTAACGCACTTAAAACGAGATCAATTTATTAAATTACAGACGCGATTGCTGTAGTTGGATCCTACTTGTGTCTTATTTCGTAAAAATGTTGACAAGAGGTAAACAAACTTGTTACCAGTAACATTTTAAAATTGAGTGAATTAATCCAGGCCTATATATGTATGTATTGGAATATATTGGATTTTAAATCAATTCTCTCGAAGAAACAACACGTTTAAAAACAACAATAACAACAAAAAACAAAAAACGAACAAAAAATAAATGAAACAAAACAAAACAAAAACTCTTTTCATAGTTTTTTTCTCGCTATCTCTCTCGACATTCATATGTTTAACCTGGTAATGTACGATAGATTTTTAAAAGAAAGTATATTAATTAGTGGCTGCTGTCTCCAACAAAGCACCTTCAGAACGTTGAATTTTTCCTTGGTTCTGGCGTCAAGGTGGGGCATATGAGGGTATTCTATTTAAAGAGGTTTCTGTTAAGACTCTTCATTTTCTGGTTTGAGATTATTAAGCACACTGGTGCAACAATACCGTTGACTCTCAAAATTTAGAAAAAATACCGATCTTTTAATGCATGTTATGTCTAGATGGAATTTGAAAATGTTTTTTTGGCAGCTAAAAGTAGTTGCAAGTATATCTGGATGTATTCAGCATTTCAGAACTTGGCGAAATGGCATCATCACTGGCTTACTTTATCTTTAAAATACTTTTGATTTATATGATCATCGGCCCAGTAGCGATAGCTATTAAAATACACGAGTACAAGAGCTCAGAATAAGTAGGTGGCGAATTATATACAGATTGAAACGCATTTGGCCTCATTTGGTGTGAAGTACAATTAGTAAGAATGGGTTCACCCGGCCTCACATCAATGAAGGAAGTTTATTTGTATAACTGACTTTGCCAGTTTCCACAGTTTTGCGAGGTTTATAAGTCTTCTATTAGTACAAATTTACAAAATCAGAAGAATTTTTCAAAGATGTGTCTCCAATCTGAGGACGTATTTTATTTCAAAATGTATGTGTTATTCACAATTGGATGTAAAATATTTTACTTATTTCAATCATACATTATGTTCTTATATAAATTTCATACTTATTTTAAATTGTGTATTTCATCATTATTTCTATATTTTTTTTTAAATCTATTCTATTTTTATTATTTAATATTATTTTCACTCGTGTTTTGTAGAAGAAAATGCAGTTCATGTAAATACGCCACGCCACAAAGCCCGTCTATTGATATGTTAGAGTGAATCAATTTATTCCAGACTGGCAGATTTTATATTATAATATACAGTAGAACTTCGATAACTCGAAGTGCATGGGACTTCGGTGATGACTTCGAGTTATCGGGGTGTTCGAGTTATAGAAGTTGAAGGATGACGTCATCTTGGTATATGTTTTTCACTTCAGAAATCTTTGATGTTGTAAATAGTTAGTTACTCGAATGTAATGCAATAGGGAAAAAACTAAATACTATATAGATACTTTCGAAATAAAAAAATAATAATCAATCTTAAGAATTGATATTGACAGCAAAAATTTTAAAACATGTTTTTTTTATTTTAAACTCAAGATGTATACGAAAAAAACAAAATCGGAAAACAGATATATGTACATGTATATAAGCAATACTTAATTATTACATTTGTTTAAAAATACAAACAGATAGTTAATATTTTTACCAAGCACTAAAATTAAGTCAAAAGTTGAACTGTAAGCGGCAGACTACTCGGGTATGGGGATTAGCGTACCTGTTAAACTTAATTGTCCGTGACGGTACTTAATATTAATCCGTTAATTGATACTAATTATTACAGTTAGATAACCAGAACTACTCTATTCACTTCTCTAATATAACGATGGCTTAATTTCTTATAATCCCTGTGATTTCCTCTGATCGTGTTATTGAACGGGCCATTGATGACGCATTGTTAAAAAAAAATTCGAGTTTTTAAAGTTAATTTTTTATAGATTTTCAAATTACGGACCAAATTTTTACTTCGAGTTATCGGGGGTATTCGAGTTATAGAAGTTTGAGTTATCGAAGTTTTTCGAATATGGTTTATGAAGAAAACAGGTTGGGACAAAATAAAGACTTCGAGTTATCCGTGGTATTCGAGATATCGAAGTTTGAGTTATCGAAGTTCTACTGTAGTTGTAAATAAGACTAAAAATGCCGCAATGTTTTCAATATTTGTAATATTCATTTAATTAATATTTCAAAATTTGCTATTTAAAGTAGAAACAACTGTAACTCCGAAAACGATATACATGTAAGTTGAAAAACACCTTGACTGGGACCTAAAATTTATTTACTCCACTCCACCCCAGAAATTGTAAATATATAACACAAATACCTGTTAAATTTTGACTAAGACGCCGGGGACCAACAGACAATATTATGGAACGCCATAGGTGTCTTATATGGTACAAAAATGGTATATGAATCCATTTTACTATGATATGATTTGCTTTCATCGTTATAGGTTTTGGTTTTACCGTTATATATTTTAGTTTTATCATTATATTATATGGTATTGCCATTATATCATTTGTTCTGATCATTATATGATTGAGTTTCGCCATTATATGTTTTTACTTTATCATATGATTTGGTTTTACCATTATATGATTTAGTTTTACCAGCATATGATTTGGTTTTACCATTATATCATTTGGTTTTACCATTATATGATTTGGTTTTACCAGCATATGATTTGGTTTTACCATGATATCATTTGGTTTTACCATTATATGATTTGGTTTTACCAGCATATGATTTGGTTTTACCATTATATCATTTGGTCTGATCATTATATGATTTGGTTTTACCAGCATATGATCTGGTTTTACCATTATATCATTTGGTTTTACCATTATATCATTTCGTTTTACCATTATATGATTTGGTTTTACCAGCATATGATTTGGTTTTACCATTATATCATTTGGTTTTACCATTATATGATTTGGTTTTACCAGGATATGATTTGGTTTTACCATTATATGATTTGGTTTTACCATAATATTATTTGCTTTCGTCATTATATGATATCATCAGATCATTATATGATTAGCATTCGCCATTACATGGATATACATTTTGTACTAGTATTTCCATACAATATCATTATATGTTAAATTATCCTATGTAGTTGCAAAATAGATACAAATTCCTGATTTCGTCCATTCACATGCATATTAACCAATTATTAAATGCAAAAAACATATTGACTTCGAAAATATAACGAAAAAACTTTGCAACTACAACTTGTTAGGTCGAAGACCCCAATTTTGTCTATAAAAACCGTATTTACTTATTTATAAATGTCTTTAATGATTACACGTAGAAGATATATGGGTTCAATGAATCTCGCTTTTGGTTAACCAAAGTCGTTTTTATTAAGTAAGGAAGATAAATTGTTTCTTTTTTATAAATGTACTTAATATTGTATTAATTAAATGCTAGCTGGATGATTGTTAAACGCAATCGACTTATATTTCTGTTTATATATATATATATATATATATATATATATATATATATATATATATATATATATATAATTCTTGGAACCATTACTATACGAAATAAATCTTTTCCACAATTGGAAAATTAATTTCTTTTTCTTTCTATTATTTTTTTAAATCGTTTATGTAACAAAAGCCGTTTAAGTATCAAACAGCAGGCACTTCGGCTCAATTAAATGCGTTATTTATAAATCTAATTTCTTTTGTCTTAACCAGCCACATGGATGTAATGACATTATCGACTTTGGTTTAAGTTTGATACTTACTTTACTCTTTTCTGGGAAAAACCAATCTCCGTAATTTACAATTAGAATTAAATTGATACAAGGATAGACAGAGTAATGGTCCAAAAAATCCCCGTAGACTTCATTAAAAATCAATTAACGAAACAGGTCATTCTATATATATATATATATATATATATATATATATATATATATATATATATATATATATATATATATATATATATATATATATATATATATATATATTACGAAACCTGTGTGGTAACATTAATGAATAATGATATATTAATACTGAAATATTTTCATCGCTCCTTTTTCCTTTTTCCCTGGCATATCTTTATTGGAACATTAAAATATAAATCAAAACCTACCTTCGTATCATTTTTCAGCAGATACAATTCGTAACCAGGTAGAACGTCATTTAAGTTGACATGTTGAATGGCTAATTTTGCAGCTGTCAATTCCGAGTGTCCGTATGGCATTCCTCGATCGCCAGATAATTCGAACAATCCGCCAATATATAAAGGTATATTTCCGTTCTCCGGAAATTTATTTTCCATGTTATCTGTTGAATTTTCAATCAAAAACTCTGCATGTGATTGATCGTTGCCATTATCTATGGTGTTATTTATCTTCACTAAAGTGTTAATTTTGTTTTGTTTGCAATTAAACGAACAACTAACCGTTGAATTATTTTCTTGGAATGATTTAAATACTAAATGTGACGAGTTTTCATTGTCTGTGATGTTAATTGTATATGATAAACTGTTTAATTTAACAAGCAGAAAAAGTAACAATTTTTGAAACACACTTGTCATTTTCATTTTCGTTTTTTTTTCCCCAAAGTTTTATCGTTTCTTTCTTTTGTACTTAATCCTTAAACAAACAACCAATTACAATTTGTATTTAAAGTTTGGTATTCTTATAGTTCTGAAAAGCACTTCTATCATGTCAAAAACAGTTTTAATGCAAAAACGATTTTCTCAATCCAATCAAACAACAAAAGCTTGCAGAAAAGAAAGTCGAGTCGCTTTTATTCATTCCTTTCAACGAATTAAATTGATTTTAAAAATATCTGTTCATTATAACTGAACCAATAAAATTTAACAGTTTCAAGTTTGTCTGCCATCAGCGTCAAATTAGTTATAAAATATTACTTAAAAGCTTGGTATTAAATCAGGCTTTAGCGCTAAAGAATCATGTTAGCGTTGTTAAATAATTTTTCTAAACTATACATGTCCCATTTAATCTCTCTTCGGGGGAAAATCCATTTTGCAGTTTATGTATTACATATAACCATTACATAAATAAAATCCCAAACGTTTTATGTTTAAAAAATCCGTTATGTCTTCTAATTTAAAACATATTAAAAGTACGAGAATTTATCTATTAAATCTCTTATGAGTATAGAAAGATATCTCCCTCCGGATAAGGATCAATGTAATGTATGAATCGTATTTGTATTTGGTTACTTTATCTCACGTGCTATAAGTTTTTCCTATAACTGACTCCCTAACTATAAAATATTTTACAATTTTCCCATCCCATGATGTATAAATAACAGCAATAAGAACCACTGTCATAGGACAGACCAATCAATGGCTGGTAAAAGCCAAAAGTCATTTCATCAAATGACTTCGCATTCCTAAGAGATGGCATAGATAAAGATGTGTTTGTTTATTGTACTTTCAAGTTGTTCCAAAACATTATTTATGAGATGAACAAATCTTAAGATACACATATAAGGTTTTTTCTATTAATTCCTTCTTATCGAGATATTTTTCATTTTTTCCATTATCTGTTTCTTTAATTAATCGACTTCTTATTGCATATATACATTGGTCTTTAGATAACCTTACAGTGAATTGCTAGCTTCTAATATCCTTTAAGGCTTTTAAAGACAACGTAACGCACATTTCCATGCAATAAAAAACTTTTTATCAATAACGTTTTCTCAAATAATACTGCATTACTGTACATCTGTAATACATTGATCATAACATCTACAGAAATTTCAGAATTTAAGAGGTTTTGGTTTGAATTTTATCAGTGTATGTTAATATGCATTTCTGATTTTTACTTTCGTTAAATCTATTTTAGTAAAATACTAGTATAATGAATAATTATTGGTTTTTATATTTTAAAAACTAATACAAAACAACTTTTAAAACTCTCTATCTCCCTCTCTCTCTCTCTCCTTTCGAAATTTTATTTTGAGTTGTCTTAAAAGTTATAAACAATTTTACTATAAAAATCAACAACATTTGTTGAAACTTTAATATTTAGGGGTTACTGAATAGTTGTTTTGCAGTGTATTTATCCACATTCATTTCAACATCTTAGGAAAAAGGTTTGAAAACAAACTTTGTAGAGAAACAAAGTTTTGAGAAAATATCCAAAAAATGGAAACATCATAAGAAAAAGGGGTATATTGACAAGTTCCTAAAAAACAGTGCTTTTACCTGTGATTTTTATCATTCAAAAACGACACAATGTTGCTTTTTGAGGATGAATTTCTAAAACCATTTTCAGTATGCATTACGTACCTGTGCAGTGATAAAATTGATATCTTATTAACTATCAATTTTATAAAGTGTTGTAAAGTGTTAAAATAAACATCATAGTTAGTCATTAAAAGCTCGCGGAGATTGGAATAACCATTTAACCATAACGGTGTTCTGATGATAGAAGAGATTGCCGTGATATCTTTGGGAATAGTTCAATTTGATAAAAGCATCTATTTAAATAATAAAAGGAATTGTAATCATTTTAAAATGCATATTTTAAATAATGAAAAATCTAAGCATCGATAACAATTTTATCTTTTTCATACTATACTTTCATTCAACTCACGGCACAATATCACTGCTTTCTGGCTGGTAAAAGTGGATGAATCACACTCGGGCCAAGCCTAAAACTCTACCATGGCAGTCATACTACCTCATTTTGTGTCGCGGGTCAATGTGCCAGGTCCTTCGGATGAGACCTTAAAAACCGATGGCAGCCGTGATAAGTTAAAGAACCTTCCCTGCACATTGCCCTAAGCGCAATGCAAAGGTAAAAAATTCTGCCACTTCACCTATAAATGGTGACGTCTCGATATAATTGAAATAAAATTGACTGGAACGTAAAACCCCATTAAAACAATCAATCAATAAAATAATATGTCATTTATTTGTTCTTTAAAGTGGAATAAATTTGCATATTATTCAATGTATATTTTTGTATATTAAACACACACACACACACACACATACACACACACACACACAGAGTTACTTAACTGGTCATATATATATGGCTTGGAGTTTATTCACTGTTCAGTAAAATAAATGTAATTTGAGGCTTTTTTTTTTTTTTTTTTTTTTTGCTCGCGCGTGTTTATGACCCAATACGGAATCAAACCATTTTATTATCAAATGCGTTTTTAGTCCGTTCGAAGTTGGAAGTCCATAATCATTGGTCTCAATGTATGTTTCTTGGCTCTTTGGTTTGTTATCAAGTGTTTTTATTTAAGCTGATTAAATAACCACGTGCTTTTTGGCTGCAAACATTTTTTCCTTTTCTTCAAAATTAAAAATATTTTCTAAAATATTCAAAACAAAAATATTTCACCGAATTCACATACTGAAAAGCATATTGCAAAACTTCATTCAAATTATTGGATTTGATTAACGTGTTGTGTTGATCAAGAATAATAGTTCTTTCTACATGTCTCGTCACACTGACGGTTCTGAAATAAATTTTGATAAAACAGGACATTGTCTGACAGCGTTAAGTCAAATTGCTTACTATCCCCAGTAAAAAGATCTTAAACAATTCTTCTTATGAGGTGTGTATTTCAGTATCCAATGTTATTCATACGAAAATCCATACGAAAATTTATCCAATTATTGAAATCCAAACTTTTTTCTTTCCTTTATTCTTTATTAATATTTTTAATTTTCAAAATATCGATCCTACAAAGTCTGGAATTACAAAAAAAAAAAAAAAAAAACAAAAAAAAAAAAAAAAAAAAAAAAAAAAACTAGTCTAACTTCACCAACAAAAATTATTTAAGTACAGCAGATTTTTCCCTCAAAACTCTTTAGTATCAATGGGTTTTTTCAAGTTTGACCACGGTGCTACATTACATCAGAAATTCTAAATAAACAACCGTAGCTTAAAAATTTTGATGAATAACAATGTAATTGCTTTTTTAGAAATCAGAACGATGCCAAAATGGAAAATGCAACCAATATGGCATTGGTGAAACATGTTTTACACTTACTTACTTACTTACTTTGGCCTTTAACTGCCAGTGGAGCTTAAGCCATTGACATGTTATACACGTAAAAGGTAATTTTGCATATATATATCCAACTCACTTGTTTTATTAATTTTAATAATTGTGTAAGGTAAAAAAAGTAAACATTACAATGACCAGCAGTAAGCCATGGTGGCGGATTGTTCTATAGCGCCGGGTTAGGAACCTCAATGTCTCGTACCGCCTAGGTTTTAATCCAACACGGACACATTCCAGTGCGAGAAATTTTGTTAGTTTGACCTCAGGAGTTCTATGGTTTTTTCAATCCATCACAGATGGATTGGATTGGATTAGTGGTGTTTTAAGCCCCAGGCGAGATTCCTCCTATTATATCTAGGCGGTTAGTTCAGGGAGGGTAAAGAGAACTGGAATGCCGGAGTGAAGAAAGCCGAAGTGCCCGGACAGCAAGCGAACTGCCCTAGTAGGATTCGAACCTAGGCTATAAGAGGCGCTGCGATTCGTAAGGTTCGCGTGGTCTAGACCGTTTGGCCTCTGAGTACCTCTATTGCGGACCTGCAAGCCTTGATATTCGTGACTATTGACTTAAACCTTAAACACCCTTATACTATCAACACACAAAAATCATGCTTGCAAAGCTCGTTAATCTTGTTTTAACACCTTTATTACAATTCTGTTTTCTGCGATATTCTCAGGTAAAGTTCCATTAGCCTCTTGTTGTTAGACGTTGTGGAAAGCAATAAATTTTTTACCTAAGCAATTTAAAATAATGGACTTTATTTCTTCATATTTTATTTCATTTTGAGGACTAAATATAGACAAAAATAAAAAAAAATGCTGCTTGGATAATGTAATTTTAAACATCCAATTTAATAAAAGCAATCCAGTTTTCCATGGAGAATATAAATTTAATAGTAATAAAAGTTGATAATAGTGATGATAAATCACACAGTTGCTTTTTTAAAACCCCAGGTTAATATCGAATCTTATTATAGTAATTGTCGTATTACCTACTGTAAGTGAGTTATCGATAGATGAATAAAACAATTCAAATCTGTATGACAGAGGCAATGAAGAAAAACTGCATAGGAAAAATGATGAAAAATTATAGCTTTTGTTGAAACATATCTTGACTATCCTGTTTTCTGTAATAAAACTTGCGAAATTTATTCCAGGCGGAATCGGGCCCGACCCTAAAAATGGATATCTTCACCAGGTATGGATTACTTGGCATGACAGACACTTCAGTATCGAAAATATAAAAACTAATGATCACTTGAATTAATGAAGTTGATATCAGTTCATGACAATGTTTCAACGGTTAAGTCTTCAGTTCACCACACAACTGCGGTAGCTCAGTTGGTAGAGTTCTCGCTCCGTAAGTGGGATATCGTGGGTTCGAACCCCGGCCGGTTCTTTCGGATGGAAACTTAAAATAAACGAGGTGCCGTGTCACGGTAGACGTGGCACGGTAAAGAACCCTGCTGTATAATGCCATCAGTGCAACGCAAAGGCAAAATTTCTGCACTTTCGACTGGCTGCCGACGTCTCGATATAAGTGAAATATTCTTGACTGGGACGCTGAACACCATTACTGAACTTAACTCTCAAGTTCACCGTAGCCTTAAATTTGGGTAACAGTTAAACAGCTACGGAAGCAAACTAGAAAAGTCTGTCAAGCTTCATTGGAACAGGTTCTGAAGTTAACTTGCATACTTTACTTAAAGCTGCATTAAGTTTACCAAATTTCTGAATTTTTTTTAATTTTCTAAAAATATATTTTTTCAAAAGTAGATATCTCCTAACCACGATCCGTGACATTCATTTTCTAAAATTTCATTTCTTTTAGCTGTAAATAAACGGAATCCTCTGACCGGTTGGTCAGTGTTCTACGATGGTAATTATGAGCTTGGAGCATGCGCACGGAAGTAAGGAAAAGCCTAGAATCGAAAGTGAAACATGACAGATTGCATTAACTGTCCTTAATTAATATCCAGATGTATTTGAAATGGTGTTATGTATCCCTTACTAAGTCACAAATGGCAAATTCAACAAAGTTCTGTGTTTAATTTATCGTATTTCAACATTTTGAAAGTTGTGTTTAAATGACCCGGGCTTTGATGACGTAACCATGTTCTAATATTAGATCCCAAATGCTGCATCTCGCTAGGTAATTATTGTAATTTCTGTATTTATTCAAGCTTTTATCGTTGAACCAAATGTAACATTGTTCATTAGGAACATCATTTATTAGATTAGCACCGTTTTATTTTTTTTCTTTGGAAAACTTAATGCAGCTTTAAGACAGACGACCCACAAAGAACACTCACTTGAAAAGATTTACCTTATGCATTAACCGAGGTGAGCTAAAATAGGTGATGCAGTAAATCTTATAAATCTATTAGTTTTAACATTTAATGTGTCACATCAATTGCTGATGGTTTAACTTAGATGTTTTTTTTTTTATTATTTATTTATTTATTTATTTATTTAATTTTTTTTTTTTTTTTTTTTTTTTGCAGTTAACATTTTTTACCTTGCAGTAAGCATTTTCCCTTGCGGTAAGCATCTACTTGTCGGCCTCGGTTCCGGTTTTAATGGAGTTGTCTACAAAGTTTATGGCAAACTAACAAATAATATTACTTGCGCTTCAAGTACGTCCATCTCACATCTGAACTCAAAATATTGTCTGGTTGCAAATAGTAAATAACGGATGATGCGACGTTAACAATATTCAACAAAATACCACTGACAAAATTATCTTTGTTTGGAACGTTTTGAGCTAAAAACATTAACTCAACCATAATTATCACCATAATTATCGATTGGACGGGAATATCGTCAAAAATTGAGCTGTTTCGGGCTATGGATAGCCGTCTGTATTGAAGAGCCGTGGTCGCTGACGCCGTTAAACAGCATGGTAGCTAATGATGACGAACTATCACCTGACTGGGTCTGATCAAGACTTCAAAATAATGATTTTTCTTTGCCAATCACTAGGCATTTAGTCACTTGTCTTCCAGTCCAGAAAAGACCACACCCGATGACCCATGTCAAGGTAGGCATAGAAAAAGAACACTCCAGGACCTGCGTATTTCCCTGAAAAGCATTTGGCGTCAAGTACATATGTATTCATTGATTTTATTAATTTGTCTTAACAATATTCTATAATAATTGTATGAAAAATAAATTGATTTGATTTTATTGGATTTTATTATTATTTTTTCACTTTCTCTATTTAAAAATATTTCATCACAAAAAAATTAAAAAAGAAAAAAATAATAATCATAAACTAAGTAAACAAATGAAAAATGTCACTTATAAACCTATTGTCTTTGCTTCAGTGAGGTAACATTATCATAATTGATTGGACATAAAAAATTATTCAACCAAGAAGTAAAATGGTTAATTCGAAACTTTCGTGTTAGGAAAGTCGTATCTATATTTGTTACATTAACTGATGCAAAAATCTGTTTTTAGAATCATTACGCCACTCATCTTTTGAACAAATGATTTTTAAAGTGCAGTGATGACAGAAAGAGTGTAGAGTAGAATCATTACTTCACTGATTTTCTGACCAAATAAATTTAGAGTAATGGTGTAGTACGCCCCAGTCAAGATTTTCTCACTTTTATAAAGGTGGTCAGTTCTTGGTTCAGATGGTAGAGGAAACTGGAATACCCAGAGAACCAATGACCTTCACCAAATGAACTGACACACTTCCTCACATATGGATCGACCTCAGTGGGATTCAAACCTAGGTGTTAAGAGGCACTGTGATCTGTAAACATGCACAGGGTCCCTGACAGAAAGGAGAGTGCCTCTCAAAGTCTCAGTTATCCTTTGGAACAAACTTCAGTACTGAACAAAAGTGATTTATGGCATGAGAAAGAAAGAGAGAGAGAGAGAGAGAAAAGGTGTTTATGTAATGAACCTTGCTATTGCCAATGTGGTCTAGCAGTAATTTTTTAAACACATATTTTTGTTGCTTTTTTGTACATTGGATGGTCTTGTTGATACTATAACAAGAGGCCATATATATCTTGTCAGGCTCTCTCACAACTAACCTGCAACATTAGCATTTATAGGATTGTAATACATGTATTTATGGTAATGCTGGTCATCTTGAATTTTGGATGGCCAGGCCTCATACAATTTTCAATCTTTCCCACCTAAGGACATTCTATACAAAATTTGGTTTAAATTGATGCAGTACTTTCAGAGAGGAAGATTTCTTTTAAAGATTCAGGCTTAAAATACACTTTATTTGCAGTGTGTAAATATTGGACATACAAAAATTGTATGTAAAACCTGTTAAAATGTAAATGTTTTTACCCAGACTTTAAATTTCTATATTTAAAATTTTAACCAAAAAAATAAAATAAAATAAAATAAACTGTAAGAGACATAAGAGACATTTTTAGATTTGATTTCTAGACAGCCATGTTGAATATCATTTTTTATCATCAAAGGGCTTTCCATTTCGGAAATTTATCCAATAAGTATACTGGTTTTAGAGCATAAGACTCAGGTTTATAGAAGCACAAATAAATTAATATATAAAATGCTTATTTTGACTCTACCATGGAAGCTAAAAAATAAGATATGTACTATTCCACATGTCAAACAGGCTAGGTGAAAAGTATTAAACATTATTTTTCATACATTTTTATTCATTGTTTATAAGCTCTTCTCTCAATATTTGCATAATAAGTCTAATGTTTCCTTTTCCATCTGTCTCATTAACAACAAACTGTGCCAAAACACCAAATTCCTTCTTCTTTCCATTTTTAATCTTTTTAACCTAAAAATGGTAAAAACATTTTTTTTTTAGAAAACACCATTGAGCTTTAGAGCAGGGACATACGAACAATGGAATTATTAAGCATTTTGAGGGACAGAGAGATCGTCACCAGAGGTCAAGTAATTTTGGTCCAGATTGAGTTTAAGTGATTTTTGAGGGTTAAAATTTGTTTTATCTTACATAAAATGTGTTGATTTTTTTCTTATAAACTAAATGTGAAAACTTGGAGGTTATTACAAAATTACTTCAACACAAAAAACAAACATGCAAAAAAGACCAGTTATTTGTGTGGGTAGTAATAAGTGACATTATAACCACACATTTTGATATCAAGTCATACAACATAATGTAGCCAATAAAAACTATGTAACAAGACATCATACATTGCTAGTCTGGTGTCTTACATGGGTTTAAGATAAAGATTTCTTTAATATCTGATCATGTTAAATAGGGTTTTACATCATGTAAAAAACAAATATCTTATATGACCACATGACCTTTAGTGACATCATAATCACATGATATACTGTCAGAGCATTATGTAATCTTGCCAAAAATATCACCTCAGCCTAAAATTTAGACATGTGTAAAAATGTTTACTTTGGGATTTTAGAATACATACTTTTTTAAGTTTATACATGCTGTATAAACCAAACTTATATGTAGACTCTCTGACTGACATTTTTCAATGTAGAACAACAACAGTTTTATAAACAAATAGCACCATTGTCTTTGTAAATCATGTTTAAGGCAAAGCATTGGCATTGTTTTTGAAGAAAAACATGAGATTATCCATGTAGCAAAGGAAAATATTACCATCTTGGATTGAAATGTTTATCCCTCTATTGTGATTTCCACTTTCCTGCATGAATCTATGATGGATTCATATAAACTATAAGCACCCAATTACCAAAAAAATACAGAATAAAACTGTCTCAACTTCTTTGTACAGTGAGACAAAAACAATCTTTTTACTCCTTTTTAAAGTGAGGCAAATACTAGGCCTCAACACAGTCTCAAATTTGTTTCTTTAAACAGTGAGGCAATAACTGTCTTGACTCCATTCTCTGTTGTTCAGACTTGCCCTATGTAGAAAAAGGCAAGAATTTTGTCTTGACTTGTCCTATGTAGAATGAGGCAAGAATGGTTGTGTTGACTTGTCCTATGTATAAGGCAAGAATTTGTCTTGACTCCCCTATGTAGAATGAGGCAAGAATTGTGTGTTGACTTGCCCTATGTAGAAAAAGGCAATAATTGTTGTGTTGACTTGTCCTATGTAGAATGAACAAGAATTTTGTCTTGACTTGTCCTATATATAAGGCAAGAATTTTCTCTTGACTTGTCCTATGTAGCTAGACTAAGGCAAGATTTTTGTCTTGACTTGTCCTATGTAGACTTAGTCAAGATTTTTTTCTTGACTTGTCCTATGTAGACTTAGTCAAGATTTTTTTCTTGACTTGTCCTATGTAGAATGAGGCAAGAATTTTCTCTTGACTTGTCCTATGTAGCTAGACTAAGGCAAGATTTTTGTCTTGACTTGTCCTATGTAGACTTAGTCAAGATTTTTTTCTTGACTTGTCCTATGTAGACTTAGTCAAGAATTTTGTCTTGACTTGTCCTATGTAGAATGAGGCAAGAATTTTGTCTTGACTTGTCCTATGTAGAATGAACAAGAATTTTCTCTTGACTTGTCCTATGTAGCTAGACTAAGGCAAGATTTTTGTCTTGACTTGTCCTATGTAGACTTAGTCAAGATTTTTTTCTTGACTTGTCCTATGTAGCTAGACTAAGGCAAGATTTTTGTCTTGACTTGTCCTATGTAGAATGAACAAGAATTTTCTCTTGACTTGTCCTATGTAGAATGAACAAGAATTTTGTCTTGACTTGTCCTATGTAGAATGAACAAGAATTTTGTCTTGACTTGTCCTATGTAGAATGAACAAGAATTTTGTCTTGACTTGTCCTATGTAGAATGAACAAGAATTTTGTCTTGACTTGTCCTATGTAGAATGAACAAGAATTTTCTCTTGACTTGTCCTATGTAGCTAGACTAAGGCAAGAATTTTGTCTTGACTTGTCCTATGTAGAATGAACAAGAATTTTATCTTGACTTGTCCTATGTAGCTAGACTAAGGCAAGATTTTTTTCTTGACTTGTCCTATGTAGACTTAGTCAAGAATTTTCTCTTGACTTGTCCTATGTAGCTAGACTAAGGCAAGATTTTTGTCTTGACTTGTCCTATGTAGACTTAGTCAAGATTTTTTTCTTGACTTGTCCTATGTAGACTTAGTCAAGAATTTTCTCTTGACTTGTCCTATGTAGCTAGACTAAGGCAAGATTTTTGTCTTGACTTGTCCTATGTAGACTTAGTCAAGATTTTTTTCTTGACTTGTCCTATGTAGACTTAGTCAAGAATTTTGTCTTGACTTGTCCTATGTAGAATGAGGCAAGAATTTTGTCTTGACTTGTCCTATGTAGAATGAACAAGAATTTTGTCTTGACTTGTCCTATGTAGAATGAACAAGAATTTTGTCTTGACTTGTCCTATGTAGAATGAACAAGAATTTTGTCTTGACTTGTCCTATATAGAATGAACAAGAATTTTGTCTTGACTTGTCCTATGTAGAATGAACAAGAATTTTGTCTTGACTTGTCCTATGTAGAATGAACAAGAATTTTGTCTTGACTTGTCCTATGTAGAATAAGGCAAGAATTTGTCTTGACTCGCCCTATGTAGAATGAGGCAAGAATTGTGTGTTGACTTGCCCTAAGTAGAACAAGGCAAGAATTTTGTCTTGACTTGTCCTATGTAGAATGAACAAGAATTTTGTCTTGACTTGTCCTATGTAGAATGAACAAGAATTTTGTCTTGACTTGTCCTATGTAGAATGAACAAGAATTTTGTCTTGACTTGTCCTATGTAGAATGAACAAGAATTTTGTCTTGACTTGTCCTATGTAGAATGAACAAGAATTTTGTCTTGACTTGTCCTATGTAGAATGAACAAGAATTTTGTCTTGACTTGTCCTATGTAGAATGAGACAAGAGTTTTGTCACTACCTGCTTCTTTGTACAAGGAGGCAAAGACTATCTCTCAACTTTGCTCCATGGTAGGGTAAGGCAAGATGTCGGTCTTAACTGTTTTGTCTCAAAAAGTAAGGCAATGCCTGAGTCTTACTTCTCAACCCTGCTCCTTTATAGTGGGATAAAAAACCAAACCAATTTAAAAACTCACCTTCTTGGGAGATTTCTCTATAATACTTTGACAAGCTTTAGTTAAAACCTCTATATCATTGATCTGCTCCATATCATGCTGTTTGACAAGCTCAGCTACATTTTCATCCTTTGTTTGGATCATTATCTCTAAAAGCTTAAAAATATATTCATTCAGATTGAGTGTATACAATATATGTACATGTATATAGGCATAAATTTTTACTTACTAAGATATCAATAAGATAAGGTTTTAGAAAAATTGCTTAGTTCAACCATTGTGAATGAAGAAGTTGGAATTAATGAATGACACAAGGATCATGACCTTTTAAAATATTGGCCCAAATGTTTGAATTTTTTGGATCGAGATTCAAATCTGGGTATCTTCAGAAGTTACCTGCTCTATACATACAATTATACTTAAAAGTCTCATGATTTCAATGGTTTTAATATGCAATCTTTACATTTTTGATTACTTTCAAAAAGATTTTAGAAAATTACAACGTATGTTAGTAGAAAAAATTGTTTGATCTTAAAATTGAAATGTGATTATTAAATTAAAACAGTGGTTCTGTTTATTGAAGAGAAGTCAAAGGTTAACTAGTCTCTCTGTTCTCTCAAGTTTACAAGTATACTGGTGTGGCTGAAAATCTGATATCCTTGGCCACTATACAACCAGTAAGATGAGTAACTTCACACACTACATGCCCAAAATGCAGCATAATATTTTTAATGTATGGTGTTCTTCAAGATCTATACATTCATTTATGAACTATCAAACCATTACTAGACTGTTAATTCTAAGAGGTAAACCTCACCTAGTTTCAGAAACAGACTGAATAAAAAACAAGAGACCCATGGGCCTTAATGCTCACCTGAGGATATGGCCAAAATCATTTGCAAAAATACATACAATATTCTAATATACATGCCTATACAAAAAGTTAATAGTTTTCAAGATAATTTTCACATTGTTTAGAATTAACCAGAGTGGTAAAGGTTTGTCAGAACAAAGAAACTTGTAGTTTTTTTAAAAAAAAAAAAACAACTAACATACACAAATAAAATGCTAGGAGTTTTATAAAATAAAGCATTCAAAACTAGAACGTCCATGTCGACATGTGTACAACTGATCTTCTTCTTCAACTCATGAGTTTAGAATGCTAGATTACTTATAATCACAGTACTTTCAATTTGATGTCCCTGTCAAGGTTTATAATTATGTATCTGTCAAGATTCTACTCGGAGCGAAATTTCCAGTAACAGCAACAAATTACCGCTAAATGAGAAGGTGCTCTTATTAATCAGTTACTATAACATCTTCTGGTTAAGGCAGATAACTTAATTCACAATAAATATTTAGAATACAGAAATCGAGAAATTAATGTGACAAGAAATTAATGCGATGAAATGGGCCTTGCATTTTTTGCATTACCTCTTACTCGAATTAATTTCCTTATTTACAGTATGCCTATGCAAAAAGTTAATAGTTTTCAAGATAATTAACAATTTGAGACTTCTTGTGCATCTATGACCTTGACCTTCGAACGTAAAACCTTGAATCAAACATCAGAATGATCGCCATATTAATTCCTACAATATTCTAATATACATGCCTATACAAAAAGTTAATAGTTTCCAAGATAATAAACAATTTCAGTCTTTTTATGCAACTATGACTTTCACCTTTAAACGAATGAACTTGATCATATATCAAAATGATCGTCATGTCAATACCTACAATATTCTAATATACATGCCTATACAAAAAGTTAATAGTTTTCAAGCTATTGCACAATTTGAGTTTTTATAAGCAAAAAATAACATTGCCAGGGCAACAACTCCTACATGCATTATCATACAGTTACGAAACTTTGTACCTTTTTAAATTTTGTCATGCTGAACATTTTAACAATGTTTTGATATTATATATCTCTTAAAATTTTGAAGAAAACGGCCTAAAACTGCAAAATTACAAACTAGATCATGACCTTGAACTTTGACCCCATTTTGAAGTGATTTCAAGAAAAAGTCAGAACTGAAAACCCCATGTCAATATCTGTCAAGTTATAACAATTTGATGCCATTTTACAAAATTTTTAAAATTTAACGCAAAAATGTGTTACCCATTTTTTGACCAAATTTCACAAAATGAACAAACTATAGGCTTAAGACCCTAGAGAAGCCAAATATCACATCTGATTTTTTTCTCCCATCATCGATATCGGAGAAGAAAATTTTAAAAGTTTTTGGCTGCCTTGACCTAGTTTTGGGAGCCATGACAATGTCACGAATAAATCTGAATTGCACCAGCCCATATATGCATCTGACCAAGTTTCAATGAAATCTACCCTGTAGATTCAGCGAAGAAGTTGAAAATGTAATAATTTGCAGACGGATGGATGGACACACAGACAAACGGATGGACAACGGACAATTTTGAATTGCAATAGCTCACATAAGCCAAAGGCTCTGGTGAGCTAAAAAAAAAAAAAGCCTAACCACCAGGACACACAATAACAAATGAAATCTCCTGTAGTGACTATGATTTAATAATAACAATTTAATCACAAAGAATACATCAAAATTTGAATATAAATGCATACCTTTGCAGCACTTTTAGAAGAAATTATATCTTTAGCAAAAAATGTACTTATTTCTGCAATGGCTTCCAAACTTATTGGTCTGAAAATTACATGAATACTGTTGTAACATGTTACAATGTGTATACATTATTTAAAACTATACTTGATAATTCTTAAAAGAAATAAATTTAAATCAAAATAGATACTATTCCAATATTTTGGTCAACCAAAAACTATTTTCTTACATGTATGGTTCACAATTTCTAGTTCCTGTCCTAAGTTTTTTATCAATATTTTTGAAAAGCAAAGTTGAATTCAAGATTTTATTTCAAAAACATATGAGCTATAACTAGCTTACTGTTATGAAACAAAATATTCTAAATCTTGAATCAGACTAGCAACATATAACTTTAATATGTGATATAGAAATTTTTCAAGGATATGTTAATTCAATTTTAACATTAACGATCCTTCTTGTTTATTCTTATACAAACTAAACATGCACCCAGACAGGGATTTAGGGATTTACATGTATATCAGTGGTATTACCACTTTAAAACAAAAAACATATTGGTACATGAATTTGTTATTCATAATTTATTTTTTAAAGTCATAAGTAAAATCCTATAATCTTTTGAAACGGTGAACTCCCATTTTAACATATAACTTACAAGTCTGAGTAGTTCATTTCCATTGATCGTAAAACTCCCTTACAAGTCTTTACAACAAACTCTGAAGCCAGTTTATACAAGTCCTTATCTACAAACTTCATTACACTTTCATAAAATTCTAACAATCCATCATCCATCTAGGTTAAATAAAAAAGTTAAAATATTTAAATAATATGTATTGAAAAGAGCACTATCTGCAACTGTTTCTAAAGCCTGTTCATTATTATTTATATTCCTTCCATGAATTTTGCACTTACTTATAGATAAAAGACCTACTTGCCGTTTGTCCAGCATCAGTTCCATACAGTAAAACACTGTTATAAAGGACCTTACTTTTGTCACCTATCTTGTAGCCAAAGTACCTTTCAGTCTCAAATCAATCGTATTTTAAATCTCCATTAACTTTTACAAATTCCCTTCCTATAATTTATATTCGTCTAACATTGGTAAAACTGTAAAATACAAAACTTTAACACTATTAAATAGTATAACTGTATATTAAAAGGGTTCTAAGTAACTTTCAAACAAAATGTTCCTCATAGTGTCCATCATGTGCTTGGTGTGTGTGTGTGTGTGTGTGGGGGGGGGGGGGTCAAATGGTTAAAAGTGTGTGCTTAATGATAACAGAGTACCTGTCATTTCATAGGTTTGAATCACACTTGAGCACATCCTAATGTGAAAAAGTTGGTAAGATTTCTTGCAGAATTTAAAAGTTTTCTCTATGAACAATAATGGTTTCCACCACCATCCCAAACATGACTGCCTCAATGAAAGTGAAATAATCTTGACTTGGGCATTAAACACCACCGATCCACTCCACTCCTATTATAGTAAGTTAATTAAAAAAAAAATTTTAAAAACAAATAAACAGTTAAAAAAGTTTTTTATTTTTTTGAAAAAAATCCAAAATTTACCAAAACAAGGAGAGAATCCCTTGGAGTAATACCATACTGTTGTACAAGTCTGTTTCGTGTTTCTTCTGGTAAAGCTGGCAACTTTTCTTTGATTACATCTAAATTAAGGATGTCATTCTGATTGACGTTGCTAGGTAACACTGAGCTGTTGTCATAGAGATGTAAGGGAGGTAGGTTTGGTTCTGGCATGAATCTGTAATCTTGTTTCTTCTCTTTATCTCTCATTGGAACTGTTTTTCTGAAGAGGATATACATGTATATAGAAAGTATTATTCAGGCAATGTATGCGGAACTAGCATAATATTAAAATGAAGTCTCTTTACCTCTGTGGACCTGGTTTTTTGGAAGGGAATATGTCAGTATATGAAATGCATAATTGCATTATTAAAGCAATGTTTGCCAAGTTAACATAATATTAAAATGAACTTTAGTCTCACTAGAAAAAATTCTGGCCCATAGCATATATGCAGATGACAATGTCAACGACAGATGACAATGAATCAACTTTGTAGATGATATAGATCATTTTAATAACAACTAAGAGGTACTCTTCACACAGCAAAAAAAGACCTATCCCTAGCTATAATGCAGCTGTCAAAGTTATTAACTTTGTATCTCATTCATTTAAATAAGAGCAAAGACTTGAGTGGTACTCTTTAGGCAAGACTTTAGATCCCCTGATCTCTTGTTCCAAATATTCTCCAGAAAGGTTCAACAAGGTAACTAATTTTGAAACTTTAATAAGGAACAAAATATTGAAAATGAAAAACCAATCAACTTAGCCTTTTTAATATTTAACAATCAAGCACAATTTCATCTCTGGATGTTATTTCAAACATATAAAAAAAAAAATCACTATGCATGCTTTATTTATGATGCTCTCTATGGATTTATTTATTTATTTATTTTATTTATTTATTTATTTATTTTTTTTTTTTTTTTTTTTTTGATATTAAAAGTGAGATTACACTGAAAGAACTATTTCTATCTTACCCTAAATTTACATCAAATGACCTGGTTTCATTTTCTATTTCTCTTCCTTCTTCAATTTCTTTAATTTGTCTTTGAATTTCATAATCTTGAAAAGAAAAGAAACAACTAACTTCAGATCAGTTATTGGTATTATTGACTAAGTTAAGTCAACATGAAAAGAGTGGAGTTGTAAAATAGTACTTTAAACCAAGTCAAGATTCTTTCACTAATATCAATTTATCAGTTCTTGGAAAATGGAGGAGACCATAGTACCAACCTTCAGGCAGAGAAAGTGACAAACTTCGTTACACCAGGATGTGCCAGAAAGGGATTAAATCTTCAGGAGTGACGGGTGCTGTTCTGATCCAACAGCTTGTGTTATAGACAACTCAGCAATTGGAATCAACAAGAACTATAGCTTGTATTAAGGCTTAATGTTTTGCCTTTAAATGTACAGATATATGGACCTACCTATAGATTTAGTCACAAACACCAAACTGTTCAAGTTTTAACTTCATTCCTTGTTCCATTAGGTTCTCCCTTGAAATGTTCCATAAGGTTCACTTTGAAATGTTAAAATATATGGACCTACCGATAGATTTTGTTACAGACAATAAACTGTTCAAGTTTTTTACTTCAGTCCTTGTTCCATAAGGCTCTCCTTCTTTATGTACAGATATATGTACCTACCTATAGATTTAGTTACAGACAATAAACTGTTCAAGTTTTTTACTTCGGACCTTGTTCCATAAGGCTCTCCCTCTTTAAATACAGATATATGGACCTACCTATAGATTTAGTTACAGATAATAAACTGTTCAAGTTTTTTACTTCAGTCCTTGTTCCATAAGGCTCTCCTTTATGTACAGATATATGTACCTACCTATAGATTTAGTTACAGACAATAAACTGTTCAAGTTTTTTACTTCGGACCTTGTTCCACAAGGCTCTCCCTCTTTAAATACAGATATATGGACCTACCTATAGATTTAGTTACAGACAATAAACTGTTTAAGTTTTTTACTTCAGTCCTTGTTCCATAAGGCTCTCCCTCTTTATGTACAGATATTGTACCTACCTATAGATTTAGTTACAGACAATAAACTGTTCAAGTTTTTTACTTCAGTCCTTGTTCCATAAGGCTCTCCCTCTTTATGTACAGATATATTGGCATCGACTCTCATTGATCCCTCTGTAATATAATAAGTCATGCATGTACGTGTATAATTAAGAGCATTATATGAAAGAAAGAATGTATAATGTCTGTAATCATTTCCAGTAAAGTGCACTGTACATGACATTTTGGAATTTTCCATCATTTTGAGACAAATTGGGAAATTTTTATGTTGCAACCCCCTCCCCCCCAAAAAAAAAAAAAACAAGAGGCCCAAAAGGGCCTGTGGAGCTCAACTGACAAAAATGGTTCTTGTGCCTTCATTTATATAAACTCGGTACAAGGACTTGAGCTGACGTTAAATGCTAAATATAAAAGCTGTAGGCCTTACAGTTTCAGAGAAGAATATTTTGAAATTTGACTTCCCATATAAGTATATGTAGATATATGTGCCCCTTGGTGGGACCAAAAATGGACCAGGGGCCACCATTTGTACAAACCTGGTAAAGGGACTTGAGCTAATGTTAAATGCCAAATATAAAAGCATTATGCCTTACAGTCTCAGAGAAAAAAATTTTAAAATTTGATTTCCAATATATACATATGCAGATATATGGACCCCTGGGGTGGGGCCAAAAATGGACCGAGGGCCACTATTTGTACAAACCTGGTAAAGGGGCTCAAGCTGATACTAACTGCCAAATATGAAAGCTTAAGGCTTCATGGTTTCAGAGAAGAAGATTTTCAAAGTTGATATCTCACTATAAGCCATATATGCATATGCAGATATATGGACCTCTGGGGTGGAGCCGAACATGGACCCAGGGCCACCATTTGTACAAACTTGGTAAAGGGGCTCAAGCTGATATTAACTGCCAAATATGAAAGCTTAAGGCTTAATGGTTTCAGAGAAGAAGATTTTCAAAGTTGATTTTCAATTATAAGCCATATATGCATATGCAGATATATGGACCCCTGGGGTGGGGCCAAAAATAGACCGGGGGCCACCATTTGTACAAACTTGGTAAAGGGGCTCAAGCTGATATTAACTGCCAAATATGAAAGCTTAAGGCTTCATGGTTTTAGAGAAGAAGATTTTCAAAGTTGATTTTCCATTATAAGCCATATATGCATATGCAGATATATGGACCCCTGGGGTTAGGCCAAAAATAGACCGGGGGCCACCATTTGTACAAACTTGGTAAAGGGGCTCAAGCTGATATTAAAAGCCAAATATGAAAGCTTAAGGCTTCATGGTTTCAGAGAAGAAGATTTTCAAAGTTGATTTTCAATTATAAGCCATATATGCATATGCAGATATATGGACCCCTCGGGTGGGGCCAAAAATAGACCGGGGGCCACCATTTGTACAAACTTGGTAAAGGGGCTCAAGCTGATATTAACTGCCAAATATGAAAGCTTAAGGCTTCATGGTTTCAGAGAAGAAGATTTTCAAAGTTGATATCTCATTATAAGCCTTATTTTCACTTTTTACGAAGTATGACAGAAAAACGTTAAAAACGCGTAACCTAGTTTTTGACAGAATTTCACGAAATGTACAACCTACATGTTTAAGGGTGTCTAGAAGCTAAATATCACATCAGATTTTGAATATAACCTATGGTTTCAGAGAAGAAACTTATTTTAGGTTTTTTACATTCTAGGTCGCTGTGACCTACTTTTGGTTGCCATGGAAACCAATTGTACAAATTTTCATCTACTCCTTCTAGGAATCATTCCTGCAAAGTTTTGCTAAAATTGGCCCAGTAGTTTCTGAGTATTTGCTTTTAACGGACGCACGCACGCACGCGCGCATCATGCCATAAGCTCATCTGGCTTTAGCCAGTTGAGCTAAAAAATCACAACAATGATGTGTATGAAATAATAAATTATACTAAAATACAAATCACATTTAAAAACATAATGTATTTATTCTCTCTTTCAGGTTTTTTAAATTAATTTTTTTTAATTTGATGAATTTACAGCAAGTTTTTTTTTTTTTTGCATCATATTTTTTGAATCTGTAAATGATATTTTTGAATTGGTTTGAGATTACAAGGCTGTAAATGGTAATTGTATTTTCTAACTATTTTTGTCACCGCTCCAGATACCAAAAAATAAAATTTTCAATATGATTGGGAATTTATGGCCCAAATATGGGAAATTTCTAGTCTTTTTGTGATTGGGAATGGGGCCCAATTTCAGCCCCAAAAAATCACCGAGAATCATTGATAGAACCTGTTAAAATTCAACATCTCCTCTTATCTAAAGACTTTAATTTTTCAAATTATATGGGATTTGGGTTTACAAATGTTTACCAAAGACGGTAAATCATTTAATGATATCTTTTGATATTGATCATTTTAAAGGTGTGTCTTTATTAAAATTGTTCATCGAAGACTTATTGGTGGTACTCCACAATTTATTTCACTGTATTTATAACTGCAAGTGAGTAAAATTTCTCGGCTTGCATAGTCAAGATTTTGAAACACAAATGTTATGTGCATAGAAATTTCACAAGAATTCCACGGATTTAAATACCTCGTCTGGTTAGTTTTTGATAGAGTAGAAAATACATTACTTTAACATAAACTTTCACAGTTTACCACCACGACGTCGCTGCTGCTGACACCAGAAAAGTAACAGCAAAGTCTCGCCTTATGGCAATGCCAGGCTAGACAATAAAATCAACTTAAGCAATGGACATCCTCATAAGTATAACATATTGTCTACAAACTATATTCTTTTTGACAAGAAAAATAATTTTAATTATATATCCTACCATTCATTTTACAATTACAGCTACCAACTGTTTTTAAGATAAGCTGTAATTCTCTGACAAATGAAGCAGCTTCTGTCCCGTTACTAAAATCCGGCTTTGTGACTATTTCCATAAGTCCAACACCTAAAACATAAAATATACATCATGAAGTATAAATGTATCACTGTTTTGTCTGGAAAAAGTGAAAAACAGGCAAAGAAGTCATGTTGAAGTTGCTAAGAGTTGTTGAGTAAATATGATTTTATATAATGAAAATAAATACATCTGCCAAATTCAAGATCAACCTCAGACCAGCACACATCTGACAGTAAAAATTCAAAAATTATTTGGTTTCACTGGAACAATGTAAAATAAAACCTCTTGCTCTTGGACATACATATACCAAACAACCTACTTCCAGCTTCCCTATACAACCTGATTCTGGTGTCAAACCAAGATGACAATATGTCTCACTTAGCGATTCTTTAAATTGTGCAATTTGTAAAATCATTACCTGCTCTGTTTAAATCTATAAGACTTCTCTGGTTTGCCTCATCATGTAAACTTTTACCGCTGTCTTGTTCAAGTTGTAACTGTTCTAGATTAACTGTTTTTGGCTCTGGTTCCCCTTCTATACCAGGTGTAAAATTTAAATAATTCACATGACCTTCAACAGCCAATGGCTGTCTCTGTTGTGTAATCTGGTAACCAGCCTGAAATATAATTGGTTTTTAAAATGTTACCATTTTATGTGATTCATGTGTCATTCCAAAACTTATAGAGATACTTACATGTCTACTTTTTTTTTTCTTTTTTCTTTTTCCCCATTTTTTTCATTTGGTTTTTAACTGTATATTTATTTCCTCTTTTTTGACATTTTTTTTTAGATTTGTAGACAGGTATTGTTAAAGTCAAATTCTGCAACATAATAGGCAATTTGTTCTTTTAAGTCTTGTCATGGCTGACATGTTTCTCAGAATAAAAACAAACAAAAGAAATTCTAGCTATTCCTGAAAAAAATTATCTTCACAAGAAGACATATGTACTTATAACTAGTTTATCTTTTATAGTTGATGCAGCAAAGCTCACAACTCACAACAGTAAAGAAAGAACTGTTCTTGTATAAAATGTGTGTGTTTACTGTATATCATTAACTTTATACATTTGACATCCTGTTTGCTAAACTTCTGCAAACATAAGGCCCAGATAATTGACATTTCAGGGGCAATAACTCCTACACGAATTTTATCAAGTTTATGAAACTAACTAATCAAACAAATTTTGTCATGATAATCATATTAACCCATTTTATCAAAACTTTTTTTTCACCTATTTATATTATCAAGAACTTAAAAAGAATTGCAAAAAAAATGACTTGATCTTTCAGTATCAAAAACTTTTTACTTACTGGCAAGTCGGCATAGAAGTAATGTTTTCTATCAAACTTGGATATTTTGTTAATTTTACATTTCAGAGCCATTGCTGTTAATATTCCTGCCTCTACACATTGTTTATTTAATACCTACAAGAGATGAAAAGGTTACAAGACTTCAATATATTTACCTTATCTTAAAATATATTTTTTACAAATTAGTATCAAAAATGAATCAGCTATTGACTACTGGATATTTGGAACATACATGTAAATTGAAAAACTAATTCAGAAATCTGTAAATATCTGTTCTGAAGATTTTGTTTGGCATGATGTGTCGGTTTTGTCAAATACAATAAGGAGGGGAGAGGAGTGGAGTAATGGTGTTTTATGCTCCAGTTAAGAATCTTTCACTTATTTTGAGGCAGTCAGTCCTGGGATGGTGAAGGAAACGGTAGTGCCCGGAGAAAACCACGGACCTTTGACAAATGAACTGACAAACTTTCTCATTCTAGGATCTGTTCCGAGTGGGATTTGATCCCAGGCAGTGAGAGGAGTGTGATACGTAACACACTCTTTATACCACTCTGCCACTGAGGCCCGCAGTATAATAAGGTGAGAGTTACTAAAAAAAAAAGTGATTAACTAAGAACTCTAAAACACTGAGCTTAGATTATTTAAGGCCAGTTCAATTCAAATAGTAGATTCTCATCCAGGTTGGACAAATATTTTTTGGACATATGGAAGGGTTTTATTTTATACAAAAACTAGCACTCTCACATGCTTGACATCTACATCGGCAAAAGGACCCTTTTTATCTATATCACCGCTTATCAAATTATTGTACACCTCCACTAACTGTTCAGTGTCTGCTATATTTGCCCTGTGCCATGCCCGTAATTCTTTTGGACCACTGGAGAGATGCAAAATTAAGAAAACCATGCTCTATCCGTATCATGTATAAAGATACTTTCGATTTCAACCTCACACTTCTGGTTTTTATGGGAGTGCTTAAAACCCTTTTCTGAAATGCCACAGACTCGACATAACTCATGAACAGACTTTGAATACACCCTGGATGGGAAAAGTAAATAAAATGACTTGGGACGGCACTTTTTCGGTGGGGTGGGAATGAGAATCTACCAATTAAGTTGAATTGGCCTTACCTGGAAACAAAAAAAATACAGCAATTTAATATGGAGACAGCTTCTATATCAAGACCACCTGTATTTGACAACCACTGCTTTGAGGTCACCTTACTTTATCTTTAAGCCAAAGAGAAGATATCTATTAAAGTAACCTGTCTTTAAAGTCAATATTTCTAAGATCTCATTGTTGGTCATAATATACTGGATTATCTATCATATCTAAGGAAGATAACCAGAGTGTTAACATGAAATAGTTTTATTCTATATACATGTATATAAAACTGGCTTCAATTTCAATTTTTTTTATCTAATGTACGTAGATGCATTTTATTTTGATATTATGATTAAAATGTTTATTATTATTATTATTATTATTATTATTGTTGTTGTTGTAACAGGAAGGGTTTAAATGTAGTGCCACGATGCAAACTGGGACTCCAACCTGGAACCTTCCTAATACTAGCTGGACGCTCTATCCACTGAACTACTTGGCCACCAAGTATTATTTCTCTATAAACAGGTAAATTGTACCGGTACATGGAGACATGGTGTGACACTTGACCAAGGACAGGTAAAATGTAACTCATGTATATACTGGTATACACCAAGTGACTTACAGGAAGTGTTCCTGGCAGAGCGGCATCTAGCAGTGCAACCTGGTTATTTGTAGCTCCTCCATACTTTGTTGATGCTCCAGAAAACAGTTTACTTTTTGTTTGAATTTGTGCGTGAATCTCTAGACCAATAACTCCCTTCCATGATGAGTCTCTGTTAAATAAATTTGTATATTGGTTTAAAGTAAAGAATGAAACAGGTGTTCAAGTTTTAATGATTATTTGTCCTCTATTTTCCTTACCTGTTTCTATCATAATTTTTACAATGTTCTTGTACATATTTTTTTATAATGAACCAATTATAAAATTTCTCAAATCTAACTGACTTGACATGGTTGAAAAGTGTTCAGAGATTTGAAGTAAAGTTTCTTGCCCCAGATTCACAATTTTTCTTAACTTAAATCTTGTAAATTTGAAGTCTTAATTATTTGGTTAATTGTTAAGATTTTCAGGAATTTTATAAATCATTTTAAAGATCACTTCAAGCTTGTTACAATGGTATTTAGTTTTATCACAAATGTTTATTTGTTATTTAAAAAGAGAATGCCAAAATTTACTTAACCTAAGTTAGGGAAAATCTTATTTGAGGTGTAACAGTGAAACAAGGGCCAGGTGTGATAGTTAGGTCTACTTTAAATTAAAACCTTTTTGTAATCTTAAGTCTATTCCTTCAAGAAGTCCTTTTTTCATTATAATTATATGTTAGAAAATATTTTTTTACTTTAAAACCTATAAAGTCAAGATGAAACAACCCCTATGCTGAATAAAGAACATGCGAGGATACTTAGATCCATATGCAAATGAAGGTAGAAAAATAGTAAAACCGGTAAATCTTTTAAGTGCAATTTTTTATTTATCATGCTAATGTTGTGAAATTTAGGAACGGAATTTCAGTATCTAATATGCAAATTTCATTAAAATATGTGCATTTTAATATTAAAAACACACATTTTGATTTTTTCATTTAGAAAATTTTACAGTTCTAATATTCTGCACATGAAAATATATTTTGATTTTTGAGACAAATCAATTATCTATTTATTTCCGTTTTATCAGAAACTTCCTGAAAAAGGACCAGACCTTCGGGACGAGGATCGAACCTAAGGATTACTGCAAATTCGCTTAATTAACTAATCCACCAAATAAGCTCTTCAGACCGCAAAACCTGACTTGTCACCCGTGAATTCTCATAATACTGTAACCATGTAGCAAACTGGTAAAACGTCTCCATGTTTAGAAAAGTTCCAAGGTATTTAACAGCATCAGCAATGAAAAAAGTAGAAAAACATTGAGATTCTTACTTTGTGTCCTGTTGTAAAGAGCGTCTTTGGATGTAAGTAGGAAAACGACGACCACAGAGTTGACACAGACTGCTGTACTTAATCGACATGGAAGCTGCCATTTTAATCTTCTTGTTCTTAAAATAGTTTCTTATTTCAAACAGCACACCTTTATTTTTTGCATTCTGTTATCCGAAGCTCATACTTATTTGTTCATCAAACAACATAGATCTAATGCACTTCTTTTGTAAAATCAACGAGAGTGGAATGAAATCAATAGACGAAGCTCACTAAAGTTATAAATTTATTATATTAACCGAAATCCTGTCATTTCAAGGAGCACCACTGCATAAAGTCAGAAGTTAATTCAGTTATAGCAATTATACAAAATCAGACCACCCGACAAGATTATAAGATCTTAATCGCATTTCATTAATTTAATGCATATACATAAATCATTCTTTTTTATCACATATTATTCAATTTTTTCTCCAAAATTGATATTCTATTTATGAATATCAGGTTTGTGCAGGTTCAATACCTGACAAGTATACATCATAGACTTAACCAATACATTTGTTTATGAAAATACAACAGGTAAAATATAAACCAGTGCATCATCATCATCATCATCATATCATCATCATTGCCGTCATCATTATCATCAACACCACCACCACCATCATCATCATCATCATCATCATCAGTATCAACATGATCATCAACATCATCTTTATCATAATCATCATCATCATCTTCTTCTTCATCTTCTCACCACTACCACCACCATCATCATTATCATCATCATCATCATCATTATAAAGCTAAAGCATAAAGTTAACTATGAAGTGTAATTCAGCTTCAGAATAGGAAGTAAAATGAAGTGCTCTTATTGTAAGCAATGATGGTGTCAAAAGAAAGATATAAGCAAAAGTCAATAACTGCTTGAAATTTATAAATAACGAATATCTTTTAAGATATCTCATATCAAATTTAACAAATTTTTGGTGTACTAATAATTCACTACACATGTACTTCATAAAAAAATTAATTAAAATATTAATGCAGATGTCATATTTCAATTTTTTATTAAACATTTCAAATTCAAATTGTTTGTTTATAATGAAAACCAAAATTATGTGTATATGTTATGTGTATGTGTCTACTTATGTGCATTACGGTATTTGTTTGTGTGTGAATACAGCATTGTAATTTGACGTAACAGTGATAACATCTAAATCAGCATAATGTATATGTATGTACTGTATTCTTTCATGTTAATATAAGTACACATATCCATGGCGATAAAAAATAAACAACAGTATATTTATACTCAACAATATGAAATATGAAAAATTTGTAATGTTATAAATTAAGGATGAAGCACTCTAGTGAAAGATCAATACATACTATGAATATAAAATGGATTTTCAGTAAAAATGATATAAACATGTATATGACAAAAAAAAACAAAAAACAAAAAACCAAAACTGTTAAACTTTAATCTGAACATCATCCAATCAAATGCCTCCAAACAAACAGGAGATGATAAGGTATTTGATTTCCGTTATAATTTATCGTTGTCTTAGCCGGCATTTATCACACTTTTTTTCTCTAAATGATTTGTGAAAAATTTGTACCAGTAACTTGATACAACAAGTATATTATGCATATTCACTGAATATTTATCATTTCCATCCGTGTCTGTTGTAGCTGTTTTTTTTTTTTTTTTTTTTTTTTTTTTTTGAATTCCCAATTTGATGTAAATAATGATTAAGACTGCCAAAAACAAAAATAAAAGCCAAAATTTTTCTCTTCAAAAACTTAATTGGAGTCAAGGAGACATTTTACTATCCCACTAATTCTAAGAATTTTTAAATTTAAAAAAAAAATAAAAAGTTTGCTTTTTATTAAAATCTGACAGAAATTAGCATCAGAAAATGTATTGCCAAAATAAAATACATGTAATTAAAGTGATTGGAAATTATTCTAGAAAACAATGATAACATTATCAAACCTGAACAAGATAGATCAAGTAACAATTGGCAACAATGAATTACCCAGTGGTAAAAATGAAAATGAACACATTGTTGATGACACTGAAAAAAGTACCTGTATCACTACCATTTCACCAACACCTGTTTGTAGTTTTAAGTCATAAGCTATGAAGTTCAACACATCTATAGACACAAAATATATACTAGTATTACACACACCTGGGCCAAATACAATATTATTTACATATATGGTACACCCGACTCTCTTATATTTATCAGATATACAGATTTGTGAGGATGAGATCATCAGAAAATTAAAACATTATTGGGAAAATGTTCACACACACACACACACACACACACACACACACACACACACACACTTCTATGTGTACATTCAAATGTCCATGGTGACACAACATTAATACAGATGGATTCACATCAGCAATTAAGCTTATTTACACTCATACATTTAAAGAAGAAAGGAAGAAAACTCTATCTACATGCTAAATATTGATGTGAACATCAAAAACATGTAAACATCAATATATGTGTTCAACTTTTGTTAAATCAATTACGTCATACGGTATTTGAGATAAAGTATAATCTTTATAATCTGTAATAGTCAAACTGCTTGTTCATTTAAACTGTGCATTGTGCATGATAAATCTGGGGCATTCTTAATCAATTCACTATATAAATTTTTACAAACAAGGTGGTGAAAATGTGCCCATAATAAAGTCATGTGGTGATGCAAATCACATGACACTTAAACTGCATAACTGTATCTAAGAAATGACATATTGCAAGATTTTTATGAGAATTCATGTCACTGCTTTTGTATTACTGCAGGCACTGCAAAGAAATAAGCATGTAAAATAGTGAAAAATATTCACTAAACTAAAAAAAAATCTTTGGCAAATTTTGCATCAAAAAAATGTAGAGAAAATTCAGTTTTATTCAAGTTCACGGGATATATTAAATGTTCCCGATTGGAACCTCAAATTTTCAAAATGTGTCTTAGGGAGGGACAAATTTTGACATAATTCCAAAAGATATGTATAAAAAATTACTCAAATAATATATCCTACCACATTCTCTTTTTCAGGTCTCAAATGTTTTTAATATGTAACAAAATCAAAATACTTAATTGTTTTAAATAAATCACACGTATCTTATTTACAAATCATACATATAAAACCGACATTTCTTTTATACATGTACACATACTTGTAAATTTGTACATCAATTTATTTTTCATTCATCCAACTTTTGAGGTAAATTCTGGAACTTAGACCCAGTTGTTCAAAGCTAGATTTATTTAAATAATTGATGGAAACCAATGAATCATTATCAAATTGACAATTAAAAAAAGATTCAGTTTTGATGAAATTATATTATTATGTGAACACTAACACACACTCACTGAAAAAGGAGATTATCCACAGTTTATTGCAACTAAACTTCCCAAAATGTTGTTTATATAGAAATTATTATTTTTCTCTTCTTAACAATTTGGCTAAATTACAGAAAATTCATTTAGTGAAAAAAAAGAAGCAAAAAATAAATCTCCAAAATCATCAATTTTTCGAGATATTTCATCACAAAAATTTCAATCTAATTGACAATGGCAATTTTGGTAACATTGATCATTAACCTAGCCTATGATCTTTTCAAATCACATACAAGATACTAATAAAGTTAAACAATTTTTTTTTAATTCAAAAAAAGATTTAAACATGTTGAACAACTGGGTTGTAAGTTTTATCTCTGACATGCAGTAGGCTAGGGTATGTATCGGTAAAACACAACGGAACCATCATACATTATACAGAAACTGTACTTATCGTTTTGTAATAAACATCTGGCTAATATATATAATTATACCTGAACTATAAATCACAATATCTAAAATATAAAGTTAAATATGAACAAATAAATAATCAAAAATATAATGGAATGTTTACATTAACAATGACCTTAACTGCCTGAAACTTTAGATATACATTTAGTTATAAACTGACTACAATTAAATTTAAAACACAAATATTTTGCCCCTAAATCTAAGATTAGAATTGATACAAAAATAGTAATTTATCTCATTTTTCAAAAAAAAATTTTACTTCTTTTTTTTTTAAACAGTGTGAAATTTAAACACGGATGCTCAAACTTTTTATTTTAAATAAACATAAACCAAAGAAAGGAAACTGGTAAATTATACAAAATAAATGGCTCGTCGTGTCTTTTAAATGGTTTGAGATTAAAAACTTTTTTCACTTTCCTTGATGGTATATTGGGACAGATTCTACCATCTAAAGATACATGTAAGACAGCCTAATGTTTAAAGCAAACTAAAATTGCCCTGTCTCTATTGTTTTTTGTAAATTATGATAAAAATCTGCAAAATATCTACAATAGCATTTATGTCTTTTTTGAACAGCATAACTGCCCCTTTAAAGTAAGTACAAGTATAAACACATTATATGATAACAACATCAAGCTGGAATTCAGATTTAATTGCTAACATGAGCTTGGGAAAAATTGTTGAAAAAATGGATATAACTTCAAGAACTGAAAACTTACAAATAAGTCAGACAAAAGAATAAAGGGAAATAATCACAGAAACTAGCATATAATTCAAGTTTAAACCATGTTTTCACAATATAACTTTATCAAATTAAAAGTCTACATAAAAAATTTCAAAGATAATTTAACAAACTTTTGATTTATTTAGTCTTGTTATCAAAACTTAAAAACTAAAAAGCTCAAATATACAGAACCTTTTCACCTAAGAAATGTACATGTTGATTGATATTATTCCAAACACAAATTGTCTCCCATTGTGCCTAATTATCCAAAGAGACTCTATATAGGAAAATAAAACTTATACATGTTAAATTATGAAAAATGGTCTGTAAAATTCACTAAAATAGACTTAATGTAAGAATTCTAAAAATTCTGAGAATTCTAATGAAATGATTATTCAGATTCCTTCTATTAAAGTAATGAATGAATAATTTTGTATACTATACAAGAAAATCACTTTTTTTATGCAATATTTAAAAAAAAAATAATAAATAGCTTTTTTAAAGACATAATTATAATAAAAAAAGTTCCTTTAGATTTTTTTAAAAATGTATTTAATTCTGTGTAAAAAAAAAAATTCAAGATTTTTCAAATTTTTTTTATCAGATTTCCATGTAGGTTTGTGAAATGTAACTTGAATTTTGTAATTCACATGACAAAATGAACCTGTCACAGCCCATCATTCCTCTTGGCTGTGATATGATATTACAACAGCCAAATATTTTAGAATGAGAACCTAAATACAATTTAGTATGTATATGTAATTACGGACACAATTGAAAGCAAAAGAGGAATAATGAATGTGAAGTTTATAACTGTTTGTAAGTTAAATTGCTAAAGTAATTTGGTATCAATGAGAGCCAAATCTAAATATATATACAGTAAATGAAAATTCCAAACTAATTAATTTTTCCCAGACAATACATGAACATAAAACAATGTATTTCTACTTATGTTGGTACCTTTTAAAACCGACAATAGGTAAAATATTTTTTATCTCCGCTGGATAAAAAGGTTTGTTAAACGAAATTATCAAGAAAGAGAGCTTTCAGATACTAGTACATGTATATCGGAATAAATTTGATATTTGTGTTACAACAGAAAAAAGACAGCATAAATAATGAAACATCAAATCTGATACATAACAGATCTATGATAGTAAATACAAATGACTAGAATATAATTGCAGACTTTTAACAGAAATAAAATAGTTATATTTGTCTAATAACAACAAACATCCTGGATTTTTATTTATATGTATTCTAACAAAGAAATTGAGCATTGGAGGGTTTTTTTTTTTGTTTTTTTGTGAAATCTGGAGATACAGGTGTATGATAAATACAAATTTATTACTTAATATAAAAAGTGTGACTGACTACGATATCACAAAATAAATTAAAAATACTAGTATATGTGGTTACATTTTAAGATCATAATACGTTGTAATTATGAAATTCAAAAAACACAGAATCAAACTATCATTAATATTAATTTTCACTCCTAATATTACCTTGAAAACTTCAGTAAATATTGAAATAAAAACTTAACTGTTGAGAACCTAAGTTGTGTATATATTCTGTATTTTTAGTTCCTTATTTATAAAGTTTTGTACTTCAAATTACATTTATTTGAGGTTTAAAAAATAATTTTAAAAAAACTTCAGAAAAAATTAATTTCAAAATATGAAAAATATATGTAAATTAGGCTTTCATCAGTAAATATTTAGCCAGTTTTAGTGTCAAAACTTAAAATAGCAAATATAAGAAAATCATATGCTAAAAAAAAAGAAAAAAAAAGTGTAAGATGTTACTGATCATAGTTTAGATTCTTTATCTATTACTTTAGTAACTATTTGGCTTGAATCTAAAATAAAAGTGAGTTCAACATGTGACTTTGCAAATGCCTTCATTTCACACATTGAAAAAGAAAAATTTAGGAACTAGAGATAACCATATATAGAGAGAAACAAAAATTGAAACGTACATGTAATACATATGATCAATAAATGGATTCGTGAAAAGAAACAAAATGAAATCATAAAAATGAAAGAATAAAGATTAAGCACCCATAAGAAGCAGTACTGAAATGTCAATGAAATACTAATGAAATTTATCTATCTTATAATGAAGTAATATTAGATCAAAATACAAAACTTCATATTCACTAGAAAATGAGACACAATATGGTATGATATTATTTATATAACACAACTTCTAATAAATATTAATGCCAAGACATATCATGAACAAAAATATAATACAATTTGAAAACGGGCATTATTTTTTACTAAGTGCAACAACAAAACTACATCACTACTAAATCAAGCTTCAAACAACATTATAAACATGTATATAATTATATATATTCCAAACCTTGGTCCCTCATTTTATAAAAACAAACAACAGCATTACAAAAATCAAATTTGAATATCAACACACATATATATATACACATACAATTATACAAATATTAATTATTTTGATGTTCCTCTGAGAAAATCTAACACAAATATATTTTAGGAAAATGTTTAAAAATAGCAAAAAAAATTTAAGTAACTTGGGTATTTTGATAAATATTCTCAAAATGTGATGATGTCATGATAAAATTTATTTTAAAAAATAATGAAAATTTTGGCAATACTACGCAAGTCCTGAAAAAATCTAGACTATTCACAGTACCTATTGTTTAAGTTGTTTTCAGATCCTGTTTATTCTGACACCTGTGATTTTCAATTTACAATTTACAAAATTGCTTAGTTTTTAAAACGTATAAAAGATGTGAAAAATTGGTCTTTTTATCATGTTTCATAGTTTGATAAAGGCCCCTAAATACTTTATATATTACACACAATTTTCTCTACTTCGTCTATATTTCTTACATCTTGACTAGAATTTTGATATTACATGTGCATGAATTTAGATTTTGCATGTACATAAATTTAGATATTATAAATCCGTACCTGTACATGCATGTATATAACACCCATTATACATGGAATATATTCATTGCAATGGTACAGACTTACAAAACTGGCCATTCCAGAGACATCTTTTTGTAAATTGTCTTCAAGTTACAATTAATTTTTAGAAAGAACATTTTTTTTCAATACTGTCAATCTGGTAAATTTCAGGTAAATTAAAATTTACCAGTATCATCAGTTTGAGATATTCTGACACTTTTATTCTTACCTTATTGCATGATGGGATATGCAAATGCAAGTGAAATAAATGTGTTTCAAAATGAAATACCTACATAAGATTCATTTCATAACTTGTAACTTTTTAATCTCAAGCAAAAAATAAAGCAAACATGAAAAATTTTCCAATATTTAGTACATGCCAAAAATGTGCATGAATCAACTTTGTCAAAATTATAAGTTGGTAGAACAGTGCATTTTAGATTTAATACTGCAAAATAAGTTTTGTACAATTTTCAGAAAAAGCAGTCTGGAAATTAAAGTACATGTAATGTGCAGTTAGTTAAGAAAATAAACTATTTATTTCATAAAGTTTACAAGTTACCCTTGCTGCAGATAGGTGGTTATGGTAGTGAGCAAATTTACATTCATTTATTTCTAACTAAATCAATGCTTTTGAAAAGACAGACAGTATGTTCTCTATATACCAGTAAGGGGTCGTCAGTGCAAGCAAGCAATGTATTTTTAAATCTGTTTTACAATACGGTTTGTCATAAGACCATCTTTCTTTGCTGTAAGGTAACTTAAGAGACCACAAGAATAAACTGACCTTTGGCTGGTCTCATTGAAAAACAGATTTAAAAATACAGAGTCAGAATCCTCCATTCTGTGATATGCTCAACAAACAATTTTTTTTCCGGAAAATTATCTTCCCATCAGGGTTGTACTGTGTACGAAATATTTTGAACATCACTCTTGCCCTAAACATATCCACATGGTGCCATCTTGTAGAAATCTATATAAATAAGCTGCAGTTTGTGTTGTGGTTTGAAATCCTCCAGTTACTATATCACATGTAGAAGCATAAATCACAATTTTGTAAATGTACATATACATATCTAAATATATTAAATTCATTTCTTTTTTTTTTTTTTCAATCTGGTCTATTTATTGGAATCTTTGGTAAAAATTCTAAAATTAAAACCTGAAAAAAAGAAAGAAAAATAAAAACTTACATTGTAACTAAAAATAAGGCTCACCTGAAAATATGTCCAATATTGTTTGCAAAGTGCATAGACAATATATTAAGTACAGAAACTTTAAATATTTTCTCAAGTTAAGAACTCCCACAAAACTTAATCAGAAATATATCCACTCACATTTCAAGAAGCTTATATAATATGCATGAACTGTAGTGCAGTAAATAATTTCCAAATCATTAATCAATTTCAGTATACTTATGCAGCTATGTCCTTGAACTTTAAACATATATGACCTCGAACCATATATGATTGTCATGTCAATACCTACAATATTCTAATATACATGCCTATGCATGAAATTAATAGCTTTCAAGATAATCAATAATTTTAGTATTCCTATGTTGATATGACCTTGACCTTTGAACATACAGTCAAACTTCGATTATTCGAAGTTTGAGGGTCTTCATTTTAGGTTTGAATAATCGGGGGGTTCGAATAATCGAATAAGTTAATTTGAAACTTCAAACCTCGATCCACCGTACGTTATCTTAAGATACAACAGTATTCTATTGCACATTGAAAGTGTTTTATCGGTGTCAGTCTATAATGAATAATATCATGACCTATCATGACCTATCATGATTAATTTAATAAAAACAGAAATATTAATTTTATTTCTATAAAAATAAAAAATTAATACCATCTGGTACAAAATCAAACACGCGTGGTAATACATATGACACAGTAAGAACAGCCATCCAGAGAAAGTTCACCATGCTTTTTATGCACGCAATACACGTTTTTATGATTTTACAGAATTTTAAACAAAACGAAACGGAACAGGTCTATAAAATTTCTAGAATTGAAATTTGAATAAGGCGGAAAACTGTCTCTGTCAACTTTATAACAAAATAATGATTTTTTTTTAAAATTCCCCGACTAGGCTATATAAAATATCAAATTAATATTCGGATGCCGTTTTTTTCATAAAAAAATTTTATCGTGGTAACCGTGGTCAACAGAATTCTTTTTATCGTTTACTTTAGTATCGCTACACACATGTAGCTCATTTTCTATTACTAGGGATTATAATTACTGTTTGATTGAATAATTACGATTAATTTTTGCGACTGATAATCAACATGGCTTACGATGGACAATACATGGCGTACTCATGTCTACAAAATGACTATCAGTTACGCTTGGGTAACATAAACAGGTAAAGGTGAAACCATACTCGTTTGTATTAAATTGTACAGGTGAGAGTTGTTTCGTTTTAGAAATGAATAAAAATGTCAACTTCGAATTTTTGGGGTATATTTCTACTGAAAAGTCTCACTTAGGACTCAAATTAGGTTCGAATAATCGCGGGTATTCGAATTACGAAGTTCGAATAAGCGAAGTTTTTTAATAAGAAGTTATATTGCAGGGCGGTCAGGACCTACGGAGAACTTCGAATAACCTAAGGTATTCAAATAATAGAAGTTCGAATAACCGAAGTTTGGCTGTATAACCTTGAACCATATATCAAATTGATGGTCATGTCAATACCTACAATATTCTAGTATACATGCCTATACAAAAAGTTAATAATTTTCAAGATAATAAGCAATTTAAGTCATCTTCTGCAGCTGTGACCTTGACCTTTCAACATATGACCTTGACCCATATATCAAAATGATCGTCATGTCAATACCTAAAATAATTTAATATACATGCCTATACAAAAAGATAATAGTTTTCAAGATAATTAGCAATTAAAGTATTCTTTTACAGCTGTGACCTTGATCTTTCAACATATGACCTTGAACCATATATCAAAACGATGGATGTCGCAATACCTACTATATTCCAATATACAAGCCTAAACAAAAAGTTAATAATTTTCAAAGATTATTAGCAATTTAAGTCTTCTTTTGCAGCTGATACCTTGACCTTTCAACATATGACATTGTATCATATATCAAAATGATCATCATGTCAATACCTACAATATTCTGATATACATGCTTATACAAAAAGTTAATAGTTTTCAAGATAATTAGCAATTTAAGTCTTTTTTTTTGCAGCTGTGACATTGACCTTTCAACATATGACCTTGTACCATATATCAAAATGATCCTTGTCGCAATACCTACAACATTCTTATATACAGGCCTATACAAAAAGTTAATAGTTGTCAAGATAATTAGCAATTCAAGTCTGCTTTTGCAGCTATGACCTTGACCTTTCAACATATGACCTTGTACCATATATAAAATACCATATATCAAAATGATCATTGTCTCAATACCTACAATATTCTAATATACATGCCTTTACAAAATGTTAATAGTTTTCAAGATAATTTGCAATTTAAGTCTTCTTTTGCAGCTGTGACCTTGACCTTTCAACATATGACCTTGAACCATATATCAAAATGATCGTCATGTCAATACCTACAATATTCTAATATACATGCCTATACAAAAAGTTAATAGTTTTTTATATATATTGACAAATATATAATTTGAGCCCTTTGGCTACTATTTGTGAAAATCTGAAAATAGATGACCTAAGGATGCTACAAACGAAATAACTAATGTATTTTGCTTGTAGAATCAAAGGAGAAGATTTTTTAAGTTTTTCACTATTTCCCCCCTTATGGAGCCCCACAGGGTTATAACTCCTTCATTTGTGCAATTTGAAATGGCTTCATCCAGGCATGATGGTTACCAAGTTTCATTAAATTTTGCCCAGTGGTTTAGGAGGAGAAGTTTAAAATGTAAAAAGTTTATGCACGACGGAAGACGCAAGACAGACGAAGATGGATAGCAATAGCTCATCTGAGCTTTCAGCTCAGGTGAGCTAAAAACTTTAAGACTGAAGTTGAACTCTTAGTCTCTTACATCTATCTCTTCAACATTACTATGAGAGAGAGATGACAGAAAAACAGCATAGTTCCCATACATAAACATTTTACCAATTTTTTTTTTGTTCTTCAACAAACATCAATACAGAATTATTAATACAGTGAACAACAGTTCTTTACCCCTGTGTCCTTCCTATGATATAAATTGTTCAACATATTGTACAGGTGAAATAAAAGTAACATAAAGGGTGCTTGTATTAACCAGGCAATCACAAATGCCACCAAAAAGCCCACCCATTACAATAGACTCTTCTGCATTTGGAGCAGGTAGCTTTAAATTTTTAACAGGTCTCTTGGGTACTACATGTAGTAAACAGGTATCATCATAGTTTTAACTGCATTTTGCAATTATTCACGAATGTAGTACAGTGTTGTAAAACTATAAAAATCTTAAGTCTAATTTGGAGCACAGAAACAAGTTTTACTTTACAGTTTTGGTTTGAAACTGGTTCTACAAAATGTTTCAAACCGGTTTAGGTTTTCACAAAACAAATGACAAACTGGTTTCAGATTTAAACTAAGTTTAAAACCAGTTTGATTAAACAAATGGAAAGTTTGGTGAAGCGGTTCAAAACTAAAACCAGTTCGTTCCGAATTTGACCATTGTTTTAACAAGAATTCCAAGTATTTTAATGTCTCGCCTGGTTAGTTTTTGATCGAGTAACAAAATTACCTTAACATAAACATTCACATTTTGACATGATGTCGCTGCCTACAATGACACCTGGAAAGTAACACCTAAGTCTCGCATTATGGCAATGCCAAGCTTGACAAAAACAAAAACAATGCTTATCAAAATCGATTTTAACTGGACTAGTGAAAAAGCAAAATTTCTTAAAATCTAATTGTACATCATTTTCTAACAATAAATTAATGAAATTGTAACTTACATATTCCATCATACTACTAGAATCACAACGCTGTTTACTTAGACGCCAATGCATTCCAAGCTTAAAATAGACAAAACTTTATGATCATCACTTGTATTATACTCCTGACAGGTTGTCGATCAACAAAATCTGTATATTTATATTCTTTAACATAAAAACATATGACAAAGTAGTTAAGATTGCATTATGATTTAGGGTCATGTGATTTAAATTCAAAGCTAGTTTTATGGAATGAGCAAAGCACTTAATTTCATATTGCTCAGCTGCTATATAAATAGACACTAGTAGATCTGTATGGGACTGGTGTCCTATACTTGGGAAAGTTCTTCTATTTTCATTCTTTAAATGTCAATTTACAGGGGGAAAGCACTAACCTGTACAGCCCATAGGATCGAGTCAAACTTCAGCTGATGTAACTTCTATCACAATAACTATCGTGTAATTTCCAGTTTTAACAAGCCTTCTAAAACATTTATATTTTACAATAATCATTGGTCTAAATTATAAAGATTTTTAAAGATAAAAGCTTTGGATCTCACAGTAGATTAGACTTACCTTATGATATAGGTGATTGTTTTCCCAATCTAATACTTTATCTATTGAGTGTCTAGTCTGAAAACAAAGAAAATTTGTATCAATAATACATGTAACATAATAGCACAAGAGTTCAATTTTTGTTCGTTTAATTTATTATACTAGTACATACTATAATGCTTTTAAGCAATGTAATATCCTTCTTAAAGTGAGCATAAGGATACCATGCTTCCCATCAGCTAAAAGGAAAATATTCCAACTAATTAGAGATGTAGATCAACAACAAGCTACTTTTCAGAAAATATGACAGCATATTGTCTAAAAAGTAGCTTGTCAACAATTTCAGACTCTCATTATATTTAGTAACAGAAAAGGTAAACTTTTTATGTGCAAATGTTTAAGTGTTTTAATGCTTTCATTGAAGAAAAAAATGTATGTAATACAAAACAGTCCTCGCATACAAATACAAATAACTTGTTGTATGGATTGGTTTACCTTAGCCTAAGAAATCTAACGCCTTTAACAAAGAATATGCCAATAATATTACATATTTTATACAGGGTTATAGCTACTCTATCTTAATACCTTTCTTCTAAAATTAGTTTTTTTACCAAACTAATTGTGTGTCTGGCTGCAATCCTCAAGTTTTTTTTTCCATTAATACTTAACTTTTCCAAAGTGAGAACAATATTTTGCCTTTTTTATTAGATGATCAAAAGATTTTGTGACTTACTGTATAATTATACATGTACATGTACAACATGTTAAGTTAGTCTCATACATATGTATCTCATAAAAAAAATTATACACATGTAATAGAAATAAGAAATCATAAAGAATAACTGTCCAGTAAAAAAGAACCATTTACAAATGCAACAACTCCTGTATAGTAAAGGATATGATTTGATTTGATGTAATGGGGTTTTATGTTCCAGTAAAGAATATTTCACTTATATTGACACGTCACCAGCTATAGGTAAGAAATTCTGACCTTTGCAGTGTGCTAAGGGCAATGTGCAGGGAGGGTTCTTTAGCATGCCATATCTGCTGTGACATGGAACATTTGTTTTTGAGGTCTCCTGCGAAAGACCCTCATTTTTAAATGTAGAGTCCTTGGCAAATGAACAGTCACTACCAACTTTCAAGTTTTGGTCAGACCCGACAGGAGTTCGAACCCAGACCTCCATCATACAAAGCAAGCACTCTCCAAACTGAGCAATTGTAGTGGTTGTGTGTAGTCAAAAAGAGTCCTTTAGGCTTCAATAACTCACCCTTTTATTGAGACATACTACAGGCCAAAGAGAACAGCCTAGGGTACAACAACAACATATGCAGCCACAAAACAACCATTTAACATTGACTGGCAAAGCTTTTTTAAGTACACCATTTAATCTGCTAATTGTAGCTTTATATTCTTCTGGTGCAACCTGCAAAAAACAATGATTTATATTTACTGAAAAATAGACAGGAGTAATTTTTTTAGAACTGAATCAAACTTTTTTTCTTTCACTTATATACTGATGCAGTCAGTTCTGGGATGGTAGCGGAAACATAAAATACCAAGTGGAAACCTCTTAATTCAACTAGAAAACTGACAAACTATCTCAGCATTTCCACATGATGACCAAAGTTTGTAAAATTTAAGAATGATTTATTCTCAAGATAAAATATTGTGAATCTAAATATCTCTTAAGTCTAACAAATGGACATTCACCATAATACAGTTTTGAGAAACAGATCCATCTACATTTATTTATTTTAGGCCCAACAGCCAAAATTTTGCAAATAAGATACTACTTATCCAAAGGATACTGTAACTTATATTTAAATATCTATATTCCAATTTAAAACAATGTAACAAATGGGTGTTAGATATGAAATATGTAAAGTTTATATTTATCTTTCCACAAGAAGATTTCTAAATCCAAAAAAAAAAAAAAAAAAAAAAAAAAATCCATCTATGAGGCCCAAATGCCCCAAAGTGAACATATTCATTTACTTTGGAAGTCCTTCACTAACATTTTTATCACCACATTTCATCAAAGTTTCTCCAGTAGATAAGTAAAAAACATTAAATTAATAAAATGAAAAAGTTAATGCACTCCACATAGAACCACCACAATAGCTTATCTTAAGATAATTTACCTTTGCATTTAAACCAGAAGGAAATTCTGTATCAAATCTGTTACTGAGACCAAATCTGTAAAAACAAACATTCTGTTATAGATAATCATTGAGTATGACTATATGCTTATTATATATTAAATGTAAAAAAAAAAACCCTGAGAAAATTAGAGGAAAATTAATCAAAAGTATCTGGTACATGTAGTCTACACATGTACACAGAAATCAATTTTCCAAATTAGTGGAAGAAAATTTACAGTTTATTTACTGCTGATTCCCCTATGATTATTAAAGATTAAAGGTCTTCAGAAGTTGATATTTTAATCAATCTCAAGATAGTGGAGTGGAGTGGAGTAATGATGTTTTACGCCCCAGTCAAGAATCTCACTTATTTTGAGGCAGTCAGTTCTGGGATGGTGGAGGAAACCGGAGTGCCTGGAGAAAACCACCGACCTTTGGCAAGCAAACTGACCAACTTTTTTACACTAGGATTTGTCCTGAGTGGGATTCAAACCCAGGCTGTGAGAGGCAAGCGCTTTAGACCACTTGGCCACCGAGGCCCCAAATATCAAGAGAAAGAAAAAGAATAATTTAAAGTAAAATGCAACAGCAAGTCATAGAATGAAATTTTTCTTCCATTAGTTTTGCTTTTAAGTGTATGTATTATTTATCATAAATTTAATTTATTAATTTATCCAAATTTATCCAAATTAATGGATCACCCTTTAGCAAAACTGAACAAAATCAATGATGTCATATTATATAATTCATTAATCAAGAACTTATTTGGCAAAAGAAAATAAATAATAATGTAAATATGGCAAAAGAAAATAAATAATAATGTAAATACAAGAAAGCAATATGTTTATGATATTGGATCTCTTTGTCCTTAAAGATATAACCTATAAGCTGTATTTACTTTTGGTAATAAAGAATTGTGTCCTTACTAGTGTTTGCACAATTTCTTTTACCACATGATCAATAACTCTTAACGTTTGTGCGTAATGAAATGGATTACGTTTACGTCAAATATTCCGGAAAAAACATCATTCTTATGGAAAAACGTCACTTTCTGTAATTCCATTGCCAATAGAAATAATTGTCCCGCACAAATGCTATGAGGTATCATATGCTCTGGGATATTCCATTATCACCCAGTCTTTAAAAAATACTTTTAATCTTTGTTGAATATGTAGTTGTGTTCAATCTTGTGTACCACAAAACATGAACCCAAATAACAAAATGCTGAAATATCATCAGCTACCAACGGTATTCATCTTTTACAATTACATGATGCATATTTCTCTCTGGGTTTCAAAAAAAAAAAAAAAAAAAAAAAAAAAAAAAAGAAAGAAAGAAACATGACTTTTGACACTTTTTGTTTGTATGGTTTTGTTTTTCTGCCACTGTCAGTATTTTTTTCCAACCCAAATGGAACTCCCCAGTGTACCACATGATACTTCATAGCATTTGTGCAGGACAATTATTTCTGTTGGCAATGGAATCACATTAGGTAACCTTTTTCCATAATTAAAACATTTTATCAGGAATATTTGACATAAATGTAATCCATTACATTCCTCAAAAACGTTAAGAGGTATTGATAACGTGGTTCCATTCTCACAATGTTATGTTTGGAAAATTAATTTGAAAAATATTTTGTTACAATATGTTAAAACTGAAATTGTGAAATGTTTATAATACAATTTATTTCTTTCTTTTTCTCTATCTTTTTTCCCTTCCCGTCAAGTTCAGGAGATTAGAATTTAACTTACTGTCTGATTCACGTCTGCCGTAGCACTAGTTTTTAAAGGTTTTAGAAGAGATATCAAAAAATTTTGTAGAATGCCACATGCTGTTATGACGTATGCATTTTGTCGTAATTAACTGACACCAAACTAAATGTCATCTTATCTGGAGTATAAAATGCAGACCTTTTTAAATTCCTTACGGGGATTTAATATGGGAAAATGCACAAATACTCATTCCGGAAATACATCGCTGTAATAATCATGCGGGTTAGGGTAGAAAATTCTGGAATAGTTCATTCAGCTGTAGGTAAGATCGCTGTTGTTAGACCTAGTATATATTCCTTTTGATGTCAATTTGCAGACGATATTACCTGGCCATGCGCAATTTTATTTTCTTAACCCGCATGATTTTTCAGCGATGTATTTCCGAAATGAGCGTTTGTGCGTTTTCCCATATTAAATCCCCATAAGGATTTTAAAAAGCTCTGCATTTTATACTCCAGATAAGATGACATTTAGTTTGGTGTCAGTTAATTACGACAAAATGCATACATCATAACGGTATGTGGCATTCTACAAAATGTTTTGATATCTCTTCTAAAACCTTGAAAAACTAGTGCTACGGCAGACATGAATCAGACAGTAAGTCTCTTAAGTGGAGAAATCAGATGATGTGATTTTATGACTCATGGGTGATTTTATACGAACAGAAGATGTGATGGCTAAGGATCTTACTGTCATACAAGATCTAAATTAAATTATTATTGAATGACTCCTTCTGCGTCACACATTTATTGTAATCAGTAAAAAGTAAATAGCCTACTAAACCGTCATGACAAAAGAAATAAAATTTTCAAACTGTTAAAAAATTTTGTCAAATCTGTAAATAGTTTCTAATCATCAAACTCACATTGTCACATTTCCAGCACCTCTAACAATAATTGGATCAGGTATATTTACAACAAAATTCTCATTTAATGGACCTTCTTCGTCATCTTCTTCGTAAATAGTATCGAAGTCTGCCATAGTCAATATTTTCTTTTTCTTCTAGCAGCGAAAAACGTCACATCCCTTTTACAAACGTCATCAAAACATGAGAAAAGTAAGCGGAATAATTCTTTTAGTTCTTGAATAGTCCTCTGATTCTTGGAGCACCGTTTTTTTTTTCCCGTGACAAATAAACTATCAACCACTGACTGTATTTTACGAAAATACTTGTATATAAAACAGCTAGCGAAGATGATATACTTATTTATTTCGAAAAATTTCTATTATCATCTCTATCTTTAAGATATCTTAAATTACATGCAAAAATTCCACGTAAATGCGGACCGCTTAATCACCTTCGCCACACCACTTTCAAATGTAAATTTAAAGTTTTTGATTATTATTATTATTATTATTATTATTATTATTATTATTATTATTTTTTTTTTTTTTTTTTTTTTTTTTTTTTTTTTTTTTTTTTTTTTTTTTTGCTCAGTTTTATACAAACGTCAAAGAATGCGAAGTCGCTAGATCAAGTTGCTTTGTTAAGAAAGGTGACTTCTTATGAAGTTTACACCATCTCTAAATAATGTGACATCAATAAACAACATTCGCCACAGTTTTAAAAGAAACTTGTGATAAAGGTAAAATAAATCCAATTTTTAGCAGTTATTGATTGCCGGGATCAGGACAATTCGTACCCAAGAAATTTCGTACCCAGGACGTTTCCAACGGTCACCCATTACGAAATTGTCAAGTCTTTTCGTACCCATACTGTTGGTCTTTTCGTAACCATATTTAATTTTCGATTTATTTGCATATTTTTTATTGAGTTTTACTACTTCTACTACTTATAATAATAATAATAACAATAACTGAATTTTATCGATTTCTGATTGCAATCATGATATCTATGCGAATTTTGCGTTTTCATTATCCCGATATAAGTTATTATAACAGTACTTTGTCTTTTGTATAATTTTATTGACTAGTTTTAATCAATCATTAGAAATGTTACCTTTGATGTATTAGATGCTTCGGCGTTAAAACGAGTATATATGAATAAATATCCATCAAAAATGGGGAAATTACATAATATAAGGGTTGGTATTTTCCGGGGTTTTTTTTGGTTTTTTTCCTTCTCACAAATTATCTATTTGCAAACTTTTATATGTATGTTTTTTTAATGGATGTGTATCGTATATTTTTTGTCATTTTCGGAAAATTAATTGAATACTTTAGTCTAATTAAATCAAATTTCTTGTGTTTGTGGTTTTTGTTTCAGCATTCATGATCTCTCCAATGCAATATAGATTCCAATTATAGAACTAGATCTAGAAAACTGAATAATTTAAGACAGCCTACAATAAATTTGTCGGCGGTTTGTTAAAAAACACGTGCATATGGGTACGAAACATCCTGGCAATTTGGTCACAATATATAGTATATGGTTACGAAAAGTCCCGACTTTGGGTACGATAAGTCCCGATTTTTTGTACGAAAAATTTTTTTGTTTGTTATTTTCTCATTTTCTGTCTTGTTTGCTTGTAAAAGTTTTGTATTGTTTGTCTGTTGTTTAATTCTTATTCTATTTATTCATTTTTCCTCTTGTTTGCTTGTTTATTCCTTGTACCTTTTCCATGTTTAGTTTTTCCTTTGTTTGCTTGTTTATTTTCCTTTGTTTGCTTGTTAATTAGTGGACTTGTTGGTTTACTTTCTTATTTATTTAATTAATTTTTTAATTTTTTTATTTATTTATTTATTTATTTATTTTTTGGTCTTGTTTCCTCGTTAGAGTCTTATCTCGATTTCTTATTTCAAAGTTGCAAATTTCTTTTTTCTGTATAAATCAAGCAGGTTTATGTTGTAAAAAACTATTGAAATAAGTATATTGAGCCAAAATCTCTAAAATCATATTGGGACATATCCCAAAATGAACCCCCTTGTGCGCGGAAGAATCTCAGGTTTTACACCAATCATGGAAGCTGACTGACGAGGTATGTTGTATGTACTATCCACGATCTTACCACCGGACCTAATGCGCTTGCGCGACCGTCACCTCGGATTTGTTGCCTCAATATAAGCGAAAGAATCTTGACAATGCCAAATAATTCCATTATAGATTGATGTATTCCGATTACGTACATGTTCTCCAAATTTGGAATTATTATCGTAATTCTAAATGTCAACTTATCTTGTGTTTTGTTTAGAATTTTGTTTATTTTGTGTCGATTTGTTATGTCGTATCCTTGGTGATCGTGGCCACACACACACACACGCACACACACACATGCACGGATGTATATATATATATATATATATATATATATATATATATATATATATATATATATATATATATATATATATATATATATATAATATATATGTGTTTTAAAACAAGGAAAAAGACAAAAATAAACAAGATGGAAAGAAAAACATTTTTTAGTTAAAATGTCGGACAAATGCTTTTATATCAGTTATTATTCAGTTATTGAAATGATGTTTTAGAATACAAAATGCTAGTATAATGATAATTTAATAAAAACGACTTAATAACAAATAAATGTCAAACATTTACATTGGTCATGTGACAATTTTATTATTTTGACCATTTTATACGTATATCTTAAAATAACTTTTAAACGATTACGTCATTTCCGCGATACTTTAAAAATTGAAACATAAAGCACACACACACACACACACACACACCGAGTATTGGCAGCAGTTTCAATCATTGTTGTTTTTCCGATTGGCATGAAGTATTAACTCTATGAATTACATGTCATATTTAACTTGCAATGTGTATAAACTTAGCCTTCGTAACTTTCGTTTGGCACTGAGTATTGACTACACTATCGATAATTGTTGATTTTTCAATAAACACGAGTATTAATACTATCATTTAAAGATAATTTTCGATTGGCACTATGTATTGGCAACGCTACTAAGTACAGGTTATATTCAACTGACACCGTGAATAAACTTTGTTATATAATATCAAATATATACCGACAATACTGTCAATTATTGTCGATTTTTCGATAGGCGCGGTAGTGGCTTAATTATTCGGTAAGCACCGATTATCGATATCACTTTCAATTATTGTTTATTTTTAAAGAAGCACTTATTATCAGTCCATAAATGATTGTCATATACATATTTGGACAACAAAACTCCATATTTAAACAAAATCATTCAAAAATATAAAAAAAAAATGTAAAATTCATTGACCTAATTGGGAAAAATAACCAGACTTATTCAAAAAGTTTCAATAATTCTGTGCATGTAACACTTGTTTTAATGTTTTCAACAAGTGAACAAATTCTCTATGTCTTAAATAACCCTTATGTACTTTCCTGGTTTACCATATAAGATATAATATCATGATTTGAATATTCATGATGATCACGCCTTGAAAAATCCGAACAACAATGAACACCCAATTATTAACTTAGCGCTCTTTCCTACATTTCTCTAATTGCAAAAAATCAAAACTTTTTAAACAATATCTATTGAATTGTTGGTCTTGATTTCTTTTTCATATTTCTTTTCAATTCAACACCATGTAGTAAGGAAATGTGGTTTGCATGTTAATTCATTTGAACTTTATTGACATTAAAATACCCTGATGTAATCTAAAGTGAGGCCCAATTAAACAAATTTCAGTTTTTTTTTCCAAAATCTGCTCTATGTACAAAAGAATTCAGAGAAGATTTTTTCATTTAAAAATAGAATTTGGTTAGGTCAATGTATTTTAATTCACTCTAACTATTATTGTTATGAGTTTTAATTAAAAGAAATATTTAGAAAAAAACAATGTGACAAACAATTATGGACCAATAGTACATTTTCAATTATTGTCGATTTTCTGATAAGCACTGAGAATTGCAACGCTGTCAATTATTACTGATTATTTGGTAAGAACTGGGTATCGATATCACTGTCAATTATTGTCGATTTTTCAATAAGCACTATGAATTTACTACACTGTCAATTATTGTTGATTATTCGATAAGCGCCAAGTAATGGCAATACCGTCAATCATTATTGATTATTCGATAAGCGCCGAGTAATGGCAACACTGCAATCATTGTCGATTATTCGATAAGCGCCGAGTAAGGCAACACTGTCAATTATTGTTGATAATTCGATAAGCGCCGAGTAATGGCAACACTGTCAATCATTGTTGATTATTCGATAAGCTCCGAGTAATGGCAACATCGTCAATCATTGTTGATTATTCAATAAGGGCCGAGTAATGGCAACACCGTCAATCATTGTTGATTATTCGATAAGCGCCGAGTAATGGCAACACTGTCAATTATTGTTGATTATTCGATAAGCTCCGGGTTATGTCAACACCGTCAATTATTGTTGATTATTCGATAAGCTCCGAGTAATGGCAACACCGTCAATCATTGTTGATTATTCAATAAGGGCCAAGTAATGGCAACACCGTCAATCATTGTTGATTATTCAATAAGGGCCGAGTAATGGCAACACCGTCAATCATTGTTGATTATTCGATAAGCGCCGAGTAATGGCAACACTGCAATCATTGTTGATTATTCGATAAGCGCCGAGTAATGGCAACACTGCAATCATTGTTGATTATTCGATAAGCGCCGAGTAATGGCAACACCGTCAATCATTGTTGATTATTCAATAAGGGCCGAGTAATGGCAACACCGTCAATCATTGTTGATTATTCAATAAGGGCCGAGTAATGGCAACACCGTCAATCATTGTTGATTATTCAATAAGGGCCGAGTAATGGCAACACTGTCAATCATTGTTGATTATTCAATAAGTGCCGAGTAATGACAACACTATCAAATATTGTTGATTATTCGATAAGCTCCGAGTAATGTCAACACTGTCAATTATTGTTGATTATTCGATAAGCGCCGAGTAATGGCAACACTGTCAATTATTGTTGATTATTCGATAAGCTCCGAGTAATGTCAACACTGTCAATTATTGTTGATTATTCGATAAGCGCCGAGTAATGTCAACACTGTCAATTATTGTTGATTATTCGATAGGCGCCGAGTAATGTAAACACTGTCAATTATTGTTGATTATTCGATTAGCGCCGAGTAATATCAACACTGTCAATTATTGTTGATTATTCGATAAGCGCCGAGTGATGTAACACTGTCAATTATTGTCGATTTTTCAATAAACACTGCGATTTGATTACACTGTCAATTATTGTTAATTATTCGAAAAGCACTGAGTATCGATATCACTTAGTGATCACTTTTTAATAAGCACCGAGTATTGACAACATTCTCAATTATTTGAGAATTTAATTTGTTAATTTTCATTTGGTATTTACAGTAGTGCCAATTACAGGCGACTTTTGACTGGCACTTTGCAGTGACAACATTGTCAAGATTATATTCAACTGGCATTGTGTATAAACTTTTCTTTAATAATTTTCGATTGGCACTATATGTCGACTTTACTGTCAATTAATATTTTAATAGGCAATAAGTATTGACTTCACTTTGAATTACAAGTAATATTTCGACTGCCACTAAGTATTAACTCATTTGTACATGTATTGTCAATAACAGGTAAAATACTCACTCGCTCTCTCTCTCTCTCTCTCTCTCTCTCTCTCTCTCTCTCTCTCTCTCTCTCTCAATGCACGTGTTTAATCAAGCAGTTTAAGCTCTGCGTGTACATTTGAACCGGAGCATTCGTCTTGACCAGTTATTTTGAGCTCTGTATCCCCGAATCCTACGAAAACGTTGACGCATCTGTCCAGTCCACCATTTATATCCGGCATGTCAACGACAATTTTACCTAAAAATGTACATTTGTCGCTATCGACATACTTCGGGTCTCTTTCGGATGACTGATAAAATTTAACAGACATTTTTGTCATATCTGCTTTTAACGGATATATCTCGGTTTGCACCACCTCCCCAATTTTGAATGGTTGTCCAATTTCCGCCAGTTTGTTGAAAACAGAACGACAATAAGACGTGCCACCGATTCTAATTTTCTTATTTTCATCGTCGCCATCAAGAAAGAAACGATGTATTTCTGTACCGTACGTAAATTTGTTAATACGTTCCGAGACAATATTTGGATTGTTTCCGTAAAGAACGGCACCTTTTAACACGACCAATTCGGCTTCGTCGGGTATTACAAATGTTAAGTCTGGAAACTTCTCTTTTATCATTTTGCGGATTATAAAGCTATCTGCGAAACCACCAACAATGATGACATCTTTCAAATCTTTTGCTGCAATTGATGATAAAATTTCGTTCATCAAACTTATAATACTCTCACCAGCTTGTTTGAAAAATCCTTTAAAAACGGAAGAATTTAATTTCAGTTTATGTTTATTCAAGGTAACTGAATTGGCCAATTTTCCCGCCCTTAATGCCTGCATTCGGTCGCACTGGCTCCAACATACGTGTTCTTGCAAAGTACCAGGTAAGTGAAACGTTACATTTCCAATATTGACCATGTTTTCCTTGATACGTTTTTTATTTTCAATATCAACATCAAGGTCATATACAAAGTTTGAATCTCCTTCAACGAAGTTTTGCATTTGTTCCTTGCCAATAATGTCGGTAAGAAAATTATAGATCTCACAATTCACAGTATCACCTCCGTAAGCACTTCCGCAAGCAGCATACAATTCTTTGAGTGAATGATCCTCTGCTACTTGTCGCACTGTTATGTCCACTGTTCCACCTAAAGAAAAACATCGTTAGAAATTTCAATATTAGACGAAAGTAATGATGCTTAATCCATCAACCAAGAATCTTTCGTGTATCGAAAAGTTCAGCTCTTTAAAGGCGGAGGAACTATTGTACTCGGGGGTAAAACCACCAATTGGCGATGAGCTATCTGATAAATATTTTTAAAAAAGGAGCTGTCAACGATGGGTGCTATATCATTCGCTTAAAATCACTCGATCGAAAAACGTTACCGTAAACATGATGAAATAATGAACACAGTCAATAACGAGTGTATACATAAAAGTACACACATGATAAAATCTTTTCTGATTGGATGGCAAGAAATTTGGACTACATGAAGATGGAATCCATATAGCAATACTTTTAAAAGGATACATGTTGTTTTAATTATTATCTTATTTTCATGCTCTATCTTTTACACTTATTGTTTTTTGTTTTGGGGACTATTTGTTTATAGTCTTGCTTCGGTGCTTTAGCATGGGTACTATATTTTTCCACTGCAACTGTAGAAGGGTAAAGTCACTTTAACAAAAGAGAGTCAAAGGAAAATGTTATTGCAAATGAAGTTAAATACGTATAGCAATGGCGTGCATAAAGGTACCATAAGTGTCTGGTACAAATCAGTCACGAAATATGGAAACCAAAAGGCAGGCTCATTCGTACTTAAACCAATGATAATGACTGCCTGACTTTGAGTTCCCGGATCCCATCCCACTTACAATCTGTGGTCCATAAGTTCATAAGTAAGTTTAAAGATATTAAAACATTTTCTTATGTGGCAAACCAACCATTCGGGCATTTATATGTTTTTCAAAAATTACACTATACATATTTTAATATTTTTTAAATAACAACGAAGAAACAATATTTCAAATCTGAGAGTAATGGTGTTAACGACTTGAACAAGATTAATACACTTTTTAGCGGTCACGTGATGCCCAATCATGTCCTCGGATAATTACTTAGCTTCCAGAACAAGGTCACTTTCTCCGATAAAGAGTATTTAAATTTGATTAAATTACCTCCTAAATCTAACACCATAAATTTTGTTCCTGGTTCATATGGAGATAAACCACCCTCGCTTCGTCGGACATTGATTTCTTTGGCGTATACTGAAGCCGCTTCCGGTTCCAATGCAAGGATTAACTGCTTACCGGGGATACCAGCCTGAAATATTTATTAAGTTTAAAAAGACTAGAGTCTTCAATAGTCATATAAAAAAAAAAACAAAAACAAAATTATTGAAAGAAATTTTTTTGCTAATAATTCAAATCATTTTTGTTTCTAGTATATGACTGAACAGACCTTTTCTGTCGCTTTGATATAAAAGAATTGGCTTGTGAGTTCGTGATTTCTTGGTTATTTGTAACGCATAAGTTTATAAACAGTATTAGAAAAGCACCTGTTTTCTGCTGGTAAAAGATGTTTTTGTCTACAGTAAGCGCAGTTTACAAAAGTAATCATAGCATTCGGCATGCATACCTCTTCTGCTGCCTTGCGCATAAAATATTTTGCTTGTTCATCCCAGATTGCTGGCACTGTAAGGACCCAATTTAGGTCATTCTCGGTCACTAATGGTCCTGTTTTTTTAACATGTTCTAATACTTTGTCCTTTAGATACTGAATCGACATAGAAAAGACTTTAATAGCGGGTAACGTCTTGCCATTTACATCTTTGAGTTGTGTCCGGTAGGAAAGTCCACTCTGTAAATGAATGGTAGACAGTTATGTCTTATATAATGAACATATGTTCGTAATTTGATAAGGCAATGTTAGAATTTTTATAGGGACCCCTTTTTAGAAGAATAAAGCTATGTACCATTGATTCAAAATTGTATGAAATATAGTATTCGAAACATCAGAATATTGAAATATTGGTTGATGAATGTATTCGATAATTATAACAAAATTTCATCGCTTCGAATTGTAACATTTGAAGCCAGAAAAAAACATGGAAGTTCGAAGCATACATTAAACACAAATAAAGGTAATACGAAAGAGGAAGGTTTTACTATACTAATGGTGGACAGTTAAAACAATACTAAACGCTATTAATTTGGTTCGGTTATCTAATCCACATCTTATAAATGTTGCAATAAATTCGATCAACTGAAAATATTTGAAATTTTTGCTGCTTTGCTTTTAGCTTGAAATTTAAAATCTGAAGTATATTATATAAAATGCCATGCATTTAGACAAATAGTAATTAGTATGAAGCTAATGGATATCAATGAGAAGGAAGATACACTTCGAACGCCACTTATTGGACTTCTAGACAAATGTTTTGAACCTACCTAATTCAGCCAGGGCGGATTCAGTAAATCTACACTGAGAACCCTTAGTGGGAGACTTGGGCAACAAATCATTTGAATGAATGTTAGATGTATTTTAACAGAATAGTTTCGGTATTAATAAGATTAATGTTGATTTTTGAAAATAGTAACAGTGCACTTGAAAGTCACTTACTTTTCTTTTATGCAATTCCATTTTAAATTTTCTGAAATAATAGTACCCTTGATGATCGTCATCGTCACGCAAATCGCAATATTTTTCGCGAGCAGCATATCCGAAGGCAACAAATTTACCATCCCGATTTAGCAGAATATCACATGGTGTCTTTTTAGATGCCAAACCTTTACATCCTGATGTAGACCAGATTGGAAGGATTATTCGCTCAGGCTGGTGTCTAAATGCAAACGCATATCCAGAGTATGTTGTGCCAAAATCAATAGCAACCGTGACCAGTCCTAGCGAGCTTGAGTTTTCGTCTCTACCTGAACTTGCCATTACTTGAAGTACTAAGCTTTTAGAAATATTTGAATTATTTCTAAAAATTATCTGATTTATTTTTAAATATCTACATGGTTATGGTTCACAGCCTGAAAAACGAGAAATTGTTATATATAGACCTTTCGGAAAATCATCCCTTATCATCGACACCAAGTTGATAGATACAAAATATAAGAATTGAAATTAATGAGTCCAAAGTTCCAAAAGTGGAATACTTAACATAAGGGAAAAAACCTTAGTTTTAAACATGATTAAAAAATTAAAACGGCTGAACATTTTGCAACGTGGTACATTTTGTGTTAGCACAAAGTACTGACTATTGAAGTTAAAGCGACTAAATTTTCTTTCTCCAAGGGTATTGATTTTTCATTTACATGTGTACTTATAATTCCATGTAGCATTATTGTAATCAAAGCTGACAATCTTCGTGGTTCAAACTCAAAAGATCAAACAGAATTACACGTGCCATGTATGTATTTTTAAGGTGATCTCGAATTGCAATTTCGATATGTCTTTCATATCGTTTTACACCGACCCACATATAATGGTACATTGTATTTTACAAAACACACGTTTATAGAAGCAAAGTGGTAAATGAAACGGGAGGTCAATACTATATCCCAAAAACTGAACTAATTTGAGAGTAAAAACTGTCAATTATTTAGGCAACACAGACACAGACAGCGGAGCAATGTCTTTTATGAACAGAATGCCTAAAATATAAAAAAAAAACCATCGATTTGTTACCACTCTCATTGTATATAAAATTACCAACTGGCTAAGTTAAAAAGGTGGATTCGCTTGATAAAATCCAGTGTTCTGTTTTGAAGTATATTTCTTAACAACTCATAAAAATCAGCAATATCTTTAAAGAACAATGCACAACAATTGTGTTTACAGTAAGCTAACAAACACAAAGATGCACTAGCTACTAATAAACAAGAGGTTGGTGGTGGTTCAATGTAGTTCAAAATTACAAAATCAACATTAATGGATTAACAGACGTGCTATATATGTTATTATTGCATTGTTATCTTAGGACGAAATCTTACCGTAGTTGTAGATAAACAGTAATTAGAATTTAATAATAAAAATGATAATTACCGATGTTTGTTACCAAATAATAATACTTACAAAATATATACAAACCTAGCATTCCTATACCCAATATATTATACAAATTTGACATGATGAAAACTGTTATCAGTTTGATTTAGGGTATATAAATATCATTTCATAAGTCCAATTAAAATAGATTATTTGTTGTTTACGTAACCAAATAAGATAAAACTGTACAATGTTACATGTATATATATATATATGATTTATGTCAAAATGCACCCGATAAAGTATTTATAAATGATACATATTTGGCGAGTTGTGAATCACCGATAGGCTATATTGCTGGAACTTCCGCAAATATTCCGAAACGCTTTGGTGTCCTTTGAAAATCGTTCTACCATTAAAAGCTTGCTTTTTCTGATCAAAAACTCGTTTGCAAGTCGTAAAATAGTACAATGAAGAATGAACAATGAAGAATATTGTTAAGCAATTGGGTAGTAACCAAGAACTCGACAGCGTTAAACTGGACAAAATGGGGTTCTAGGTTGGTAATATCACTTTGACCGCAGTATATTTCCCTTGTTGTATATAGACTAAAATAAATATATACTTTGTTCTTGCATTTAGGCTATGAAAAATAATAATTTATTTAAAAAATTAGTGTAACGTTGTTTCTTATTAAAAGACTGCTGACGCGTTAAAAACACTTTACCAGTTAAAGTTCATATTTGTGGTCCGAGTAGTCAAAAATAAAGATTGGGAAATATCGTGTAATAGAACAGCCGCTTGCTAAACGGAAAACAACCAGTCGGATAAGATATTTTGTCAGATAAGACAAATGTTTCCTTTCATTCTTATGACGTTATTCCGGGAATATTTTATATGAAGAAATAAAAGAAACTTTATATAAATTGATCTTGTTTTTTATTATTTTTATACTGTGATGTGTTCTTGTTTTTTTTAAATATTTTTTCTTTAATGCACATTTACAGCCATATTTATTATTGATAGATATCTTTGTTTAAAGTGAGGTCATATAACAGTTTCCTCAATGTGACGATAACAGGGCATACATACCCGATGCACTCATTTGCTTAGATATGTATGTTGTTAATTGGTTTGTATTTAATTTCGGTTTAAAGACTACTCGTTCAATTTTTTTTATGCGATTAGAGCTACTCAAAGATTATTGATCACACCATTTTGTCATTAAATCCAAAAACTGTTTATAGAAAGTTTGCCGGTGCTTAACTAACCCTTTAGAGACAGATCCTGCTAACTCATTCTTCGGATATTTGTTACTTTGAAAGAAAAGTTCGTACATCATTTTACCCCAGAGACCAAACAACAGTAAAAAAAAATGTAAGTACCTAGTGTTGAATTCCGCCAAAAAAGTCAAAGGCTAATACATCATATGGAAAGGTTGTGGCCTCGGTTTTCTGTGATGTTGATGGTATTCTAAAGGGACAAAAAATAAATGGCAAATGCTTTTTACGCAGTTACGCCACAGAAAAATTATAGGCCAACATTTTTTTTATAGTAACGAATCTTTGAAGAAAGTAGGATCTGCCTCTAAAACATGGAGATTAGCAAGAGACAAATGGCGATTTATGTCATCTTGGTCAACTGTCAAAACTTTTACCCGACGGGATGAATGCTTCCTCATAGCTGTTACGTTTAAATTTCACCATCCACCTTTTGATTCTATAGCATTTGAAGGGACGCTTTTCCCTAGTGTTGCTAACATATTGATATGTAAATCTTAACCTCCTGAAAACATTCCGCTATTCTTTTATTTAATTATGTCAATTTTGCAAATGTCACTTTCCTTGTTTAAATTACAGTGCTGCCTCTTTACCACAAACAGACCAAATGACACAATTTTTGGTTGCATGGTTTTAAATAGTAAGACTGAAAAAAAGTTTTTTTTTTTTTTTTTTTTTTTTTTTTTTTTTTTTTTTTTTTTTTTAAATTATGAATCAACACTTCGTGTCTATTTTTATAGATTTTTTAACCAACCATACTTCGTATATTATTTGAACACATAACCCTTAATCACAAAACTTACTTTAGTATTTTCAGCAAAGCATCACAAGAAGGAAGTGTATTTGTCTAAAGTGTGAAATAGTGTGAAACAACGCAGTAAATGAAGTTATCTATAAGTCTTGTTATCTAACGCGATCAGTTGATTTGTCTATATATTTTATATCTAACGTATTAGTACATTTTTATATACATACAGGTACTACTTGATCTTTTAAAAATAATATTTATTTTCCTTCACAAATTTGTTCAAACTAGTTACAAAAATTATTGTAAAAAAAGCAATGTTCAATTATCAACATACACCTAAAAATCAATCAATATCAATTTAGTTTTGCGCTTCCCTCCAAATGTTACTTTAATCTATCTGGCCATTTTCTGCATATCAATATAACCTTGTAAACTGCATATAACTATCACCTTGTTAACCATCTCTGATTATATTTCGAGTTGAAAAGTTATTGTCTTATTGTGTGAAATACAGCAAATTACAGACACTAAATTTAGCAGATCTAGATAAAAACCCACTGTAAAAATTTTTACAAATGGTTTATGGTTGCAAGAAAGTAAGTAATTGCTATAATACAAACCTGTATATCTTTTGTTATTAGCTATTTATGGACATGTAGAATGTCAGCTTCATTTGTGTTTAAACATATCGTTGTTCATAACGCTTGTTCAGGCAAAAAGGCATAATATATCAATATACTTTATGGGGCTAATTAGAAACGATTTGAGAATAAAAAGGGAAACAAAAAAGTCATTATCTGTATTTAATCCTTCGAAGTGGTATCGTAGCGTATCCAATCCATTTAACAACTGCATGTTTATCAGATACGTTTTTGTAGATGATTCGGTGCATTCTCCTAATTTTTAAAAACTAATAAATAAAATAAATAAAAGATTCGCTTTTACAATGGTTCTTTAAATCAAGCTGAATTTATGTCAAAAGGGACCTAGTTTTCTCTTATAATGTGAAAACATACATAAATATCCTACAAAAAAAAAGTTATTTCACTTATATAACAATGTAATCAAATGTACTATGATATTTCATCTATCGATTAATAATGCATCACTCATCTTGCCACGACAGATATATTAAGACGCTATTTAATGTCAGGAACATACAGCCAGGATTGTATACTGATTTTCCGGCATGATTCATAACTTGCCAGTTTATTTAATATTATTATATAATGGTGTTCACAAATAGTTTAAAAATCATTAACTTGAATGTTCACGCTAGTTATTTTCGAGATCTCTTCATACCCTATTGAAAGATTTCCCAGCGACAAAGAAGATGAACATCCCGTCATTTTTAATGACAGGTCCATTTCTAAGCTCATTTTTCAGAAACAATTCTCCATTTAAACTTCTCATTCTTATGACTTAATGGCCTAAATTTAAATCATTATACTTTTCAAAATATCAATGTAAATAATACAGAAGGGTGCTATATTAAATTATCTTTATTCATAAACAAACCGCTGTATATTTCCACTTTTGTGGGAGGATGAAATGTCATGAATGATTTGTAAAAACCAATTTTTTGTTTGTTTGACAGACATAAACTGTCGATTTGCTGTTTCATATCCACGTTGTCTTATTGTCAATCCCAGCTTATTGTTTATTCTAAATATAAAATAAAAAAATAAAAATAAAAAAACATTTCTTATTTTCTTCGTGGTTGTCCTTTTTTTCAATAGATGTGTTGCCAGACGTGCATATTTTATAGAAATTAAAGTACCTGCTTCAATGCAGTTGTATATTCTATACGCAGAATCTTCCCAAAAGCTTCAAAAGAAGCAAGGATATTTGTGGCAAGCAAATTGCACAATAATTCGAGAAACCTACATTTACGTCGTAAAACCTGGTTTTGCGGTCGTAAAACCTACTTTTACGATCGTAAAACCGGGTTTTGCACCGTAAATCCTACTTTTGCGATCGCAAAACCTAGTTTTACGAATTATTGTGCAATTTACGCCGTAAAACTAGGTTTTACGACCGTAAATTCAGGTTTTCAAGTTGAATTGCATTTGCGTTCGTAAATGTTAATTTACGGTGCAAAACCAGGTTATGGCAAGCAAATTGCACAATAATTCGAGAAACCTACATTTACGCCGTAAAACCTAGTTTTGCGGTCGTGAAACCTACTTTTACGGTGGTAAAACCAGGTTTTGCGCCGTAAAACCTACTTTTGCGATCGCAAAACCTAGTTTTACGAATTATTGTGCAATTTACGCCGTAAAACTAGTTTTTACGACCGTAAATGCAGGTTTTCAAGTTGAAATGCATTTGCGTTCGTAAATGTGAATTTACGGTGCCAAACCAAGTTTTACCACAATTGTTGTGCAATTTTAAAGAAAATATACATTTACGACCGTTAATAAAATTTACGATCGTAAAATCTGGTTTTACGAACATCCAATAACTTAGCCAATGAGATTGCTCGTTACAAATGGCTTCGTGGCGCGCTAATTGATGTGTTGTTCAAAAATTAACAAAAATGGAGAGTGCATGCGCGTGTGTGTTATGACATAAAAGATAAGTAGAATATTTAAGCCATTGTTAATTCATGTTTAATAACAGTACAATTAAAACTTCATTCAATATTTATTAACAAAAAAATCAATCAAGAAGCAAAAAGATTAAATACAATTATGAAGATGCATCGCACTTCTGACACTTCTTATTCATTTTCGAAAACTATGCTTCATTAAAAGTTTATTAAAAATGCACAATTGAAAATATAAAATGTGTGATATACTTAAACTTATGTACGAGTTTGGTTTGTAGGGGGTGGATACGACGTGTTTTTTTTCTCCAAATTCTGAACGCATAATATGATATGGCGTTTTTAATAATACTTTTTTATACGGATTGTAATAAAAGAAATATTATTATTTAAAGTTTTTATGTTAATGGATTAGTACAAATTTAAACTATTTGACTGATTACAATTTTAATACTTTTTAGTTGTATTTTTAATTTTTGAAATAAATAAATAAAAAATAAATAAAGAAATAAAATAGGATATAAAATAAAATAAAATAAAATAAAATAAAATAAAATAAAATAAAATAAAATAAAATAAAATAAAATAAAATAAAATAAAATAAAAATAAATAAAAAAAATAAAATAATAAAATAAAATGAAATGAAGTATAATATAGTATTATTATTATCATTGTTATTATTATAATTTGGCTCAATCGGGTAAACTCGATGGAAATTGTAAGAATTTCAGAGATTTCGGCAAATCATTTTAGCACTAAAATTTATTAAACATTTATTTTTTTTTACTTTACGATATACAGTAGAGAAAATGTAGCAGTAAAATAGTGTATTAATGTGTCACATATCATAAATTAATGATATTTAAAAGTATTTACAAATAAATACATTAAATAAGTGTGACACCCTGCCTAAAACACATACGAGACACAATTTGATTCACAATTATTGACTTAAATACAACGTCGAAAATAGAGAAAATTTAAAAAAAACATATTTTACTACTTTTAAACATAAAATTTAAAGTTTTAGCTAAAAGAGATTGTGAAATAGATTAGCTTAGAAATTCTACTGGCATTTCTATTTTCTGTTAAAGCAATCATAAAAAATTACTTATCCGAAAAATGAATCACTAAAACGGGTTCTTCATCATGTAACTCATACGAACAGGTCAATGATAAATACAAGAAGTGTTTAAAATTTTTATATAACATGCCAGGTGTTAAGCTTGTATATAAATTCGAATGCATGGCTTCTTCGATATTATGGCAGACTCCGCTAGATGAGGACATATTCACGTATCTACTTGTGCCGCAGAACAATACAGATTAATTGGAGACAATAACATAATTTACTAGTATTTACTAAAATTTACCGATGTCAAATTATTTTCATTATTATTTCCGTTTGTCTTAAGATTCCACGTGATTGTTTTGTTAATGCTATACAATATCTTTATAATATCTTTAATTCACACGAATGAACAATGTTATATTTTACCTAAATAATTTTTTTAAAATATTTTTATTACATTTTTAATACTTTAAAGTAGTTAATAGGTAATATTTATACAACCCGGCAGTGATTTTTAAACGGTTTTAGTGTCGCTGAAACAACCCAGTCAGAGATATGTAATACTCTATAATTTATCATTACACAAACCTTACTACTAATATTTTTTATGGCCTTATTCGATTTTTTAAAAATTGCTTTATTTAGAAAATACCACAAGCTAAATTGTTTATTATTCAATAGGTCAATTAATGATTTTGATCTTATATTGTTGACACATACACTTTATCCAATTAAATAAGGGGTTACATGACATTAAAAACTATTAACCAATCAGATAACGTAAATGTTAATACTGTGCCCAAGTATTAAGTAAATCTATCATTTACGACGTAAAACTTGGTTTTGCGACTGATAATAAAATTAACGATCGTAAAAGTTTTTTTATTCTAAGATGTGTTGGACAGACACTAGAACTGCTACATAACCTCATCCTTAAATCGCCTTTTGACTTTACGATTTTGACCTTTGACCTTAACGTACAATGTTGAATGTGGCACATCATTTCCTGTTGAATTACGTGTCTGCAAAGTGATTAAACTTGAATGTTATGAAGTATATGCTATTTAAAGGACAGAAATACATGCTGATTTTTCTTTGCCTCTCAAAATTAAGTTTACAGGGTACAAACCTTGCTGTATACACAAATACATGTATCTTAGATATTTTTGTCAGGTAAATATTGTGTACTTAGATTAGAAAAGATTAGCGGATTTTAGATAGCTTTTTATGCCCTTGTATTTGTCAGGTAAAATCATACTTGTTTTATTAACGGTCTGAGAAATAACATCGAATGAAAACACCTGTTGCCGTAGTAACGTTTATTTATTGTGAAAGTTAGAAATGCTAGAATTACTACGGCCCCTAGTGTCACTAATAAGAAATGAATTTCCGAAATGTGCAAATATTGCACAGCAAAATGAAAACAGATGTTTTTGTTAAAACGAATACTTAAGAAATGATTTCCTGTAAATACCATTAAGAAATAAATCATGACCGATCATTTTCTCAGAAGATGACGTGATAGATATATATTGAATACTGAAATTATTTTAATCGTTAGTTCACGTTAAGTTTAATTACGATTCCGTGCATAGTATCAAGATTTAATTTGCAATTTGTATATCATCGTAATAGGAAACCTATAAAGTTTAAAAAGGAACACAAATTTTAAAATCGATAACATGAGTTTTTTTTGCTAGCAATGTCAAATTTTAATATTCGCCATACAGTTACTGTATTACAAGTTATACAAGCGCGTTTCAACAACATACTTTTTGACATATTGGTCCCTAATGTCATTGATGAGAAATGATTTTCTGAAATGTGTTCATATAGCACATCAAATTTAACAAGTGTTTTTATACATATTTACTACCCCTACAGCCGTTGGGGCAGTAAAACTCCCCGAGGGTATCCTTAACTCAGTAGTTAGTACTTTGAGCTGACAGAAAATATAAACCAAGTGGCACCCTTTTCTGCCGTTCTAAGTTCTTAAACATGTTTGAAACTAAGGTTTGTTCCCTCATGCAGCAAACCGTTTGGCTTGCGTTTTTATCTATCAATTCTTATTTTCCCTAGTGTCACTGACGAGGAATAATTTTCAAAATGTGTGCATGTAGCACATCAAAATATAACAGGTAGTTTTGTGTTATATATATATATATATATATATATATATATATATATATATATATATATATATATATATATAAGAATTGCAGGTATTTTACAATTTTAAAGAGCAAGTGATGACATTCATATTTCAAATAATTCGAATCACAATTTGTGAGACTTGTAGTGTAGACTTGTTCTTCATATTATTTTTGTTCAATATATGTGCCAGTACACTTCTATTTGACCATCAAATAAAAAATAATAAAAATAACAATAAAACCATATTCCCAAAAACTTATTATTTTTTTATTTTTACTTTTATAAAGCTTATACAATGTAATGTGTTTATTAAAGTGTACATGAATTAAGAAGATGACAAAACTATTTTAGGGGTGATACCATAATTAAATTCAAGCATATTAGTTAATTATATTATCTAATTGTCTTGATGAAATAAAATATCACGATCTAGGAATCACGAAAGTGTTGTTTTTATCACAGATTAAATTATCACAGATATCATAGAAAGTGTTTTACACAAAATTAGACAAAACAACATATAACGTGAGTATATAATCACAATCATTAAACATAAGGCGCAGTAGTGTCCAACCCTAACAATCGGTAGCTATTAAAAAATAAATTATGTTGGGTTTAAAACTTTATTTTAATTTAAAACATTTTGCTTATTGAGCTCGCGCATTCTGTGTATATTAAATACTTTTTAAATAAAATACTTACCTAAAAACATAGAAAATGGAAAGATTTATTGTTGACTAACTCTTATGTTCATCTTCATAAGCATTAAATTTCTAAAAGACACTTACCAATGAGTTTTTAAACAGTTCCGAATTGCAAAACGATATTACCAACATAGTACTTTATTTGTTTTAGAGACACATGTTGGAGAATTAAAAGTCACTAGCTGTTTTATAAAAACCAACTGTTCATTGATTTCGTTCCACAAATTTGAACTGCACACAGTTTGTTACAGAGAGACATGCTCGGTTTGACTCTGCGATATACTGCCGATTCTACCATGGAATGTCTTATTCTCTTCAAAGTCAACTCAATTAGGAAAGACAATTAAAAACAGAAAATACAAGACAAAAAAGACGAAAAACGAATTAAATATTATCGTGTATGATTGTTTACTAAACACACAGAAATATTTGTTTAAGCCAACATAGGTCAATGTGATTCAGGCAGATATACCAAGTTAACCATGAGATGTATTGACAAATCTACAACAGAATGTCTCGTACTCTTTGTTGCTCGAGAACCGTTATGAAAATCTAAGTTTTTTCAAGAGTCAAACAATCATGACCGACATAATGATAACAACAGAAAAAAGACAAAAAATTAATACAAATTAGTAAATAAACAAAAAACCTAATGCATTGGCTTCAATTTGTTGCAGGCATTTATGTTAAGGTTAATCATGAGATGTACTGACAAACCTACAATAGGATACTAAATACATTGTTACGTTTGAACCAGAATAAAAAATATTCATGTTTTGTTACAGTCGATTAGTCCAAGAATAACACAATGATGGAAACGGAAAACGCGACAGAAAATAAATACAATATTACTTATGAATAAAAAATTAAATATTCTGTGTACAAAAAATTACTATATACATATATGTTTCAGTCAACATAGCTGACAGTGTTTCAGGCAGATATGCTGAGATCAAGAACGTAAGACTGATAAATTCTGCAATGAATTGCCTTAAACCTAGAAAAACACTAATAAAAAGAATTATATATTATTATGCTTAAATACATAAAAAAAAATAGGTTTCAGTCAACATAGCTACTAAAATTTCAAGGAAAATATGATCACATTAAGAAAGAAAACCTGACGAATCTACCAGAAAGTGTTTTATACTCTTGGTTGCTTAGGAACCGGAATAAAAATCTATGTTTTGCAACAGTTTACACATTCAAGAACGAAATAATTAAGAAAGCAGAAAAAACAAATATCAGGGAAAATATTAATCAGTAATCAATTTGATATTAGTATTTGTTAGCTGCCATTTTGTTTCAGGCAGCTATACTATAGTTAATAATGAGATGTATTGACGAAGCAACCAAGGGGTACCTTAAACGGTTTGTAACGTTTAACCAGACTAAAATATTTATGTTTTTAAACAAAATAAAAATAACACAACAATAAAAACAGAAAACGCAACAAAATCAACAAAAACGTTCACGAATAACGAATTAAATATTGTGCATACATACTTAGTCACATTTTAAAAAGCGAGTTAAAAAAAAAAATCTCGAAAAATTGATGAATAAACATTAACAACTGCAATGGATTAATGTAAATTAAAATATATAAAACAAATTTGTGTGCAAGTCCAAAAATAGCGACTCAGTTTATAGTTATTTATATAAAACAAACATAAATCTTCTTCAAAAGTTTAACTTGAAATGCCAGTTAAAGAATAGTTTTAGATTAAAAAATAAGCGTGATTAAAAAAAAAAAACAACAAACTATTAATTTCATATATTTCATACTAAAGATAAAACGTAGGAAGAAAATATGTTCTTTTTAATTAAATATAACGAAAGTCGTTTCATTTTTACACAGATAAGGTTAAACACTAAATAACTGGGGACAATGGTTCAGAAAGTGTGTGTGTGTGTGTGTGTGTGTGTGTGTGTGTGTGACATATTCGAGAAGTCTTGGTTGTCACTAAAGAAATCGCTTTGATTGCCTTTAATAACCTGATGTTTAATTATTTAGAACAAAGTTTGCATGGATATTGTGAAATTCTATTTTGTCTTTTAACTGTTTACTTCCCACATTATGCATAAAGGCCTCCTTATGTCTTTAGTATTCAGCTAAAGTTCTACTAATTATTTTTTTATTTTTAACAAGTCCAGCACCCAAAGGTAATTTCTAATTTACTACTGAAATAAGTAACAAATTACAAATATTCACAGAAAGATGACAGTATACCCCGACAAAGATTACGTCACCTATACCAATTTCGTCAATGTTTTGATGTTTAAGGAAGCTTGCAACCTTTTGCCATGTACATAAGTCACAAAACACTACAACAGTATATAATTATGGAAACAATGTTATATCACCTGTTGTTAATAAAGAAAACTAGAATAGAAAACAAAAACCATGCGGATTTTTCAACTCAAAGGCAGAATGCCATAGAGTTTCATAGTCAGATGTCGATTGCAAAGGTAAAAATTCAAACACATACAATGTTCACAAACACATGCATTATTTCACTGTTTTTCAGCTACACTTTGCTTTTTGAAAGATTCTTGTGTCATCATTATAAATAACCGATTAGGAATAAAATATGCGTTATTTTCCACATACATCACACTAGACCGTTCACAATTTCATGTCGATTGATTTTGGTAAAAATCCTTAAATAGATCTGAAGTATCTAGGAACGGCGTCAAAACTTGAATGTTGCGCACAAACTGACCAGAATGGTTTTAAACAGATTTCTAAAACAATTTTGAAAAATCTATTACAGTTCCGTCTTTAGACTTCAAAAAAATAGATCGTTTGTTACTTGTAAACAGTAAAAAAACAACTAACTCAGCAAGTCTAAGCTAACAGTCGCCTCTGTTCCAGTGCTTTGGTCTATTGCTTCCAACTTCAGTTCTGTCTCACCAAATTTTAAATAGACCTTGACACATCTCTCCATACCTTTGGTTGTATCTGGCATGTCGACTACTATCTGCCCCATATACGTACTCCCTTTGTCTGTTACAAAATGTGGGTTTTTCTCAGTAGATTTGTACAGCTTTACAGGCATTTTTATCAAGTCGGGTCTAATTGGGTAGACTTCAGTAACCACTTTACTGCCAACCCCAAAGGTTTGACCAATCTCGGCTAACTTGTTAAATACCTGTGTGCAGTAGGGTACTCCATCAATTACCTTTTTCTTACTTTCATCGTCTTTCCCGTCCAGAAAATACCGATGGACTTCTGTGCCATAAGTGTACCGACACATCCTCGCCGATACTACATTGGGGTTATGTCCGTATAAAACGGCGCCTTTTAAAACAGCTAATCCAGCCTCATGTGGAATGACAAAAGAGACTTCCTCGAAGACACTCTCAATAGCGCGGCGTATCGTCGGACAATCAGCATAGCCTCCAACAATTATTACATCTTTAAGTCCCGATGCAAAATCTTGAGATAAAATCTCGCGAATGTTTCTTAAAATACTGTCTACTGATTTTTTGAAGAAAAGTGGAAAATGTTGAAGGTCAACTTTAAGTCGTGCATGTTTAAGACTAACCGTCTTTTTGAAGTCTTTTTGTAATTTTTCACATTTTTCAAGATCACAGCCCTTTTTAGTTGAATATAAGTCAAGAAGAGTTCCGGGTAATATAATCGGAATCTTTTGATCTTGAGCTTCCGGGGCCCTTTTCTTAGTTTCTATTTCTTTTTCTAAATCAAAATATCCTGCCTTTTGTGTCATTTTGAATTCCTTCATTATATCATCTCCAATTATTTGTGTTAGGAACTCGAGCATATCCTTATTAACTGTGTTACCTCCTTTTGCGTTCCCGCACGCTGCATACAGTTCCTTTAATGTTCTATCTTTCATCACTTCCCGAACAGTAATATCGACCGTTCCACCTTTGAAAAAAGAAGTGAATATGAGTTAATGTTTAACTAGGGGGATTATGAAGGATTGAAAATGCAAGAAATCTGAACAGGTATTTTATTGTTTTCAATCTTTAAGACATTGTGACTGAAAATGCGTTTTTACATCTATGGAATTAAGAGCAATTCTGTGTAAGGATTTAAACTTTTTCGGCACGCACTGTCACAGATTTTGGTAAACTCATCTTGAAAAAGAATTTTGTGCCTCAATTTGGTCATTGGTTGCTATTGCTTCAAAATTACCCTATGTATCCAGTAATGTTTTTGCCTTATATGTTTAATGAATTTATATTTTTTTAATAGATTCACTACCGAATTGATTTGAAGTGAATGCATATATTTGCTATTCTCAATCAAAATATGCTGAAAATACATCAATTCTTGCCCCTTTTGACAAATTTAAATTATATAAAATTAACTAAAAATATAAACTGTAATATGCAAGCAATGTCACATATTTTTTAACAAAATAATACAAAACATTCGGTTTGTTTAGTAGTTATCGTTATACAATCTGTCTAAAATGGCTATTTTAACCTATAAAAAGGCAAAAAAATCCCCAACTTATAGGCACGCGTTGATTTGAACCATGAGAACCAGTTTCCAATTCAAACAATTTTGTCTTAGGTTCTTGTCTCAAAAAGGGGTTATGTGTAAAGTTTGACCAAAATTGGTGACTATACATGCGACAATCCTTATACTATGAATACGAAATGTAAATTTTTACCGTTAGACATTACTACTAGTTTGCAATGAACTAATTCTACCATGATAACGTGAGCCATATTGTACGAAAGCGAATAGTTTACTGTTTTCTACACAAGAAGATTTTAAATTTACAAGCAGTATATGTCATTTCACGTATTCAATTTTTTACTCATGATATTTGATCCGTCATAAGTAATTTGAACATATAAGAATCGCCAGTAAATATGTTTGTTGAAGACGTTTAGCAAAGTTATCGATTTAAATTTCAGCTTGTTTAATTTATTTTTTATGAGTTCAGTTTAGTGTTTCAAATAAGTATAGCAGAGCGGGTTTATTTTTTTTAATTTCTTTTTGTTTTGAGTTCATCATCTATGAAGTTGCGAAGAAATCTGAAATTCGCCACAAAGTTCCCTTCACTATCAATAGATAGACGCCCCCTATAAATACAAAGTTTAACTCAAAACAATACATGTAGTTAGGAATGTAGTATAAGCGGTATTTTTAAAGGACAAAATAAAAAAGTCTGCGTGCCTATAATGGTAATTAACTACTTGAAAGACATCAACCGTTTGAAAAAGAACGAGTAGGTCAAGGCCTAAATAAGACATACAGTAGCCTAAAAGAAGCATGAAGGGTACCGTATAAATAGAAATAAAAATTAAAGGCTGAATGATTTTAACTTAAAATATCATTCAAATTCGCTTCGTATGTGGGAGGTGTGTTAGAGACTTGAAAAAAGGAAGTGATTGTTCTTTCGCCAACACTCGACATTTAGAAATGAAATTCACAGGGTCCTTCGGAGGAGATCGTAAAACCGAAGTAACGTGTCGCTACAGGCGTAACACACTAAGAACCCTCTTTACATTATGACCTTAGCGAACTGCACAGGTAAAATTTCTGCTACATCACCTACAGCTGGTGACGTCTCAGTATAAGTTAAATATTCTTAAATGAGTAATAAAATCCTTTTCAATCAGTCAATTTTTAGTAACAATGCTGGGAAGCCCATATTTCAGAAACATTCTTATCAAATACACTGGTTTAGAAATATACAGTACTCGATTGACAGGATCATACAAAGGTATAAAGTCATTGTCACATCTCAAGATTTTTATCTTCAATGCGGCAAGCAAACATTTTATGCATATGAAGTATTGGTATTTACCTCCAAGATCAACTACCATAAACTTTGTTCCAGGATCATATGGTGATAAAATAAGTTGCTCATCCTCTGTTTGTTCACGTTTTACATTGACATCCTTCGCGTAAACCGAGGCTGCCTCTGGTTCTAGAGCAATTACCAGCTGATCACTTGGTATACCAGCCTGAAATATAAAATAAAGTGCCTTTAAACCTCAAAATTAGGGATGCTTCTTCACGTAAACCGAGGCTGTTTCTGGTTCTAGAGCCATTACCAGCTGATCACTAGGTATACCAGGCTGAAATATAAAATAAAGTGCCTTTAAACCTCAAAAATAGAAATGTTGCTTTACGTAAACCGAACCTGCATCTGGTTCTAGAGACAATACCAGCTGATCACTTGGTATACCAGCCTGAAATATAAAATAAAGTGCCTTTAAACCTCAAAATTAGGGATGTTTCTTCACGTAGACCGAGGCTGCCTCTGGTTCTAGAGCCATTGCCAGCTGATCACTAGGTGTACCAGCCTGAAATATAAAATAAAGTGCCTTTAAACCTCAAAAATAGAAATGTTGCTTTACGTAAACCGAGGCTGCCTCTGGTTCTAGAGCCATTACCAGCTGATCACTAGGTATACAGCCTGGATATAAAATAAAGTGCCTTTTAACCTCAAAATTAGGGATGTTTTTTCACGTAGACCGAGGATGCCTCTGATTCTAGAGCCATTACCAGCTGATCACTAGGTGTACCAGCTTGAAATACGAAATAAGGTCCCTTTAAACCTCAAATTGAGAGATGTTCTTTCACGTAGACTGAGGATGCCTCTGATTCTAGAGCTATTATCAGCAGCCAGTCTGAAAAATGAAATAAAGTGCCTTTAAACCTCAAAATTAGGGATGTCCCTTCACATGAACCGAGGCTACCTTTGGTTTAAAGCTATTATAAGCTGATCACTAGGTATACCAGCCTGAAATATTTAAGTGCCTCTAAGGTGCGAGATTAATTTTTATAGTAATTTTGATTTCAAAATTAGATATGTTTGAAAAACGAGAGATTACATTTTTAAATTAATAATAGATCTATGTTATCAGTGTTTGATTCGTTGGTTGGCTGGCTGGTAGGTTGGTTGTAATTTTTGTAACGTCGCATCATCAATTTTTCAGGTTTTAAAAGCTCAAAGGATTAATCTAAGAAAAAGTTTTTGTTTGCAAGAGATGTGTCAGTTTATTTTTTGGAAGCAGTTTCTCAAATTTTAAAGTATTTTGTACAACCCGGTCTGGGTTCAAACCGACGACCTGCGCTCTCGATGCGGATGCTATACCACTGAACCAACTAGGCGGTATTAAGATGTTTTGATTTATAGGGATAAATATTTACCTTTTTTCAAGAATAATAATTATTGTAACCCTTAACCCAATAAATTTTTTAATTAGTTCCTCTTTTTTCCATGTGTCAAAAAAGATTGACTGTTGTTTAACGTCGCCTCAGCAATTTTCAGCTATTCGCGACGAGAGTAAGTTCATTACTCCCTAAAGATTAATCTAAGAACACTTTCAGGCATGCGTGAGAATTATGAGTGAATAGTAGGGCCTGCCTTGTATTTGCGCGCACTCTAAGATACGTTCCGTTAAGGTGCTAGTCCACTGAACAGTTTGTCGCAGACAAACATACTACTTCCTCAGTTGCTTTATCATAGAACCGGGTTTACCAGTCGATATTCCGTTCTTCAGATGCCAAGCGCCAGACGAATAAGCAATGTATATAATTTTAAAGTCTTATGTACATGCACTTTCGAGCCAGGATGCAAACCCACGACCTCTCTACTCTCGAGACCGGCTCTTCACTATTGAACAACCGAGACGGTCTCATGTATTAGGACCACTAACACAAGACTAATTAATTAGCTAATTTTTATTTATTTTTTTTTTATTATTATTATTATTATTTTATTATTATCATTATTATTATTATTATTATTATTATTATTATTATTATTATTATTATTATTATTTTACTTAGTTTTTGAATCAGCTTTTGATTGGCAGCAATAACTTGTAATGTAACACTTTATCAATATGCATGCAATAAAAAAAGAACCTAACTGTTTATCTAAATTTTATCTGTTGTGAATTTAACAATATTTTTATTCATGTACCTCTTCGGCAGCCACTCTCATGAACTGTTTAGCTTCTTCATCCCAGATTGCTGGCACAGTTAACACCCACGTGATCTCTTCATCATGGACTTTTTTCCCTTGTTTTTTCTTCTCTTTTTCAAACTCCTCTTTTAAATATCGTATTGAAGTAGAAAATACCTTCATTGCTGGAAGTGATTTGCCTCCTTCCTCCATAAGCTTTGTCCCTCTCTTCATTGGATGCTTTGTAAAAAAAAAGTCTGGTTTTTTTAAATGTGTAAAGAAGACAGACATGCATATTTTATAGCATTAAGTCTCAAAATAAATGCTCCAGGAGTAAAAATCTTGGTTCAAACAGGGCGTCTGTACATTAAATATGATATGGTCTATCTCTTTCCAGGTGTAAAAGTTTTATCAACTATTCAGGGGGCTCGTTGGCCGAGTGGTCTAAACACAGGCGCTTGTTTCGATATTTAAGAAAAATAAAACCCCTTGACCCTAACATAAGACAAGGTGTTCAACTTTCGCTATCCTAATTTTTGACCTACCTTGGTTCGGTCGTTTTTTTCTATTTATTGGTGGACAATAAAAGTAATGAATGAATATCCCTCAAACCTTCATGCATTTCTCTACAAAATGGTGCATATCTGAACTGCCACCGCTGTCTCTAAACTACGTAGCACGAGTTAAACGGAGACCGTCCCTTGTATCAAACGCCATTTTACACTTAGAATGGCAATGGTCATCCCGTGCTGAATCTCGACAAACATTCTGATTGGTCAATATTTCAAAAGTGAAAGTTAAATTTCCCGGATCTCTTTTAGGTAAAACAGATTGACCAATCAGAACGTTTGTCAAGATTCAGCACGGGATGACGATTGCCATTCTAAGTGTGAAATGACGTTTGATACAAGGGACGGTCTCCGTTTAACTCGTCTTATGTTAGGGTCAAGGGGTTTTATTTTTCTTAAATATCGAAACAAGCGTCTGTGGGTCTAAAGCACGCGCTTACACATCACAACGTTTTGACGTCGCTTAGGTTCGAATCCCACTCGATTAGGTATTAGTGTGAGAAAGTTTGTCGGTTCGCTTTCCGAAGTCCGTGGGTTTCTCAGGGCACTCCGGTTTTCTCAAACATACAAGAGCTAACCACCTCGATTTTTTTACCGAATCTTGACTTGGGCGTAAAATAATATTTATCCAATTCATAAATCCAATCTAATCAATTTTACAAAGATATGGCAATCAAATTTTACGCTCAAGTCAAGATTCGATTCCTTAAAAAGAGGTGGTGAAATCAGGAATAGTGTAGGGAACCCAAAGAAAATCATTATTTTTGACAAGCAAACTAACAAAGTTTCTCACATTCTTTTTCTAGTGGATTAAAAACTATTATCATCTCTAGCGACCTCGCTTTGCTATGCTATTATAAAGATGTAATTAAAATCTAATCCAATATTTCTAAACATTGTCGCAAATAAAACTGCTGGCAATTTTATTGAGGACATATTATTGTGGAAAAAATAGTACGTAATCACAGTCTGCATTTGACCTACTGCTAATGGCATGAATGACAAAGGGATAAAGAGCTGAATGTTTGGAACTTGAAATGGATAAAAAAAATATTATGATGCGGTGCTGCTAAGTTTTAGATAATGAATTATATATATATATATATATATATATATATATATATATTACATTTGTTAAAATAAAACAATCAAACAAACAAACAAAAAATGATACAGTGAAACTGTTGTATAATTACCTTTTTCGAGTGAAGCTTCATTTTAAAATTTTTGAAATAATACCAACTGTCCTGTTGATCTTCACCGGTAATTTCTGCATATCGATCTTGAGCCACATATCCGAAAGAATCAAATTTCTGGTTTGAATCAAGCAAGAGGCATGTTGGTGTTTTCATGGATTGATAATTGCTTCCTTTCCAATGTGGACAAAATATCTGTGTTTGGTTCGATTTCATAGAGAACGCATATCCAGAGTAAGTTGTACCAAAGTCAATTGCGGCACACATCAGCCTCTGTGGCGGTTTTACCATCGTATTGGCATCTTCTCCTTTTTTGGCCATGGCATATAAATGGTACTGAACTACCTTCGTATATCTATCAAGGATTAAAAATAATAGACAAAAAAACGTTTATATATTTTAAAGTCATCCAGAGCCGTTTAAGCAAGTAAGTCACTATCCGCAAGCAAACCGTATTTGTTCTTAATTTTAAAAGTTTTAATTTTTGTATTATAAACCTAAAAAGTATTCTCTGTGTTTGATTGCACGTGAGTAAAAAAGTAAAAGAAAATAAATTAATTAAACTAATGATAAAAAAAGCAATTAAAGTAAAAAAAAAAAAAAGAAAGAAAAAAGAAAAAAAGAACCCAAAAAGTCAAGCTTTATCCGCTGGTTAAATCTCACAATGCATAAAAAGGTACATGTGGGAAAAGTTTTAAAAATTTGAATATGAAGATCAATTCTCTATACCCCAAGGAGAAGGTGTTGTTTACTGCCAAAGCACCCACCTCCTTTTTACTTTTAGACGAGTACTGGTGTCTTTAAACCTGTAGTCTTTAAACACACACACACACACACACACACACACACACACACACACACACTTTAAAATTACTTTTTCAAAATTATATATATATAATAATAATATTAATAATAAATCTGACATCAGTCAGAAAGGGCCCCGTTGGTAGTTTTGACCTTTTCATTATTATTTTAATCATTTATTTATTTTTTAAAATTATTTATTTATTTATTTATTTATTTATTTATTTAGGTTTCTTTTACAGGACATGGAAAAATTCAAAGACTAGTGTGCTAATATTTTTATCTTAAACCTACAATTCTGTTCATGTTGCAATGCTAGTGAAGGTGTGAAGTAATGTCCTATAGTAATGCCTGCTGTATTTAATTGTGAAAAATGACAAAGTCTAGTGACTGGTAAAAATTTTATTGGCAAAAAATCATCAACCAAGTTCAAAAAGTCACATGCTAATTTTCAATCTGTATTATACAAATGTCCCAAGTTTCAAAAAGATCAATGAAAAACTGTAGGAGGAGTTGATTACACAAAACATGAGATGTATAGTAAAGCCTGTTGTATTATACTGTTGAAAAATGACAAAGTCGAATAATTCAACAACCTAGTTGTCACGTGTTCATCTTCAATGTGTATACTACAAATATGCTAAGTTTCAGAAAGACCAATGGAAAACTCTAGGCGGAGTTGAGGCCACAACAATTGCTAACAGACAAACAGACAGATGGACAGACAGACAATGTTATTATTATATTGCTCCAGCATTAGTCGAAGCAGGGCCCTATCATAACGAGTGTTTATAAGTTATGTTATTTATTGATAAATGTTTGTGACTGTCTACTGTAATAATTGCCCTGGTAAAGTAGGTAGATCTTTTGAAAGTAATTAATTAATTAATTCCTGGTTCGGTACACCTTTATTATTATTTTTATTATTGTGATTATTATTATTATTATTATTATTATTATTATTATTATTATTATTATTATTGTGATTATTATTATTATTATTATTATTATTATTATTATTAATTTAAATAAATAAATAAATAAATAAATAAATAAATAAATAAATAAAAATATTGATTATTATTATTATCAAAATTAATAAATAAAAAATAATATTTATTTATTATTATTATTATTATTATTATTAAAATTAATTAATAAATAATGAATAATAGTTATAATAAAGGAGAACCGAACCAGGACGAAAAATAATAAGTTTATTAACAAGTATATTTGGCTATGCAGAAGATTTAACCATGGCGTAAAACGTTTTATATTGATCATATAGCATATCGTTGTAATTGATGACACATCGATGTCAAAAACAAATAACAAATACTGTTTTATATATACCACATTTTTTCACGCGTTTGAGCACTTAGGTGTACGAATGTGGTTAGTGCATAACAGATATGTTTGATATTATCCAATAAAAAAATCTGAAATGACCTACTTAAGCATATATAATAAAACACAACGTGATACGCCATTTAAATCTACCATTGACCTTTACTATATTGTATATTATGGTATAACATTATCAAAATGCTACAAAATAGTACTATTTTTATGTTGTAACAAAATGGATATATTTTTAATCTGGCTATTAAGAAAACATTATGTTAAAATACTTACCATTTAAAATTAATGACTTAAAAGTAAACAAATTTTACCGTTGAAAGTAAATTGTATATTATACTCTTCGGATCAAGTTAGACAGGTGTACTTCTCAGGTTACTTAAAGCATTTAAAACAAAAGTAAAAAACTAGAATTTATCAGAATTAAACTTACTATTTATGGACAATATCTTCGGAGGATGGAACAAAGGATATCAATACGGGTGTAATCCATAACCGGGGTTGTTTTGTACGCCTGGGAAATTTAACAAGTTACAGCATGTCACATGACGACAAACATTAAAACGAAAGTAGAAAGTGTTCGGGAAAGGTAAAGCAAGTAATGGGGGGGGGGGGGGGGTGGGGGCTTTGGGTTTTAAATTTTAAGTACACCTAAAACAGTGCTAATTAAAGTGTGTTTTTATGCTCGTGTTTTCTAATTGTTATTACTTAATGGTAACGATGCAACTCTCTCCCCCCCCCCCCGGGAAATTGATTGTTGATAGTGACTGTTCTTTCACTAAGCACTCGGCATTTAGAATTGAAAGTCAATAGGTTCTTCGTAGAGGAAACCAACGTTCCGTGTCACGGCAGGCGTGGCACGCTGAAGAACCTTCCCTGCTAATTGCTTTTAGAGCACTACAAAGGTCAGATTTCTGTCACTTCACCTACAGCTGGTGACGTCTCGATATAAGTGTAATATTCTTGACTGGGACGACCCCATTAAATCAATCAATTAATTTATAAATAAAAACAATGAAAACTAAAGATTACGTCTATGTATAACAGACTACATCTCATAACTGACTATCATGTGTTATAAGATACATACATTAGACAATGAGAGTCAGAGGAAGTGTCTTACAGTATCAAATTTAATCTTAAACTGATGTTCAACTAGTGTCCCATAGGGAGTGTCTATTAAAAAAAACCCTTTGACTTCACGATGTCGAGATAAACACGATTATAGTGATGATGTGTTATCTCACTAATAAAATTTCCGAGATCTGTTGTTTTATTGGAAACGTTCATTTTATAGGTTGCTTTGAAATTTCGTCATTTCCGGTTTGTTAGAGGAGTTTATGTAGTTGTCCAATTAAAAATTAGCATTAAGAAATTCATTTTATCTGTGGTCGCTTAGAATGTTTCCTATTTTCAGGTTCATTATAGATAATTTTTAAACAACGTAATTTTTCTGGTTTTATTGGAAAAGAAAATGGAGTCTGCCATTTTGAACGTTTAATTTTTAGTTCGTTTAGAGAAGTTTATTGATTAATATGATAGTTAATTATTTTTGGTTTTAATGGAGAAGACCATTTTGTCGGTTGCTGTTTTAGTTTGATTAAAGAAGTTGTTGCGACAGATCATCAATTTTTGGTTTTATTGGAGAGAGTGGAGTGGAGTTATGGTGTTTAACGCCACAGTCAAGATTCTTTCACTTATTTCGAGGCGGTCAGTTCTAGGATTGTGGAGGAAAGCGGAGTGCCCGGGAAAAAAAAACGCCGACCTTCGACAAGCGAACTAACAAACCTTCTCACAGTAGGATCTGTCCCGAGTGGGATTCGAACCCAGGTGGTGAGAGGCGCTCATGGCAATGTGCAGTAAACGTTCTTTAGCATGCCAGGTTTATCCTGCCATGCTAAAGAACTGTTAACTGTCTCTTGTTCGATTCCTCAAATGAAATATGAAAATCACAAGCGCGTTAATAATTTTTACTACCGAGATTTATATGTTCTGTTTGGATTTGTGAATTAGTGGTTACTTCGTTGAGCTACGGGATACAAACATGGAAAAGTATCAATAACACACAGACCAGGTATCATACCTTTTATACTAAAAAATGAAAACGGTTTTTTTTTATATTTATAACTCGAATTATTTTGGTTTGGAGACTCAGTTAAAAAGTTTTTTAATTATGATATAACAAATTCAATACAAAAAAAAATACAATGGGTAATATTCGAGAGTTTTTCTTATTGAAAGAGATGTTTGAAAACCCTTTATTTAATTTTTGGCGAATGAATTCAAACAAGACCAAATTATCAAAAGAATAAAAATAAATGAATCCTAGCATCGATAGGTAAATATTGAATGGTAATTGTTCTGTTATGTTAACAAAAATATGCTTTTATATATTTTGTATATCAAAGATATAACAGAGATTAATATTAAAAAATTATAATGGTTGCGGTTGCATTATCAACCCAAAAATTTAAGACGGGTACTTGTGTTTGGTTCTGAAACTTTCATTATTTCCTGACAAAAATGTGTAGGTAAGTAATTAGATTGGAATAATTATGTTATATGCACCAGTCAAGATTCTATACTTATATCAAACCAAACAGTTGGAAGATGGAAGAAACCAGAGTGTCCGAATAAAACTACCGACCTTCTGCAAGCGAACTGACAAACTTTCTCACGATTGGGGTTTGAATTTAGACGGTGAGAGACACTGTGGTACTCAAGCGGGCACTTTATACCGAGGCCCCCGTGTAGGTAACGGAATGGACTTCAAATGAAGCTGTAAGTCAATAAGGTAACACAATCTGAAATTTAACCATGCCATGTTTAATTTTAATTTGATGAGTTTTATTTTGTGTTCTTGATTGCATTAGCTATTGCGAACTGCGAGAGGGAAAGTCAGGGATTCGAATCCCGGTTGGGTCATAAATAAGACTTGGAAAAAACTATTCTTCTACCTGGCGCTTGGCATGAAGTGGACAGAGTATGAAGTGGTATGCTTATCTGCTGTATACTGACAAGGTGAGCTAGCACCTTAACTAATAGTCGTCCCGAGTGCTTGCTACCATACAAACTCCACATTCCAGGAATACACGAATTTGTTCTTAAGTTAATCCATCTTAATTGATTATTTACCCATCTCTCGTCTAAAAACTGATGCGACGTTAAAAACATTACAACAACTGAAATAAAGATTATCTTATTTTTTGAATAAAAATTTAATGATTACGTACAAATATTTTAACCCATAAAATAGAACAAACAGATCGAAAGTACAATTACAACAAATCATATAATAATAATAATAATAATAATAATAATAATAATAATAATAATAATAATAATAATAATAAAAGGCAACCAAAACAATTTATCAAACATGCTTTGACAATTGATAGACACTATTTGACATTAAGGTTCATTGAAGATTTTCAACATTCTGGTAGTCTTGTAAACAACTGTTAAAGAATGTCAATTGTAACTTTATTTGTGTAACATATATTTTCTTTCATGTCGACAATTATTTTATTATGCTTCTTTGATCCATCTAAGGCTATTTCATGTATTTTGTTTCTATCATATTTATTTGCCTGGAGGACAATCAAACCCGTTTCATCTTCAGGGTATTTTCCATACATTACTTCATCATTTATATCAAGAAAAGATTCGTTATAAAGAATTTCATACGTAAGAATTTTATTACTGTGCGGTAAATATTGAAATGCGATTGTATTGTCTTCATTGTGCAATTTGGACTCAGAATCATATGACTGAATATTTGTATTTAACTGTAGATCATTTTCAGTAATATATGAGATGCGTTGTCCAAGAGACAAATGTCTCGTCACATCATCTTGTTGTGCTTCCTGTTCCGATTGTACTACATTTGAAGTGACTTCCGGTACTGAAATCGATTCAGAAATATCCAACTGTGTCTCTGTCTCTTGGTCATTTCCGGTAAGGAAACTTTCTGCTTCAGGACATTGTGCGGTATAGCCTGTTAAATATTTGGCGCGCATACCATGTAGGTGAACACAAGCAGATATATCAATAGTGGATTCTTCACTTTGATCGATAATATCGGTACTATCGATCATACCACTATTACTATCACTCGATTTACCGAACGCTGTGTCTTGTTGTGGAATTATGCTGACTTCAATCACTTCTTCTTTTCGTTTAAATTTCTTCTTTATGGCATATATGACATGTTCGGATGAAATGAAGCATATGCTAAAAATAAAACCATGCAAGCCTGAAGATATTATAAAGATGTAATCTAAAGCTGTGGAGTTGAACAATTCAGCTAAAATGCCAACGCACCATGATACACCCGATACACTACAAAGTTTGACAAAAATTTTCAGATAAGACCGACTGGTATGGATTGAACTATGGACTTTTACATTTCTGATTTTATGTATGTCTATATAAGCTATGCAAAGACAAATTATGTTAAATAAAATAGATATAAAAACTGGGATTACAAAAACTACCAAATTTAAGGGATAAGTGTTCGGAAAGCATGTATTTTCTGGGTCAACCAACTGAACATTTTCAATTTCAAGATTACCTATAATAGCGGACGGAATTACAAAAAGGAGGGGTATACCGTAGCCAATCATATAATTATAATTCGAAAACTTGTCCTCTACAATGTTATTGCCTGACTTCTTTGGACCCAACAATTTCCATACTGATTTGATTTTGAGGGTTATGTACATGACAAATATATTTATCCATAGAAAAAATGATAGCCAACTGTAGTTAGAAATGACCCCAATGATAATACACAATGTAGGGAAATCGGTCATACCAGAACCAAACAGAAAAAAGACATGTGCCAACAATAATATTACAATAATGTTGATCGTCATGCAGGATGACGTCATCGCTTCAAGCTTCAGGTATTTAATAATGAACAAAGTGCCAACAAGAAAAATAATTGACAATATCATGGTTAAATATGTCAAAACAATTTTCATATAGAAATCGAAGCTACGTATCTGTTTAATCGATTGAATTGATTTGATTGTATTTTTGTCAATGTCCCTAGGTCGATCTATAGCTTTGTCTCCTGTGTCTTCTCCTAAGAATGTCACACTTGTGTTAAGAAAATTTCCTTTATTGTCAATTTCTACCTTGATGTTACATTCATCAAAGACAGATATAAATTTGGGAGAAAGTGTTCCATTTTCAAGCACAACTGGTGGCATTTGTTTACTATAGTTACCCGGGGCATATTCATGTAACTTTGAAGAGTTGAGTGTCTTGTAGCTGTGTTGAGGTAAACTTTTAAAGTGGATTTTCCTTTCTTCTGATGTGCCGTCCATTGTCTCAGAATATGTCCAGGAAATATTCTGCAATTCTTTTGTTAAGAAATGGAATGAGTCCATAGAAATTTCTTCATTGATCATCATTTCAATCAAAGCAACAATTCCACACAAAGTCTCTTCCGCATGTTCATGTTCGATACACTTTTTATAAAAAATGGCTCTTGTTATTTTCAGTGGAACAAAATGTACGCAAATATGACTGTAAGCTTTTAATAACCTATTTCCAAATTTTCTATCCACACTTTCATCAAATTCCGTCCAGTACTCAGCTCCTGTCCTTGCGTTTTCTATGGATATTCCGCCTACTTTTTTGCTTGAAATGCCATGTTTACAGATACCCTGCAAAAAAGAGTACTAATTTTACAATGTTATAAACAATTATACATAACCGTAGCTACACAAAAAATAAATTTGTCGACAGCCAAAGCAACAAAAATTACAACACTCCAAATAAATAAGATGTTCGAAATTTAACGTGCATTGTACGATATCACAAAAGTATTCTACTCCAATAGTGAAATGAACATTACATCTCTTCAAAGTACTCTCCCAAGCGATACGTCAACAGCTTTGGCAATATAACGAGTCGTATATTTGCCATCACTTCCAATTATTTCCCTGACTTTTGAGATATTAGACTTGTCTGTTACATTCACAAGTCGGCCAGATTTTGCTGCATCTTTGATGGAATTCGTGCCAGTCAGAAATTTGTTTTTCCACCTACGAACTGTCTTATAAGATACCGTATTTTCTCCCATCCCCCAAAGTTTGAGATAATAATTTCCAATGGAAGAAACGGCGGTTGAAATTTCTATCTTCACCTCCTCGTGCTGTTTATCTTCACCTCCTCGTGCGGCCGGAGCTACTTTTTTTAACTTCTCGTAACTTCCTCCACTAACAGGAACAAGTTTAATCACAATTTATTTCAATAATATTATTAAAATGTTTTTCTGTTATAATTTTTCCTGTTTTCATGTTGCAGCCAAACTAATTTTCACATTATTTATGCACTACATACTACTTGTGGAATAAGATGTACTTTTAAGTATAGCTATATCTTATATAGGTCAAGCTGCGGAGTAATACATTTTCTAAAAATACTCCACGACAGCTGATTTCACGATTTTTTTTTCCTTTTTAAAGTGATTATGTAAGAATTTCCGTTTTTTCAGCATACCACAATATGCTAGGATTTAGGATTCGAAGCCGGTCTTTTTAATGGTGGTATTCTTTTTCTGATTTAGACGGTCATTTAAGAGATAGGAATTTCTGTCAGCCATTCGTGTTTTGGGTTAAATTTGCCCAAAATTGTTAATGGGATGGGAGAAAAAGAATCAATTATACATCATGTATGTGTCAGTGGTAGATAGAGGTATCCCACCCGAATGGGCAGATTTTTTGTGTCTGGAAGCCTCGTTCCAGACACAAAATCTGCCCATTCGGGTGGGATACCTCTATCTACCACTGACGCATATGATAGATTCTAACAAGACCCGTAAACTTCCACCAATTCAGTAAAAAAAAAAACTGTATTACCGAATGACCGAGTTTGGTGCGAACTTTTATATATGCTCTAATTTCTTCAATATTCTCAACTCATTTTTACAACAGTAGTCAACAACTGACTGTACCGAAATGGCTCTAATTTAAACTACGTGGAGATGAAAGCAAGTGTTTGCACTGTTGGAAAGGTATTCAATAGAGCTACCCAAGCAAATCATCATCATTGAAATCGTGCTAAGCTTATAGCGCTGTTGTACAATACACATAACATGTCGAACAGCCCTCGAATATATATATTATTTATGAATTCCAAGATGTACTTTTAAATTTAAAAAAAAGTGAAATCATAAAAGAAATATTTTGAATTGCCCATAGATCATAGAATTGAAAATGCATGAGAATTAGGTCTGAAAATATCACTTTCTTTAACTTTAAACAGTGAAACGTAAAAGCAATCAATAAAATACAATATAAATTCTTTAAATGGCTAAATTAATTTGCTTAAATTTCTTTTCTTTTTTTCTATTTTCTTCTCAAATTCACGTCACAATAAATTAAAAAATTTGATATAAATTCATAATTCATCATAATCATCATCATCATCATCATCATCATTATTATTATTATTATTATTATTATTATTATTATTATTGTTATTATAATTTTGTTATGATGATGATGATGATTATTATTATTATTATTATTATTATATAATGAACATAACCTATTGTGAGAAAGTCTATTTTTCCCAATAACTTGATTTTTTTTTTTTCAGGCTTTGTCTATAATCAAAAAAGGACTGCAATGATATCAATAAACTACTTTTGTCCATTTGCCACACGTTTTTGTTCATTTCCGGTTCTTTCCCATTTATCCAAAACGGCTAACATGTTGAGCCATATAACGAAAACACAGAGATTCAAAAGGCATAATGCAAACAAGCGAATCCAGCAAGTCGATTGAGGGGTTAAATTATGAGCAAAATAAATAAATTAATTAATAAATTAATAAATGATATTTTAAAAGCCAACGTTAAATTTTAGGAGCCATTTACAGTACCAAAAAGCATTAGAAACAACAGTTATCCAAAATTTAGTTGTATATTATTTTTTAACAGTTTGTATAATACTAAATTAATTTTTGAAAAAAAAAACTTTAAAAAAACCTCAATGATGTTTGCTTGTCTCGCAATGAAATTGACAAATATTTGGGAGCAAAAAAGTAAGCCAAAATCATTTTAAGAGCCAGGATTTATAAAGATTAGCAACTGGTTAAATTGAAGAATAACATAGCAACCCCTGGTAGTTTTTTATTCGCATACTTGCATTTATATGTGCAACTTCTTTAATTTTTTGCATTTAGAATGTAAGTAATCTCGAAACGCAGGTCTTTCTTAAATGCCTATGGTGGATCCAAAAAATATTTTAAGTATGATCGTTTTGATTGAAAAAAGAGGAAAATACTAGTTTGGTGCGTATTTATCCTTAATAGACAATTTTGATTTTATAATTAAAAAGTCTAAATTATATTAATTTTGTTTTTCAAAAAAAAATTATAATATGATATTATTTAAATGTAAAGTCTTTTTCTCATAGAAAGTACTATGTTATATACATTTTCATTTTTATTATTTTTTGGCAAACTCTCTGAAATATAGGTTTTCTTGTATTTAGAATGGTTTAAATTTAAATTGTTCCCTTCGGAGATTTTGCAATCTTAACCGGTTTTTAAAAAATAATTTAAAAAAAGAAAAAGTTCTCTAAGAAGAAAAGGTAATATTTCGGAAATTCGAGAAAATTAAACTGAACATTTAACATTTGATGTATATGTTTAACTATTAATGTTATTGATTGAATCACCTGAAGGATAAAGATTTAATTTCAATCTTTATATATATATATATATATATATATATATATATATATATATATATATATATATATATATATATATATATATATATATTTCCGTGTTTAAATCTGCCTTTTCTAAAACTTCACATTAATTGATTTAAATAACATTATTTTTTCACTTTAGTTATCAGTACATGTATATCGTTTAAAGATAAAATGTTAAATTGTGGAAAAAAGTTTTTATTTTTTCTCTTGAAGCTGAGGAAAATAAGATAGATATTCAAAGAGCCTGGTTTTCATAAATTTGCGATTATTACAAGAATGCTGAATTCTTAGTTGCTGAAAAAACATGTTCCATTATAATGTCCGAAATGTTTAAAGATTTAGTGGAGATGCGGGGAAGAAATGTAAAAAAGCGTCTATTATATAATGCTTTTTTTATTTTTATAACTTATATGTCTATAATATCCAAAATGTGTTAATTTCTTTAAATGTTTTCATTATAAAAATTCAAAAACTTATATGTCTATAATATCCAAAATGTGTTAATTTCTTTAAATGTTTTCATTATAAAAATTCAAAAAGTGTTGTTACATGATGCTCTTTTGAAATTCGCCATAGTTCATTATATCAATCCAATGTTCTTGCAAGTCCTTTGCAGGTAAATAAACTTAAAAGTTGTTTGCACTTGACAAAGCCAAAGTGAGCTATAGTTCTTTATTTCAATCCAATATTCTTGCAAGTCCTTTAAAGTTGAATTAGCTTAAAAGTTGTTTGCACTTGACAAAAACATATCATGGTATCATCTAAGGATGGAAAACAAAATACAACATATATAGAAAACCACATATAAAAACAGTTTCAAAATTATGAACGTGTGTATTTGAAAATCGTTTATGACAAAGATAAATAAATAAATATTAAAAAATAAATAAAATAAATATTTATGAAAAAATAAATAAAGATAATTAGATAAATAAATATAAATAAATAAATATTTAAAAATAAATAAATAAATAACCACTTACTGTGTCATATTATTGTTAAAACGAAACCCAATTAAACTAACTTAAACTTAATACTTACGGAGTGGTTATATGTCGATTCTTCACATCGATGCCTATTTTTTGTGTCCGTATCAAAGTTAAAAACAGCTGTCAATGGATTTGCTTTCCAAAACTTTAAATCTTGTACAGGTTTAAGGCATATGGTTCGAACACTTGCGTCTTTAGTATCATCTAAGCAGAAATGATTCTTGTAAACATGTGAACAATTATTGTTTATACATTTAATGACAGGACTAACATATTTTTGACATCTTGTATTGTCGTTCGAAACAACAAAGTCTATACATGATCGCGGGACAAAAGCATCGCCAAAGGATGGAGTGAATGAGAATGGACAATTTTCCGCTAAAACTGTCTGTAACAGCTGAGATTTGTTCGAAGATAAAAGAAGCAGTCTATCTTGGGGAATATAACATTGCTTGGCATTGATGTGCATTTTCCATGGTGAGAAAAAATTTTCATTGTGACACAGAGCACAAAATTCATTCCAGTATACAATATTGCTCTGCTTTCCCGTAACAGGTAGGTCCTTTTCTCCATTCAATTCACATAGACGTTTGATGGTTGAATTCTGAAACTCTTTTGGACACATATTGACCATTTTGTAACCCCTTTTTACTGATGCGTCCTGTTCTAATGTTCGACATGTTATGAATTTCATTATTTTCATCAGATGCAGCTGTTCATCGTCATCGATAATCATTCCTACGGCATCTACATCAGCATCAAAACAACAGTCACCGTAAATGTTACATTTTCCATCACACATGCAATTTGGAAAAGATTTTTCTTTGTTATAAGAACAGCTACTATAAAAAAAACATGGGTCTTCGATGGAATTTCTCTTTTCTAATCTTTGTGTTTTATCTGTGATTTCACGAAGGTCGTCATCATATTGTCCTAGAATTTGATATTGAGCGTAAATATGGTTCCAAACAAAAATGAAAAGGAATCTTGAAAAACAAAAGTTAAATTTTGCCGAATTTTGCATTTTAACTGCTTTTATACTGACTCCATTTAAAACAGAACTGCGTTGATTTAAAGATACAATAGTTGTTCAGTTTAGTAGTCTTAATGGCAAACTCCAATGCTTTTGTAAAGTAACGTTGTAATTGTTATTAAAAGAATACTTTTTTATAACGGTTCCATAAATTTGTGTTCTTTCAATGCAATACAAGAAATATAATGATACATATTACACGTATCATTTGTGCAAAAGGATAATAAAGTATCAAATTAATGTATGGTGTTTATAACTGTTTCTGTAGCAATGGTATTACTTTACGTAAATAAATAACAGTGTCTGAAGGCGTTCAATGGTATTGTATTGCGCATTGATGTTCAATGCCATCATGTAGAAAAAAAAAAATTGAAAACAAACCTTCACGTTCATTGCTTCGTGGAGATTATTGACTTACCTTGCTTTGGTGATAAATAACCGGAATGACTTGATAAAAATTCCTACAGCATTGGTCTAAATAAAATAGTGTAGTTCAATACGGCGAATATATATAAAAAACTTCACAAAAACCTTTACTTTAATTAAATATTCGTATCGTGTTTAAATACGATTTTTTTCAACTGGGTTTTACCGCCATCTTTCTTGCACATTAATTACGATTTTTTTAAATGTTCAGAAAAGTCATTATGATTAGAATTGGTTTTGGCTATTTCTGATATATGATAAATAAATTCGAAAAACTATCTATATAGTCTATTGTTTATATATATATATATATATCTATATATATATATATATATATATATATATATATATATATATATATATATATATATATATATATATATATATATATATATGCCATGGCTACCTTGACTATTTTATTATATATTGATATGGGATTTTACAGTTCTGATTTTTAAATGTCTTTCAAAAATGGGGTTAAGGTCATGACCAAGTTGGTTACAATTGTACTCTTGCTTCTAATTTAGATACTTTTAAAGTTACTTTAATGCTAGTAGACTCTTGACTTCGATTTTAAATGACACCATAATGAAGGTCTCTGTGATGTACTTGACTTCGATTTTAAATAACATCATAAAGAAGGTCTCTGTGATGTACTTGACTTCGATTTTAAATAACATCATAATGAAGTTCTCTGTGACGTACATGACTTCGAATTTAAATAACATCATAATGAAGTTCCGTGATGTACTTAACTTCGATTTTAAATAACATCATAATGAAGTTCTCTGTGACGTACATGACTTCGAATTTAAATAACATCATAATGAAGTTCCGTGATGTACTTAACTTCGATTTTAAATAACATCATAATGAAGTTCTCTGTGACGTACATGACTTCGATTTTAAATAACATCATAATGAAGTTCCGTGATGTACTTAACTTCGATTTTAAATAACATCATAATGAAGTTCTCTGTGACGTACATGACTTCGATTTTAAATAACATCATAATGAAGGTCTCTGTGATGTACTTGACTTCGATTTTAAATAACATCATAATGAAGGTCTCTGTGATGTACTTGACTTCGATTTTAAATGACATCATAATGAAGTGTCTGTGACGTACATGACTTCGATTTTAAATAACATCATAATGAAGGTCTCTGCGACGTACTTGACTTCGATTTTAAATGACATCATAATGAAGGTCTCTGTGACGTACATGACTTCGATTTTAAATAACATCATAATGAAGGTCTCTGTGATGTACTTGACTTCGATTTTAAATGACATCATAATGAAGGTCTCTGTGACGTACATGACTTCGATTTTAAATAACATCATAAAGAAGTTCTCTGTGACGCACTTGACTTCGATTTTAAATAACATCATAATGAAGTTCCGTGATGTACTTAACTTCGATTTTAAATAACATCATAATGAAGGTCTCTGTGACGTACTTGACTTCGATTTTAAATAACATCATAATGAAGGTCTCTGTGATGTACTTGACTTCGATTTTAAATAACATCATAATGAAGGTCTCTGTGATGTACTTGACTTTGATTTTAGATAACATCATAATGAAGGTCTCTGTGATGTACTTGACTTCGATTTTAAATAACATCATAATGAAGGTCTCTGTGATGTACTTGACTTCGATTTTAAATAACATCATAATGAAGGTCTCTGTGATGTACTTGACTTCGATTTTAAATAACATCATAATGAAGGTCTCTGTGACGTACATGACTTCGATTTTAAATAACATCATAATGAAGGTCTCTGTGATGTACTTGACTTCGATTTTAAATAACATCATAATGAAGGTCTCTGTGATGTACTTGACTTCGATTTTAAATGACATCATAATGAAGGTCTCTGTGATGTACTTGACTTCGATTTTAAATAACATCATAATGAAGGTCTCTGTGACGTACTTGACTTCGATTTTAAATAACATCAAAATGAAGGTCTCTGTGATGTACTTGACTTCGATTTTAAATAACATCATAATGAAGGTCTCTGTGATGTACTTCACTTCGATTTTAAATAACATCATAATGAAGGTCTCTGTGATGTACTTGACTTCGATTTTAAATGACATCATAATGAAGGTCTTTGTGACGTACATGACTTCGATTTTAAATAACATCATAATGAAGGTCTTTGTGACGTACTTGACTTCGATTTTAAATAACATCATAATGAAGGTCTCTGTGACGTACTTGACTTCGATTTTTAAATGACATCATAATGAAGTTCCGTGATGTACTTAACTTCGATTTTAAATAACATCATAATGAAGTTCTCTGTGACGTACATGACTTCGATTTTAAATGACATCATAATGAAGTTCCGTGATGTACTTAACTTCGATTTTAAATAACATCATAATGAAGGTCTCTGTGATGTACTTGACTTCGATTTTAAATAACATCATAATGAAGGTCTCTGTGATGTACTTGACTTCGATTTTAAATAACATCATAATGAAGGTCTCTGTGATGTACTTGACTTCGATTTTAAATGACATCATAATGAAGGTCTCTGTGATGTACTTGACTTCGATTTTAAATAACATCATAATGAAGGTCTCTGTGACGTACTTGACTTCGATTTTAAATAACATCATAATGAAGGTCTCTGTGATGTACTTGACTTCGATTTTAAATAACATCATAATGAAGGTCTCTGTGATGTACTTGACTTCGATTTTAAATGACATCATAATGAAGGTCTCTGTGATGTACTTGACTTCGATTTTAAATAACATCATAATGAAGGTCTCTGTGATGTACTTGACTTCGATTTTAAATAACATCATAATGAAGGTCTCTGTGATGTACTTGACTTCGATTTTAAATAACATCATAATGAAGGTCTCTGTGATGTACTTGACTTCGATTTTAAATGACATCATAATGAAGGTCTTTGTGACGTACATGACTTCGATTTTAAATAACATCATAATGAAGGTCTTTGTGACGTACTTGACTTCGATTTTAAATAACATCATAATGAAGGTCTCTGTGACGTACTTGACTTCGATTTTAAATGACATCATAATGAAGGTCTCTGTGACGTACTTGACTTCGATTTTAAATAACATCATAATGAAGGTCTCTGTGATGTACTTGACTTCGATTTTAAATAACATCATAATGAAGGTCTCTGTGATGTACTTGACTTCGATTTTAAATAACATCATAATGAAGGTCTTTGTGACGTACTTGACTTCGATTTTAAATAACATCATAATGAAGGTCTCTGTGATGTACTTGACTTCGATTTTAAATAACATCATAATGAAGGTCTCTGTGATGTACTTGACTTCGATTTTAAATAACATCATAATGAAGGTCTTTGTGACGTACTTGACTTCGATTTTAAATAACATCATAATGAAGGTCTCTGTGATGTACTTGACTTCGATTTTAAATAACATCATAATGAAGGTCTCTGTGATGTACTTGACTTCGATTTTAAATAACATCATAATGAAGGTCTCTGTGATGTACTTGACTTCGATTTTAAATAACATCATAATGAAGGTCTTTGTGACGTACTTGACTTCGATTTTAAATAACATCATAATGAAGGTCTCTGTGACGTACTTGACTTCGATTTTAAATGACATCATAATGAAGGTCTCTGTGATGTACTTGACTTCGATTTTAAATAACATCATAATGAAGGTCTTTGTGACGTACTTGACTTCGATTTTAAATAACATCATAATGAAGGTCTCTGTGACGTACTTGACTTCGATTTTAAATGACATCATAATGAAGGTCTCTGTGATGTACTTGACTTCGATTTTAAATAACATCATAATGAAGGTCTTTGTGACGTACTTGACTTCGATTTTAAATAACATCATAATGAAGGTCTCTGTGACGTACTTGACTTCGATTTTAAATGACATCATAATGAAGGTCTTTGTGACGTACATGACTTCGATTTTAAATGACATCATAAAGAAGTTCTCTGTGACGCACTTGACTTCGATTTTAAATAACATCATAATGAAGTTCCGTGATGTACTTAACTTCGATTTTAAATAACATCATAATGAAGGTCTCTGTGACGTACTTGACTTCGATTTTAAATAACATCATAATGAAGGTCTCTGTGATGTACTTGACTTCGATTTTAAATGACATCATAATGAAGGTCTCTGTGATGTACTTGACTTTGATTTTAGATAACATCATAATGAAGGTCTCTGTGATGTACTTGACTTCGATTTTAAATAACATCATAATGAAGGTCTCTGTGACGTACTTGACTTCGATTTTAAATGACATCATAATGAAGGTCTCTGTGATGTACTTGACTTCGATTTTAAATAACATCATAATGAAGGTCTCTGTGATGTACTTGACTTCGATTTTAAATAACATCATAATGAAGGTCTCTGTGATGTACTTGACTTCGATTTTAAATAACATCATAATGAAGGTCTCTGTGATGTACTTGACTTCGATTTTAAATGACATCATAATGAAGGTCTCTGTGACGTACATGACTTCGATTTTAAATAACATCATAATGAAGGTCTCTGTGACGTACATGACTTCGATTTTAAATGACATCATAATGAAGGTCTCTGTGATGTACTTGACTTCGATTTTAAATGACATCATAATGAAGGTCTCTGTGACGTACTTGACTTCGATTTTAAATAACATCATAATGAAGGTCTCTGTGACGTACTTGACTTCGATTTTAAATAACATCATAATGAAGGTCTCTGTGATGTACTTGACTTCGATTTTAAATAACATCATAATGAAGGTCTCTGTGACGTACTTGACTTCGATTTTAAATGACATCATAAAGAAGGTCTCTGTGATGTACTTGACTTCAGTTTTAAATAACATCATAATGAAGGTCTCTGTGACGTACTTGACTTCGATTTTAAATAACATCATAATGAAGGACTCTGTGATGTACTTGACTTCAATTTTAAATAACATCATAATGAAGTTCCGTGATATACTTGACTTCTATTTTAAATAACATCATAATGAAGTTCTCTGTGACGTTCTTGACTTCGATTTTAAATAACATCATAATGAAGGTTTCCTTGACGTACTTAGTTTTAATTTTAAATGACATCATATTGAAGGAACTTGTTACGTACTTGAATTTGATTTAAATGACATCATATTGAAAGTATTTGTTACGTACTTGACTTTGATTTTAAATGACACCACAATGAAGATCTTTGTGACGTACTTGACTTTGCTTTTAGTTGACATCATAATGACAGTCTTTGTGACGTACTTCACTTTGATTTTATATTACTTCAAAATGAAGGTGTCTCTCACGTTCTTGACTTTAGATATAACTGACGTCCATGACTTTGATTTTAGTTGACATCATAAAACATATATGTGACGTACTTGATTTTAATCTTAAATTACATCATAATGAAGGTCTTTGTGAGATACTCAACTTGGATTTATGATGACATCATAATGACGGATTCCGTGTCGTACTCCACTTTTGATTTTAGATGGCGTCATAAAACATATCTGTGACTTATTTGATTTGAATGACATTAAAAACGGTCTTGAATCACTTTTACATTTCAATTTTCTTATAGCTTCATGATTTACAAACAAATGAAAATCAAATTTGGAATTTTTAAATAACACTATAGGGTTTTAGAAAAAAAGTTAATGTTTTTAAATGACCCTGTTTTCTGTAGTTTTACTGAATATATAAGTGGTGTTGTTGGGTTCCATCCAAACATGATAAAAAGACATCACAATGGAATTTCCCAAAGCTGAAAGTGACGTTTTTCCGTAATAACGACCTTGTTTTTTTTCGGGGTATGGTTGACGTTATTCATTTCATTCCGCACAAAAGTTAAGAGGTATTGATCACGTGGTACGCTGGTAAGTACCATTACAA
>CM056604.1:21673300-21805800 GCA_029721355.1 Tegillarca granosa
TAAAACTTATTCTAAAACAATGTGGTTTCGAAAGTAAGCTTATTTCGTTGCACAAGATACAAGGTATTTAAACAGTCGCATAGTAATTTGATGATATTGTAACACTACACAGTGGATTGATCATTAAATTGAAAATAGGTGCAACTTCTGTAACCTATAACCTAAGCATGTGATTTATCTGTTACCTGTTTTAAGCAATTTTAACTAAACTGAATTAGATGTATAATGTTGTTCCGATTTTGTATTAAAATGCTCGACAAGGGAGCAGCGATTGTTTCAGTTCTTCAAAGAAACACAGACCACCATGTGTTTTTTCTGTATTTACTGACAATCGTCTTGCTTATACATGTGATACAGTATGCCTCTTCTGTATGAGACATCTTTTATATCATAAAACCACATCTTTTGGACTTTAACCATATAGAACAGGTCGTTTGCTTAAGACGAAACCACTGACAGTGTCACAAACAAAACATAAAATCTGGGATGAAAAACAGTCCAAGATTGAAGCACCATCTATCAGTATGCAGCCATAGTTGCCTCCCTAGCTAACACCTACCTAATGGCTAGAGAAAAAGGTACCAGAAATGTCCATGATAGAAGAAAACCATCCAAGTTTAATTTTCCCCAAGGACTTGTCACAAGAGGAGCAATTTATCATCAGACACTGCTAAGGACCTGAGGACCATGATGAATATGCTTCCAATAATCATAAACATTTCTATCTAATATATCCATTTTTATTATAACAGATTTTATTTAATTTTATTTCTTTGGATTTTCTTAATTTTATGAAACTATAAGTTGCTGAGTACGTCAGTTTATAGATTACAGTTCCTCTCGTTAACACGCTACGTTTGAATCTTACCAGTGCAGAAGTTCTGTTGTAGGAGAATTCTTTAGAAAATTTTCAGTCAAATTTATTTGATTAGGGATTTCAATAAGCTAAACATATCAACATTATGACTTTGTCTTTTATAGCAAATAACCGTCATATTTACGTAGTCTAATTAAATTAGTGAAATGAAATAATAAAAATAAAATCTTAAATTATAAACAATATAATAAACCATCATAAATGGAAAATGTGCTTAAAACAATTTGCTGCGCCTCTACATAGGCTGTGCCTACAATCATATTATATTGAATATGTATTTGTCAAATTAACGACTTATTTGACGTAGAAATAGAATTAGCGAAGGACCTATACTGTTCGGTCAGTCGTCTATTTACATTGTAATCAGTGTTCAGAATATCAATGGGCTCAAACGTTATGTTGTTTGTGTAGTTTCTTCTATGACGTCATGAGTCTGATTGTCACGATGGCAAATTGCCGAAAACGTCATATGGCAACATGGACGTTTGAAGAATGTAAAATGGCAAAACCAAAGTCTGGTAATGTAATTTAGAGTATTCTAATACCACACATTTTTTTAAATATCGTCTAGAAAGAAATGGCAAATGTCTCTTGCATAACTTACACTCATTTTTTTTTCAAACCAAACTTGTTTGCGAGTCCTATGTTTTTTTCTGCGTTTTGAATTTATTAAGTTTTTGAAAAGTGACTCATTCTTCACACTCATACTACAGTAGGCCTACAGTTGTTCAAGACTCGTTAACTCATTGTTACTGTTAGTGATTCGTAGTTTATTTATTATTAGTCCATATTCCTCCGATTTATAAAAGCGGCATAAAAATGTATTAAAAAAAAGGTAAATCCATCTTATTTCATATAAAAACTACATTTTTAAAAATCTTAAAAATTATATATTTACCAATTTCCATGCAAGTTCTACAGTTAAATGTAAAATAAATAATACTTCGTCTCACATTAAAAAATGTAAGGTATTTTAATAGAAAACGTTTCAAATTCAAATGATTTTAAATTTGAATTTTAGTTTACAATCACGCTCATTTACTACTGATCACCTTGTGATTTCCTAAAAATTAACATGTACATTTTGAAAATACAAATAAATTAATGATTAAATAAATAAATGAATAAATAAACGAATAAATTATTTATTCTGTGTCCACGGTGGAAACTTTAACAAAAATCGGTCAAAAATTGAATGAAGAATTAATAACATTAATAACGTCGTAAAAGTTTTGTAACATGGGACATTACCATCACTATTTTTCTTCACTAGGAGGTATTTTGGCGCTTATTCGACAAGCTCAGGGTCTAAACCCTAATCCAGAAGAAGAATCGGCTCTAAAGAAACTGACATCTCACGTACCGGGGATTGTAACTTTCGCCGACCACAACAAAGCGTTACCATGGAGCTCCAGATACAGCACCAGTCCTTATGTTTGCAGACATATCTGGTAATAAATCAAATATAAGTAGTAAACATCTTGTAAAAACTAATGTGTTTTCTATAATAAGACTATGAAACTTTGACCTTGAGGCAATATGTATGTTTACCTGGGGAAAACTCATTCTGTTATCTATATTAAACCATGTGTATGCATTCTCCTTTTATTAAAGGAAGAAAAATTGCATCTACATCTAGAAATCTATACATGAGTATATTCGTTTGAAGTCATGTATATTTAACTTTCTTGAAATTTTTTTAAATTGGCTTCAGTATGCCTTTTTAAATTTGGGTAGTTCAGAATTGGTTGCCCCGAATGTTCAAAGCACTCCTAAAGATTACTTTAATGGTACAACCAACCTAAATAAGTGTATGGTATTTAAATATAACATCTATTTTGCTGCTGATGGTATATTGTGTTAAGCTAAAAGCTTTCCTACATTTGATGCCACTCGCAGCCACTGTAATAAATATTTTTAAATCAGTTGCATTAATTTATTTTGTACAAACTTTATAAATTTAGAAATTATTGAAAGTTGGTACATGTATCAAATTACTATTATTAGAAGCGAGTTATCTTTATATTATTCCACTACATTGGAGGTTTTTAGTTTTAAAGAACTTTTTACATATCTCTCTGAGGCTAACGAAATACTGGGTAATCGAACTTAATATCTTTTTCGCCTTTTTGAAATTGTGATAGAATTGTATCAATTGTATAATTGTAACTCTTTTGGAAATGTTTTCATTTCGATCTTATATTTTACTTCTCAGGTTTTACCGCCCTTTGCGAGAGATACAGTGCAATGCAAAATAAGGGTATAGACCAGTTAACTAAAACATTAAATGATTATCTAGGGGCCATTGTTGAGGGCATTGTAAACTCAGAAGGAGATGTTCTTAAATTTGCAGGTAAAAATTATGAAAAATTATCCTGTTTATTTTCTTGTAAAACTAGAGACAGACATTCTAATTGTCAATTGTTAAATACTTAGTATCACTGCTTAATAGTTTGGATATAAAGAGTCCCATAATAAAATATTGTATAACATCAATTTTTGGACAGAAATTTGAATAATAGTGCGTAATATAGAATACTAACTATCTAATAAAGCAACCTAACGGAGGACACTGACTATCTGAACAATGAAATATAGAAATTTCATAACCGATAAATGTACTGTGATATATCGAATGTAACAAAGAGCATGGATATAACCATTTAACGAAACCTGGTACCAAGGTAAAGAGAGCGAGTCAAGATAATCACTTATATAACTCAGTACTTTCTTTGTGCCCTGATCAAATCGACATAACGGTATCCTGTTGTGTGGCTCAAGCAGGTATTTTTGCATTAATTAATTTCAAATTTTATATGTTTATGTACGTTGTGAGATTCTAACGAATACACATACGTTAACTCTTATCAAATAAAAGCTATGTGAAAACTGTACGTTTATATTTAATAATCTAATTTTGGCACCATTTCACGTTTTTACTTGATATATGGTAAAGCAAACGAAGCTATAAACAAATGAACTTAAGGAACCTGAGTTTTAAGTCTCAAGTTATACTTGCCAAACCTCCTTGTCAAAGACAAATGTAATTGTCTTAATGTTTTAACACTAATTACATATAGGTGATGCTATATTGGCCGTTTGGAGAGTTAACACGGCCAATGAAATGTCAGCAGCCGTAGCCAAGGTTGTCAGGTGTTGTTTGGATATCCAATCAAAATGCGGAGAGTGGAAAACTGACATCGGGGTGACTCTGACTGTAAAAATGGGTGAGTTGTTTCATTAATCCTTTTTTTTTTTTTTTTTTTTTTTTTTTTTTTTTTTTTTTTTTGAATACAATGAATGAATACAGATCAACATCAAATTTGTATTTTATATTTCCACATGCTAGTTAGTTGTCATCAACGTGTTTTTACTGATGACTGAAGAACTAATTTTAATAATTATAGTTCATTTTGATTACAATAAAGATGTTACTACGAAACTCTTCTGTGTAATGTTGATTGGGATTTTATTTTCTTTTTAGGAGTGTCGTCTGGTGAAATGAATGTCACGTTTCTAGGCAACAATGAGTTCAGAGTTTACGTAGAGCTGGGTAAAGCCGTTTCAGATGTAAATGCCGCGGAACATTTCTGTCAATCCGGTTATGTTGTGCTTTCACCTGAAGCTTGGAATCTACTCCAACAAGAAAAAATTGGCTGGAACTTTGAAACAATGGACGATGGAAAGCACATTCGTGTATGTTTTTAAATTCAAGTTTTCATATGTTTTTTTTTTAACTTTGATACCAAATTCACAGAGTATATTAGTCTAAATTATTCCAAAACTTTAGTATTTATAATTATTATCAAACTATATATATATATATATATATATATATATATATATATATATATATATATATATATATATATATATATATATAAATATATATATATATATATATATTTATTTATTTATATATATATATATATATATATATATATATATATATATATATATATATATATATATATATATATATATATTATATATCAAATTTTATACAACATTTTAAATGTTTGGGATTCTACAGAAATTCTTAAATAACACTTTGGTTATTAGATTGTCTTGACAACAAGTGCCCGTCAATTATGGTTAATTATGGCTTTTTATATAACAAGTACCCGTTAATTATGACTTTTTATGATAAGTGGTCTAAATATGAGTTTATGTTGTCCTTGTTCTATAAATTTACTTTTGTTATGTGTTATGGGTTTAGTTGTTTTTGTTATACCAATGTCAGTTTTCAGACCGATATACACTTTATTCTGATTTCTTCCTTTTGTTTTACTATATTAAGGTTTTGTCAGAAAGTGCAGTAGCGCTCGAAAATCTGTTGAGTTTACCAGCCAAGGGATTTTTTAAACGTAAGTATTTTATGCGTATTATGAATCTATTATTAACGTTTATTTATTAGATTCTAAAACAATATTTTAAAAAAACTGTTCATCTTTCATGCATTACTGATTGGATCAATAATACGTTAATATGTTATCATTGTAATGTTTTTCTGTTTAATATGTTGTATGGGGATTTTGTGATGTAAATGATAAATACGTGACCAATACACTGCAATTTCAGCGGATTTAATTCAAAATTTCATTTTAGGTGGTAGAAAAAATGCAATAGCATTGAGTTTTATTACTAAATCGTCTTTAATGTCCAAGGAAAGCACGGACGTAGAGCAAAAGAAGTTTGACTTAATGGCAGTAAAAGAGAGACTTAAAGACTTGAAGGAAAAGCCGGATGATGGCGATGGTTCAGATAGCGTCCAGGCTGTACCAACTATTCAAGTTGAGAGCGATAGTGAAGCGATTGATAAAAGTAACGCTACATCTGACGGGAATGAAAACGATTCCGTATCACCCGCCGCGTCTACTGAGGCAAAACCCAAACTGTCCAAAGCATTTGGAAGTAAATTAGGAAAAGGCGGTATTGCAAGATGTGAGTGTTGCTCTATTAAAGCAAGTGGACTTTCAGCAAACATTTATCAAGAGCAAATGTTTTTTTTTTTATGAATTTCTATGAAAAAAAAAAGGCTTTTATTAGTTGTACAAATTCTTCGGAAAAATCATAAATCTGCTTCATTTTCGTAAAAATAAACCCAGAATTCTTGGTGCAACTGTCCCCAATAATTTACTTTTTTGTCTTAACGTGACGAGTCTTAACCATAGGATAACGGACATGAATATATTTTTGTGCATTGGTTTTATAATTTTAAGATGATATATGTGCACTTTCAAGCTTTATTATGTATTTAATTTTTATTTCCAGTAAGAAACGTTGTAAAAACTGTGACAGAAATGAGACTAGATGAAGCACTTCGCCTTTATATTTTACCGCCAGTTCTGAAAAAGGTATCTTTATAAAAAGTTCTGAAAATATGTTTGATGGTACGAACTGAACTGTGGCTCATAATGTAAACTAATGGTCTCACCATCTCCATCTTGATTGGAGTTGTTCATCAGGTCAAAATTCAACAACGGTGTCAGTGGTTTAAACAAACAATTGTATGTTTTGAAGCGTTGTTGAACAACTTCGTATAGCATTTTTGAATGGATTCACAATTATTAACCTTTCTACTGTTGGAATCACTATGTAGGAGCCGCTGAAATATTTCTACACAAGGTAAAAAGGTTGCCGCAAAGGGTTTATATTTTACTTGTTGTAAAAACAATCAATCTTGTGAGCAAAAGACGTAAATATGTTAAGAACATCACTTTCGGTGTACACGTTGCCTTTTAAACACCCGAAATTCCAGCAATATTTTCCTTTCTACAGAAATATTTCACGTTAATACGCAAAAATATATCGATTTTGAGTTACGGCTAGACTCAAGTAAGTGAAAAATACCAAAATTCAAGTTCCTTGTATTTTCAATAAAAGTTTGGCATAATTCACCATTATAAACACAGGCGGCAAACGGTAACCCCGCTTATTTCAAGTTATATTAGCACTATGTCTGGAAACATTTCTAAAGCTTAAACACATTTTGTCATTTCAATCGTACCAAAAGGATATCACAACGAAATCTAGACGTCAATATGAATACTTAAATATATCTTCAAGTTGTTAATTTTATTAAAGATTAAGTAAAAAGAAGTTGATAATTAACTGACGTCTTTTATGACATTCAGGTGTATTTTCTACTTTACAGTTGGATGACGGACAACCTTTAGAATATCTATCAGAAATGAGACAAGTTTCTATCGTTTTCATGAACATGGTTCTTGATGAAGAAATGAACGTCACAAATCTTCTACAACAGATATTTGATGTTGTTTACTCCAACACAAAGGCAATGTATGGTAAGGGTGTTTGGTTAGTTGCAATGTTGTTTAACGACACATCAATAATTTTTCAGCCATTGTCGACGAGAGCAAGGTAATTAATCTCTCTGAATTAATCTAAGAACAAGTCCGTGTATGCTTTTGATGTGCGAGTGTGTATTATGACCTTCCTTGTACTAGAACGCACCCAAAGGGACTTTTTGTTAAGGCACTAGCCCACTGAGTCAGTATGCTGCAGATAAGCACACGTACCCTCCCAGTCACACAATAGTTTTTATTTATGGACTAAGAATAATTACAAAATAAATTTTATCAGAATCATCTTATATCTATTTTTCATTAGTATTTATTTCGTCTGTTTTTATACATTTTAGGCTGCTTAAACAAAGTTTTCTTGTTTGATAAGGTGAGTAGACATTATACATATTCATAACACGTTCCCGTCCGGAGCACACGGCCTCGCTTCCTTGATGGAAGTTTTTAAGATTGTGATTATTACTACATTGTGTGTCAGTTATTTAATTGAATTGCTCATAATTATATGTAATAAATACAAATATAACATAAAAAAGACTTTATAGAAAATGTTAGTTTATATGTTGACACATTCTGTTTTTCTCGACTTTCATTGGCTGAACTCTTTTTTTTTAATCTGTTCACGTGAAGAGCTTTTATTTGCCAAGTTTATTTAATCTAACTTTCTTATTTTGAAAAAAACGTTATAAACATTTTTATAATGGAGTGAAATAAGGGATTATAAAATGCACCAAATGTATATTTCAGGGGTGTACATTTTTGGTTATATTTGGACTTCCTGGTTTTAAGCACGAACGAGATTGCGCACATGCTTTAATTTGCTCTTACAAAATGCACACGATTTTGAAGAACATGAATGGCGTCATGTAAGTATTATTAGTAAATTAATCCATTCATATACTTTGTTATGTACATAAAACTTAGATAGGATAACTATACCATTAGAATGTAAAAATGAATGACATCGAAACATACGAACCATTGCAGCAAAATAACTTGTACCTAGCATTCGCTAAAGCATAACTCCGGAAAAACATCAGTAAGCACTATTTAAACTCACAGTTTTAGATGAGCACCGGTTGAAATTACCAAGAACTAATGTGAAGTGAAATTCATACAAAAACACATGAAAGAATAAAATCATATAATTTTGATCAAGACCATTCATAGTATGAAGATATTGCATTTTAACAGAGGTCTCGATAGTACGAAAGCTTCATATCATTTTTTAAAAGTAAAAATATTAAGACCTTACAAAACATTTTTTTAAATTGTACTAACGAGTTTTAAAATCGGGTAAACGATTTTTTGTACGATTTAAAAATATTTTACTTGGCATTAACAAGCTTCGTACAAGACATATACATTTAATATGAAAAAGAAAAAATGTGATGCAATATTAAGTTGTTAACACATGATCTGTAATGATTTAAATTTTTTATGTGATAGTTAGTGGTCCAAAATGATTTTACCATTCATTGTGAACATTCATTGTGAAACTTTTTTGTTTCTTTTATACACATTTGTTGTTTCATCCTCATGGTTGTTGCTGAGAGCATTTGTAATATTATAAATATGTATACCACATTGTAACGTGGTATACTGTAACCGTCTTGAAACCAACAAACGTTATTTCGAGTGGTTAAATGTTAAACATGGGTTTTTGCAAGCACCTTATCTTTTCGATCCTAAATCGGTAGCGCATTTATCAAAAGTGTCGACTTAAGAATTAAAAAAGTTCTTATCACTTAGTATGGAATCCATCGTTTTTTTAAAATGTCGGTGATTTTGGTTTTTTCCAACGATTCTAGAACTGGCCAATTAACTAACTCTTCAGAGGTGATAAAACTTTGACACAATACTAGTTCTACATTCCATTAAATCAATTCAATTTTTATACAGTTATCTAATATCATATTTGACTAAACTAATTTTCAGAGGAGTGTCTATCGGTGTAACTACAGGAACTACATTTTGTGGCGTAGTTGGACATACAAATCGTCATGAGTACTCAGGTATGTGACTTACTTATTTCAGAAAGAAATACACAAACGTTTTATCATTCTTGTCAAAGTTCTTTTTTTTAACTATCAAAATTAATTTACTTTTGCAATCTAAAATCTTGATCTCTAAAACACTAAAAAAGGAAATAATTTTGATGCATTTGGATAAACAAAGTTGATGCTACATGTTTATTTTGTCATGTTGCAGTCATTGGGAGAAAAGTTAACATGGCGGCTCGTTTAATGATGCATTATCCTGGTAAAGTGACATGCGATGATGATACTTTCCAGTGGTCACGACTTCCGGCGACTCATTTTGAAATTCTAGCTACAAAAAGGATGAAAGGACTGAGAAATGTTGGAACTATCAGAGAGTTTTTCGACGTTGATGACAGTACCTCTTCTAACCTTGCAAGCGTTCCATATTTCCAATATCCCCTACTAGGTATTATCACAATATGATGATGATATTTTTTGTTAAAATTAGATCTAGCTTATTTGATTGCATTTTTTTTTATTTTAATTCATTTCATTTATCTTTTATTAATAATTTTAATTTTTTATTTTTTTTTAATTATTATTTTTGGTTTAATTATGGAGCTTTTTATCGATTGATCAAGGGATTGCGAAAAAATAAAAGCCAAAGAAAAAAAAAAGAAAAAGAAAGAAAAAGAAAAAAAAAACAATACGTGTTTGTAATAAAGAGTAAAAAAATCAGTTCAAAGAAAAAAATATATAGCGTTCACTCATTTAATTTCGACTTTAGTCGGGCACCAAAGTAAATATCATGTGGCGTGGTTTTGAACTGCAATATAGTATTAAATATTAATTTTTGTATTTATTTAAAGAAATATCTTTTCTGGAAATCAAATAAGACCATTAATAATGTTTTAAAGTGTATTTACTTAGGGTTACGTCAAAGTTTCTCTTATACTCTTACATGTTTATGTTTCAACATATTGCAGGACGAGAGAAAGAAACAATACGTGTTTGTAATAAAGAGTCAAAAAGGCAGTTCAAAGAAAAAAAATATATAGCGTTCACTCATTTAATTTCGACTTTAGTCGGGCACCAAAGTAAATATCATGTGGCGTGGTTTTGAACTGGAATATAGTATTAAATATTAATTTTTTGTATTTATTTAAAGAAATATTTTTTCTGGAAATCAAAAAAGACCATTAATAATGTTTTAAAGTGTATTTACTTAGGGTTACGTCAAAGTCTTTCTTATACTCTTAAATGTTTATGTTTCAACATATTGCAGGACGAGAGAAAGAAATAGATATCTTCATGCAGCAACTAGATAAATTAAGCGAAGATAATCAGCAGGGACCTAACAAAAGTCATAGACACATAGTGTTTGTTGGCGCTTCTGGTATTGGGAAAACAAGATTACTCAATACTATAATACTGAAAGCTGAAGAACAAAAATTTAGGTAGATGCTTTATTGACGATGTGTTTAATCGGAATATTTTTTCATCAGATAAGTCTCACTAGTTTTAGTGACCACTACTATACACAGATTATGCTTTCATAAGAGAATATTTTTATTTGTCTTGTGAAATTTCCATAGCTGCAAGCTTGAGAGTCATTGCATTCATGATTGACAATGAGCGACAAAAACCTTGCCACTCCGTGTTTGAATACATAATAAGTGCAATACACAATTCGGAACTACATTACCACAGGTGAACAAACATGGCTATCACGTCACTTTTGTTTATATTCAAGACAAGCTTGGATTTTTTACGAAATTTTACAAGAACGGGTCAATGGTTAAAATGCACAAAATGAAATCAAAGAAATTAATCAAATAAAATTTTGATAACATATTTAGGCACCTGGCTGATATTCACCGTAATATTGACATAGTGAGAGACGGAGTTTAAAAAAATCAAATGGTGTTTTTGATAGAACAGACAAGAACTGGTCTGTCAAAACCACCAAACCACAAAAAAATTCTTGAACAATCGGATCTTATAAAAATTTCTTCCTACCTTGGCAAAGCTGCTATATCCCCTATTATTTTGAGGCAATGTGTAATGGTACAACGGTCAATTAATATTGTCTCGCGGGATGTAAATTTCAAGTGATGTAAATTTCAGTTGGAATTAGATTGAAGCATGTATGCCACATTCAGTGAAAATTGTCCGTTTCACTTGCTATGTTTGTTGATCGGAAAACTGAAAAATCAGCTACATGCTTTTAATCAATTTACTAGGGGTACAATACCATACGGAAATACTCAAAAGTATAATATATGTTTTAAGTACTACAAAAATCTTTGCTAAACTTAAAACGATCATTTTCTTTTACTATTTCATAATTAAAAAGAAAAAAGTGGGCTCATATTGTAATAGTTATAAAGATTTATTTCTTATTGTTATATGGTAAGTTTTTTTAAGATTTATTAATTATTTGAATGTTAATGTGTATTATACATCGATTTAAAAATGCAAAAAAAATTCAGTTATTTGCACTAATCCATGATGTTAATACATTTATTATTAGGGTAATTTCTGTAGCCCTGAAGCTAAATGATGCTTGTCAACCACATAAACTTTCCAGACATATAGTCCGCATGGCTTTGTCTGCGGCAGGATATTCACGTCATATAGATAGAGAACCAGCACTAGTAGAGGCTCTCAAGACAAGACAGCTGCTTAGTTCGCTTTACTTAATTAACGAAATCCTCGACACACAGGTAATTTTCATTTATTTATTTATTTATTTACTTGTTTATTATTTATTTATTGGGATCATATCTAGTAAGAAATTGTATTTTTGTATTACTCAATATAATTGAAATCCTCGTTAACTGCGTCTGAGTTTTGAGCATCGGGGCCCTGATAATTATTGCTTGTGCGATGCTAATGTTTCATATTTGAGACTATAATGACCATTATTTTGTTTTATTCCACTAATTAACACTCCTTATAACAGTTTTACTAAATTCAGATTCTTTATGGCTACTTTATTTTACAATTATTAAATAGTTCCAAATTTACTTTAAATTCTATCTACAAACAAACAATTTCTTGTGCACTTCTACTTCTTCTACTTCTACCAGTTAACGACCACCTTCAACACGCTGAAGTTTATGTCGTTGTGGTGCACACGCACTGGATAAAAAAAATACATGTACTAAAAAATCTTTTCAAGATTTTTAACTATAAGATAAAATAACAAATTTATTTATATTGTGGTGGCACGATAGCATTGGAGGGTGGATTTAAATAAATCAAGACTGCCACACGTCACAATGCTATCGGGAAGACTGTTCTAGTCACGAATGATCTTTGGAAAGAAAGACTCCTTCCTGTATGTGGTTTTAGAAGCAGGGAAAAGGAATCCTTCACAGTTGAAATGTCTAGATTTCCTTCGTGCTGGAATAATTAAGTCCTGTTTGCTGGCGGCCACAAGCTGATGGTGGATTTTATACAGCATACTCAGTCTGGCGTCAGTACGCCTACTTTGTAGGGATTTCCAGTACAAGTGCTGGAGCATGTCACTGACGCCAGCAGTATGTCTGTACTTGTTCAGTACAAAGCGAGCAGCTCTCCTCTGCACTGACTCAAGTTTAAAGATCTCCTGCTTTAAATGGGGATCCCAGACTGAGCAGGCATATTCTAATTGTGGTCTTACTAGTGATTTGTATGCCTGCTCCTTAATTGATGTTGAGCTAATACTGAGATTCCTCTTGAGGAAATTCAGGGTGTTATTAGCCTTGTTGGTGATACTGGCTATATGATTTCCCCATTTCAAGTCAGATGTTATTGTGACACCTAGATATTTTGCAGATGCTACATGCTCTAGAATATGGCCATGTAACGTGTAATTATACCTAACAGGAGCTTTATTCCGTGTTATGGAAAGGACGTTACGTTTGTCAGGATGAAAGGCCATTTTCCACTTGGTTTCCAATTGCGATAACATGTCTAAATCGCTTTGTAACCTAGTAGCATCACTGTTAGATTTTTCACTTTGCCATGATTACGAGAAAACCGTTGATGGACAACATTTTTTTCCTGTTAATAAAAATTCTTTTACCATTAAAGAATAATTTCAATTTGTTTTGTAAAAGATTCAGAATGTGATATTCATCTTCAAACACTTTTCGTTGTATTGTGCTTGTAGTATATCAATCCGAATATCGGTGTAAAACAAGATGAAGAAAGTAGAAAAAGGAAATTGATACTTAGTTGTATCGTGAGACAGGTATTTTTTTTTACTATTTGAAATAAACGAATATGTGAATTAATTACAAAATTTATACTAGCAACATGATCTTATTTATATACAATTGGTTCCAACGACAGTACCTGCTGTTATATGTAGTTGGTCTCTGACCAAGATGCGTTTCCAGTTACAAGAACTGTATGAAAATATCCTAATTTGTGTTATATATTTACTACTTCTGAGCGGGTACCGCTGCTGGTGGAGCGAAACTCCCCGAGGGTATCCATAACTCAGTAGGCAGTACTTTGTGCTGTCAGAAATGTACCATTTAGCAAAATTTTCAGCTGCCTTCAATTGTAAAATTTGTTTAAAACTAAGCTTTGTTCCCTCATGCAAAGCATTCCTTAGCTGGATTTGGATTTATATGATATTGGAACTTTAGATTCATTAATTTCCAACTGTTTGGCTTATGCGTTTTATTATCAAACTTTTCGGTCTTAGTGTCACTGATGAGGAATGAATTTCCGAAATGTGCACATCTGGCACATCAAAATTCAACTGGTATTTATGTTATATATTTTCAATATTATGTTTCAACACAACATTTTCGTGACATTTTTTTAATTTAAACTGACTAAAGTTATAGATACTTCGCATCGCAAACCAAATTTAATATATGTGACTTATCAAACAGAAGCTTTGGTTGTTACAGTAAATATAAGGAGAACTTGAGAACAATTAAAGATTATTGTGAAAATTGTTAGCAATAATCGGTGTAAATATTATGTTAGAGAGAGATATGAGGACAAAAATTATAAGTATTTGTTTCACAAGTCTTCTTTTCCACAGAACCAACATATCTTATTATTGTCAAACATTGTATTAAATACTTTGGTTTAAAGAAGGCGTTTCGAATGACATTTAGCCATCAAATTATGTATTCATAATTTGTATAAACTTATTGTTTTTAATAACGTGTTAACGTTTAAAAAGCGATACATATGCATTTAAAAGCAATGGCGTGGAAACAACATTTATCTTTTAGTCAAAGTAATTTTAGTCATCACAATTTTTTTGTTGTTTTCATATATTTTTTTCACTAAATTATGACCCTTGCCAATTGAAAAAAATCCCGTTTAAATCAGATAGACCACACGTGCGCATGCGAGGTGCAATATGGAAAAAATATCGTACCAACAATTCCGTAAGATAAATCTATTACATATGCGAGAAACAGGTATAATTATATGTTGTGTTCTGTATTTTATAATTCCATAGCGAATACTTTGGTGATTCTTATCCGTGTACTGTAACGTATGTGACGTCAAAGTTTTTACAGGGTTTTCAGCTATTAAACGTTAACTAAATATTCATGTTGTTTCAGTGTTTGGAAGTCATTGGCACAGTAGTAATTGCAATAGACGATGCGCAGAATATTGACACTGAATCATGGTCATTTCTTGCTCGCTTAATTAATTTTCGGTGGGCATTTGTTATATGCACGGTTCGTCCAGTTACCATAGAAACGCCACCTTGTCCAGCAGCTCTAGAAATATTTGATGACAAAGATGTTATTGTGCAGGACATTGGTGGTATTGAGATGAAATACTTGTGTGGTTTAGCTTGTCAAATAATGGAAGTAATGCGGATTCCTAAAGACCTAGACAGGTATGTATATATAATACAAATACCATTTAAATTTTGATGTGCCAGATGTGCACATTTCGGAAATTTATTCCTCATCAGTGACACTAAGACCGAAAAGTTTGATACATAAAAGATATAAGCCAAACAGTTGAAAATAATGAATCTAAAGTTTCAAAATTACATAAATCCAATTCCAGCTAAGGAATGCTTTGCATGAGGGAACAAAGCTTAGTTTTAAATAAATTTCAAATTTTAGACGACTGAAAATTTTGATAAATTGTAAATTTCTGACAGCACAAAGTACTGCCTACTGAGTTATGGATATCCTCGGGGAGTTTTACTCCACCAGCAGCGGTACCCGCTCAGGGGTAGTAAATATATAACAAATACCTGCTAAATTTTGATGTGCCATATGTGCACATTTCGGAAAATCATTCCTCATCAGTGATACTAGGGGCCGAAAAGTTTGATAGATAAAAAACTTAAGCCAAACAAATTGAAAAATAATGAATCTAAAGTTCCAAAATTATATGAATCCAAATCCAGCTAAGGAATGCTTTGCATGAGGAAACAAAGCTTAGTTTTAAATAAATTAAAAAAAATAGACGACTGAAAATTTTGATAAATTGTAAATTTCTGACAGCACAAAGTACTGCCTACTGAGTTATGGATATCCTCGGGGAGTTTTACTCCACCAGCAGCGGTACCCGCTCAGGGGTAGTAAATATATAACAAATACCAGCTAAATTTTGATGTGCCATATGTGCACATTTCGGAAATTCATTCCTCATCAGTGACACTAGGGGCCGAAAAGTTTGATAGATAAAAAACATAAGCCAAACAAATTGAAAAATAATGAATCTAACGTTTCAAAATTATATGAATCCAAATCCAGCTAAGGAATGCTTTGCATGAGGGAACAAACCTTAGTTTTAAATAAATTTCAAATTTTAGACGACTGAAAATTGTATCTGATAATAATAATTCAGTAGGTTGGGATAACGTGAATAGTTGGACCTTCAAACCAAATATATATATATTATATTCAATTTGCTTGCAAAGTTTTTACATTTATATTGACAATGAACATCATTTTAAAACAGTTCAATTGTTAAATTATGTATGACAGTTTTTAGTAAGTGACCTTCTTAACAATGTGACAACATTCACATTACAAAGGTGATACGAACATGAACTGGTATATATGTGTTTTATTTGGTTATTAACTGGTTAGGAGCAGATCTATAAAATGGGAATTTACGCAGTAAACGTAAACCATAATAATTTTCCCCGACAATTCTTCCCGTTTTGTTCGATGCAATGTCAATGATATTGTTTCCTTATGTTACTTGATAACCCCATCGAAACTAACTTGTTCCTTGTTATGTTTTAGTTACTTTTTTCAAGAACGTTTATATTTTTAAAGCGAACTTGGTGTTCTCCTTAAGAAATTCAAAAACTGTCAATGGGAGAATAAATTCGTGTTTTTATAAAAATGACCTCGAAACTACTACTTGCGAACTTTTCTTAATTGTTTTCTTGTGTTGTTTTCTTAAAGAATCGTAAGACAGATTTTCCTGCACTTTAGTAAATAAACTAAAAATAACACACCTTTTCTCTCTAAATATACGTGTATTGAGCGTCAATGCCAAAATTCAGTTAGTTTTCAACTTGATTTAATTTTTTTTTTAAATTGCCTCCATAGCAAGCCTACAATGTTTGTATCTATGTGTTAATAGTAGATTTAACTCTTTTTAGAATACTGCGCGCTCGTACCCACGGTGTACCATTTTGGTGTGAACAGCTGTTAATAGACATGGCAAGTAGGAAACAAATTGTGATTGTTGATAGTGATGGAGATCTTAAAATGTTAGAAAATTCCATTTCACCGAATAAAGATCAAATTTTGAGATTAGCCAATCATGATCAATTTACTACTGAAGAAGCCAAGCGAAAGAACTCTTTCTTCCTCACAACTGACATAGTACGTATATTTGTATAGTTACGTCTTCAAAAATATTTGTTAAACCTTAAAGTATGTTGTTACTATGAAAGAAATATGTATATAGAAACAATTAATTGAGATTTTTTGTGAATGTGATCGCTCTCTTCTGGCAGATGTGTAATGACAGACTAGAAATTAATTTCAATTAAAACGTTTTCAACTACTCGTTCATAACTTGTAATTTTTTTACCTTAAAAGCTAAGGTTAAAGTTTATTACTACTGTTGTAATATACAATCGTTATTCAGTTTATATTGTAGTCAGCAAATTTATTTATTTCAATATTTATGGGATCTTATTTAATTATGAAGAATTTGAATAACTTTTCTGAACCAGTGATATATGTATATGTAATTAATACGAACTATTTCATTATATTTATTCTTATTTATTTGTATATTACAGGAAAATATAAAAAGTGATGAGAGTACTAGTGATTTTTTGGCTGACCTTGGCTATGTACATAACAAGCCGACCAAAACCTCCGTAACCGAGAGGGTAGCTATATTTGCTCCTGGTATTATCCCTGAGGAAATTCCAATACCTCCATCAATGAACGGTATTTATGAATATTAGTATATCAGTCATCATAAAACAATAATTATATCATAAAAAGTGTGCAACATCGGTTATTGATTATTTGATTGAAAGGCACCTAGAATAGTAAGGAATTTGATTGGCAACTTTTTCTTTTCTATGACTCTGATCAGTCACCTATTTTTTAACATCATCATTATCCATTTATCAAACTGACATATATACAAATAAACGTTTTATTTATCTTTTGAAAAATCGAATTGATGTATAAGTTATCAGTTCATTCAAATTTTAATATCCAAATTATTTTGTAAAATTTTTGCGAGGTATTGATGAAGTTGTCATTGTGGTACAGAAGACACCGTGATCTAATTAAGAGTTGAAATAATTGGTAGAACAGAGACGAACACTGTTGCTGTTCTTACATTTTGTCAACAAAAATACAAAAAATTGATCTTATAATACATTGTGTTCGTATTATTGATGAATTGATTATTGTTGCATGTTTACAGATCTTATCATGGCTCGTCTTGACTCCATGAGGGCCACTGATCAATTAGTTGTAAAATGTGCAACAGTACTTGGTAAATCCTTTACACGGGACATGCTGGAAACTGTGCTTCCAAAGGTTCAAAGAGTAAAAGCAAGGAAGTCTTTCAAAAGATTACATGAAAGTGGAATTTTCGAATGTGCAACTGCTCCAAGCATGCGCCAAAGGCAAGCAACAGGCTTTAGACGAGATAGTTTGTTGCGTGAGGGTTGTTATTGTTCAAGAGTAGATATTGGTATCGGTGAAAATGTGTGCGATAATATGAGGTTCAAAAACTTGCTTTTAAGAGATACTGCCTATCAAATTTTAATGGAAAGTCAAAGAAAAGAGCTTCATGAAAAAGCAGCTCAATATTTAGAGAAACAAGCAGACGATTTTCGTAACAACATACCTTATTTCATATTGGAAAGAGACCCACCGTCAACCCAAGAAGCATGCCAAGTTACAGGTTAAATGATATCAAAGCGCTGTTATTAATTTTATTAATTATGTTAATATTTTGTTATCATTATCTATCTATGTTATAAATGAAACCATCAATTACATTATCCCCTCTTATAAAATGTATTAACTGTTTAAACCAACTCAATATTGGTAATGTAAAAGCTTTGCATATATTTTAGTACCAGTAAATGTTTATTTATAAAACACATATACCTGTTAAATTTTGATGTGCCATATGTGCACATTTAGAATTAATTCGTTTTTAATACCCGCAGATTCAGACTAAAATTCATTTTTGGTTGTTACCACTTACATGTGTTTTATTAAAAATATTTTTTTCCTCTATTTAAATATGAAAGTCGGTTTTCTTTGCAGTTTCGGTTAGAAGACCGTTCTATATGTCCAATAGAATAACGGATAGTCATAATAACCAGGCCGGTAAATACCTTAGACAAAGAAGAAGAAGACGGGCAATTGTTTCCACTAATGAGTAAGCTAACTTTAAGTTGAAAACTATTGCAACGGCTTTCTCAACAACATAAAATCGCGTAACATTTGATAAGGTTTTTTTCACTTCCTCGACAGTCTATAGAATTTATTATTGTTGTTGTTGTTGTTGCTGATCCAGTGAAGAACGTTTTATGTAATCGGCCACGACTTTTTATATTTCGATTTTAAAGATTTTATTTTAAAAATCTTTTTTTTTCTTTGAGATTCACCTAAAAAGTATTTATGCACAGTATTAGTCGATTTCAAATATTATATATTGAAATTTGTCCTCAGTTTTAACTTCCTTTTAACATATTTGATTTACTTTATTAGGATGTAGGTATTAGCCTTAAAGACAAGAAATATAAGTATCTTTTATGTAATAATTTACCATTTACCAGATGATTGAGTAACATTAAAGGAATTATTATTATGTTTTTATTCGGTATGGTTCCTTTTGATAATACAATGTAGATTAGTTACATGACCATGCTAAATTGATAATTTATGATTAATTCTTCCTATGTGCAATACCAGAAGAAGCATTATTTTCATGAAAATAATTATACATGTCATGTCACTTGATATATGTATGCATGAGACTACCGTAAGAAACACGCTTTAACATGTCCGTTCGATTGAATCAAATATATGTGTCTTAACAATTTTCTATACTTTAATGAAGATATTTTAATTTAGGGTGATTGGACCATTACTTCGAAAGCTTCTTGAAGCGATCACTACTGATAATGCAACAGAGGCATTACTAAAAGATTTACTTCCACTTTACAACGATATCATCTTCCATTGGAAAGCTGCTGATAAAATGTTGCATGTAATAGACTTATTGTTAGAAGCAATTTCCGTTGCCCTTGCTATAGGAAACACTGCAATGGTAATAAAAAATAATTTCATTGAATGTATGTAAATTAGTTTAAATTTGTAAATGCTGACCACTAAACAATTTTTTTTCTAAAGTCATCGCTTTTATTTGAACGCGTGTTGGGAAAAAAAGCCATCAATTTGTTACATTTAAGTTTACATTTATCTGATTTCATATATAAATTTTTTAAGTCTATTAGTTTCCAAATTTTGACTACCTACCACATGATCTAATTAAACCCACAATTAAAATAATGTTTTCAGTTTTTCCTTTCTTTTCTTTTGTATGTAATTTTTAATTCAATACTATTATCTATTCTTACTTGTCTTACGTGCTTCTAAAACTGAGTTTTTAAATTTGTACTTTATTTCTTTATATGTATGGAATCAATTTACTTCATATTTTGATATGACAGTTGCCATATTGATTATATTACAATTAAATTTTTCTGGACGATTTTAACTTTAGGCGACAAATATGATAAATGAAGTGCAATCGGTGTTTGAATCATTAACCCTGCCAGAAAGTGAATATTTTGATACAGAGGCAAAACTTGTATTTAACGCAAAATTAAAGAGATTTAAAGCAAAGGTATGATAAGTCAATATCACGATTATCAAATTTCTCTATGTAACTTCATATAGCACCTTTAAAATGGGTTGGGACTGCCATTCTCTGCACTTTTTACAGAAATCTTTTTTACCGGGTGCAATAGTCACGAAATTAAAAGTGCGTCCTTTCCGGAAGCTCGAATCCCAGATTGGTTGCGATTATTTTTGCACCAAATATCTTTATATAACTTCATATAACACATATACAATGGCTTGAGACAACTTTTTTCTTCAAATTTTAAACGAATAAAACACAAACATACCAGTCCATGTCCACATTACAATCCCAAAAAACAAAATAAAACTTTGAAAACCGGCTAATCTTTAAGTATGGAGTCAAATATCACGAGATCCATAGTATTTGCTGATCGGTAGTTCAGTACCCAGATTGATGCGTTCATTTTTGCACCAAATTTTTCTGATTAACGTCATATAAGACCTGTACAACAGGTTGGAACTACCATTTTCTGCAAACTTTAAGGAATCTAAGACTGTTTAAATAGTCAAAAAATCCAAAGTACTTTTTGCGCAAAATTTCTTTATTTTACTAATTATAATTTGGTAAATAGAAAACTAGTATCTAATAAAAATACCTAATTAGAGGTGCCATATGCATGAGAGAGAATTTTTTTTTTTTTTTTAAAGTAAAATGTTTTAATTTAAGTATGTTTTTAACAGTTTTCTGAGCTGTCCACAAAAAATACTTTTGACTCATATCAGTCATAGCTTTATTTTGTGTTTACTGAAGGGAGAAATGTGGGTTTTTAAATATTGACACATGACATAATATTCAAGAGCAAGAGTACATTCGGCTTCAGTTTCTTCTATCAGATTAGACACTTAGGACTGGTATATTTGTGTTTTATTAGCGTAAGCCTCAAACAAACAATATTTTACCTTTGAGATTTTCTGCTTTGTTTGATATTTTTAGTTCTGAAAATGTTTGATAAGGTAAAAATGTTGAAAAAGACTCTTAAAGTGTTTAATTTATTTTTTCATTTGTTACAGACACATTATTTATCAGATGAGAGTGAGACGGCGTTCAAATACATGAGCGAAGCAATGTCATTATTGGGATTAAAAGAGGCATCTGATACGTGCAAGGACAAACATCTGCTCAGGCGTGAAAGAATAAAATTGTTCTTTATTAGATTGTCAACAAAAGAACGCAAGTGAGTAAGAATCATTTAGTGGTATGTAAATATTGTTTCGTGTAAAATTGAACACAGAAATTTGACGTGAGTAGATCTAAATCAACCAAGATCAAAACGCAATAAAACTTCCAACTTCGAACAGACATTGAATACAATTGCAAAATGTAGAAAAAAGCGTGTTTAAATTAGGTTTCATATGAGGTAGTTAACACATCGATTGGCTCTATACACAAATTATACAAATTATATTTTTTTCGTTTATAGGGAGATAACAAGGAAAACTATTGAACAGGGATATTGCCTAGATGAGCTGTATCAAATGGACAAAAAAAGAGGAAACGGGATTGGAATGGAAATCAATGCGTTACAGCAACTTAAGAAAGTCTACGGAAGACCTTGCCATCTGCATCAGGTATGAACTTAACATACGTTAAACACGTTGTTGCGTTTCTGTTGAAGCCAGAGTGAGCTTATGGCCTGGTAAAAGTGCGTGCGTGCCTCCATAAACTTAAATCTTCCTTGAAACTAATTGCCCAATTCAAATAAAATTTAATATGAAAAGTCGTTGGTTGTTATAAAATTAAAAATTATTTTCAACATGAAATCTGTCTGAAAATTAACAATCATAATAAATAATCAATCATACGTAATATGTGAATAATGTCCTTAATCTTTGAAAATCTTCTTCCCTGAAAGTACACAGTCAGTTGACAGGAAATTGATTTTGTAATGGCCTTATTTGGTATAGATTAAAAATTCCATCCAACATGTCCGTCTGAAATCCAAGATGGCTGCCGTCACTATAAATAGCAAAAACCTATAAATGGCCGTTATAGATGCATCTATATACCAATTTTATTAAAATTTGAATCATAGAAACAGATGTCGGAGATAAAACATATATTTCTTTACAATTTTTCATTTTGGCAATTATTACTTAATATGCAAATAAGGTGTATTTTAGCCTAAATCTTTGAAAATCTTCTCCCATTAAAGTACATGGCCAGGAAATGAAATTTATGATAAATATTTTTTTAAATATTAGAAAATAAGGATTTTGTTAGAGAGTTTTTAGTTTAAGTAATTAAAAATATTTTAAAAGAAAAAGCCGAAAAAATTAAAAGTGAGCGATACAGGCCCTATTGGACATCTTGTTGTAATATTATATTTGATTTCATTCATGACAAACAGTCTGGATATAATATCTCATTTGCTTTTTTGCTTATGAACTTACAAATATAGATTTTTAGGCCTATATCTAATTTAAAAGTACCATTAAGCAAAACTTTCAGCCATCTGAATTTAAAAAAAAAAGTTTAAAACTAAGGTTTGTTGCCTCATGCAAAACATTCTATAGGTGAATTTGGATTCATATAATTTTGGAATTAGATTTATTGTCCCCCGCTTTCACCGAAAGGATCGGTCTGTCCGTTATTCCGTCCGTCACGTTTGGTTTCGATGCAATTACTTCATTACAATTAAAAGTTTTAATGAAACATGGCACAGAGGTAGCTTATGACAAGAGCTCACTTTGGATTGATTTTCGGATAACTAGGTCAAAGGCCAAGGTCACTGTGACTATAAATAGAAAATGGGTTTCCGGTCATTTAAAGGTTAACCGTTCAAGATTTTTTAATGAAACTTGGCACAGAGGTAGCTTATGTCAAGAGCTCGTTTGGGGTTGATTTTTCGGGTCACTATGCCAAAGGTCAAGGTCACTGTGACTATAAATAGAAAATGGGTTTCTGGTCATTTAAAAGTTAACCATTCAAGATTTTTGTACCCCGCTTTCACCGAAAGAGACAAACAAACGATATAACATAGTTCTTATTTCCCTCTTTGCATTTTATGCTAGGACTGTCCATATTACCCCTCATATATCATTACAATTACAGAAGTATATTTCATTTGAAAGCGGGGACATAAATTCTATGACTTTGCTTGTTAATTTTCAACTGTTAGGCAATGTTCTTATCTATCAAACTTTTCACCCCTAGTGTCATTCCGAAATGTGCACATCTGGCACATCAAAATTTAACAGGTATTTGTGTTATATTATGTCAAATTAAATTAAAATGAAACAAGTCTTCTAAATGTTCCAACAAAGTAAGATATGTAGAATATAACATTTAATTAGGATAAATCTATTTCTTGTCGGGTTTTTTATTAACTATAAAATTTCAATATTAGATTTAGACTTGTTTTTATCATTCTAGTTTGTAAACGCCTATTCGGCAGCAATAGAATGCGAAAAAAGCCAAAGCAATCGCCGAAAGCTGGAAACGGAATTATTTGTGAGGTAACGTATATAAAAATTAATGAATCAGTAAACGTCTTTGCCAACTATAAAATCAGGTCATTAATGTAAAAATCAAATTCTGATTAGTTGTTAAATGTGAAATATTGATAAAACATTTAAGAATTCTCAAAAATTAAAGATTTACAAACTTTTTTAAATCCAACTTTAGGTATAGTTGGTTTAATTGCATAAACAGATATATTTAGTTGTTAAGAGTATGTCTTCCCAACTTACAATAACATTATTATTATGATTATTATTATTATTATAAAATTTTCTCCAACTCGTTTTAATTTCATACACGTTACAGCTGTGCACATCGCAAAGATCAACTAACAGCAGGTGACTTTTACAAAGTCGGAAAGATTTACGCTGAAACATCTGCAGCCAGTTTTCAAACCGGAGAGCTAGCAAGGGCTCTATCTACGGGTATGTTTATAAACATAACGTGGTTATTTTAAACACTTTCATTTCTTCTTGCATTGCTAAGTGACAAAATAAAAAATATTTGATCAAGCGTTTGATCATTGTGTATTGTACATGAACAAAGAAATCTGGAAAAAGACAGAATTATTCTAACGAATGCTGTTAACATGCTTGTACATATTTATAATTTATAATAATATACTGAAGATATTAAAGAATTAATTATATGTATATGTCTGGAAATAAAATTTGAGTTACAAAAGAAAAGAAATCTAGAAAATCTGTTTAGTATGTGAAAACATATTACATGGTATAGTGTAAGCTGCTTTTTATGTCTGCGATTAAAATGGCGAAACTCGATATACACGCTGCTACACTATTTTTTACATTTTAAATTGCCAAGGCTATAATCTTGATTAAGGATATGTAGTTTATACGTTTTGTAGCAATCCCTTTTCTCTAATAGTAGTGTTTATCAGATTTTAAATTTGCTCTTGATGCTTATTGTAATGAAATTGCGGTGTATGATTTGTTAGTTTAAACAATATTTTATTTAGTAATTACATACAAAGAAAATATATAAATAAACATATACAAACATATAGAATAGGATTCGGGAACAAGCCAAGTGCTTATATCAACCCGTCTCCTTATCTTTAAATTACAATTTTGATTTGTTAAGATTGATAGAAAATGTTTTGTTAAGGAAAATATAGTAAAATCCATTCTGTAATGATCAAAGGTGCCATGTATACATGATAAGTTGATCAGAAAATCCATTCATTATATATTTATTAGGAATCGGCGCATTAGAAATAGGTGAAAAACTTAACGATCACATTATGGTAGAAGACGTTGCTCCTAATCTGATATTAGCATGCATTTTGACTGGCAGGTAAGAAATATTTTACAAATTAAACACAAACATACCGGTTTAAGTTCAATAAGCAATCCCAAAAGCAAAAATTACAAAATTGGCTTATTAGGTAAAACACGTAAAATTCCACCAGGGAAGTGAGACCGGTTGCTACGGGTAAGCACCTGCTGTCAATTAAACTATTCTAGCCATTTGTAAAATGGCCTTTATGCCACTAGAGCCTCTCTGTAGCATTTTCTAGCAACAAATAAGAACACAAGAACATGAACAAAAAAATATATTATGTTTTATTACAAATTAGTATCAAAACAACCTGCACAGAAAAAAATCGAAAACGCATATACATGTTTTGATTAATATCGCACACTATCTTGCGTTCAACTGTTCGAACAGGTCAATTAAAACGTTTATAATGTACTCGATATTTAGTGAAAATGTTATTTAAAAGAGTGATATTTACAAATTATTGAATAGAAATAATGTTCCATTTTAACATAAAAATAATAAGCAAAAGGAAAAAAAATGGTAATATGTAGCATGAGGTTTAAAAACTCATTTTCCCGCGATAGCTATGTTTTAAAGACCGCTGATTAGTACAAAGAGAGAACATAAAACAGTTCAACTCATTTTCCAACCAATATACACAAAATTTGTCTCCCTTTTTTTGATTCACATCAGGAATCGCAATTATGACATTATTATATGTACACATATGGCACATCAAAATTTAACAGGTATTTGTGTTTATATTTTTACAAGCACCGAATTTGAAATTTTTATTTTATTGCTTCCAGTGCATACTTTAAACACGATATTTTTATCAGTTACTTTCTTCCTTTTAAGATGTTATTCTCCAAATCCCAACCAAACCCAATCCATTTACTATTGTTTTTTTTTTTATATTTTATCTAATAAAGGCACAAAGATGGCGTAGGTTATCTACAAAAATACCGTAAATGGGTAATAGAAAATCTAAAAATGGTGTCACTTGCATGGGTACATTCTATGTCATTGGAACTTATGTTGGATGGAGGTAAAACACTGAAATTATAATTAATTTAAAGGGTCATGAGTGCCGAGTGAGATCAAGTGTGGATTTTCCCCATCACATCTCCTATCATCACGTACCAAGGATCTCATCGCACTTGGGTTTATCTTAATGTAAAAATGGATCTTGACAGAGGCGCGCGAAAAACAGCGTTAAACCAAACCAATCATTAAAAGAGCAAATTGTATATTGAATGACTAGATGATCATTTCAAATGAAATATAAGATGTTAAACATTTTGCTCTTAATACTGTATATGATTTTATAAGAATTGTGATTCTCGTTACCACCCGACGATTCCATTGGAAGAGAATATTGTTTTGGCGTTGTCTGTCTGTGTGTCCTTGGATCGTATCTCCGTCCGGGTTTCATCTCCGGGCTATTTCTATAAAACAACTGGCTGGATTTTGAAATGAAATATAAGATGTTAAACATTTTGCTCTTAATACTTTATATGATTTTATTTAAGAACTGTGATTCTTGTTACCACCCGCCGATTCCATTTAGAGGGAATATTGTTTTGTCGTTGTCTGTCTGTGTGTCCTTGGTTCGTATCTCCGTCCGGGTTTCATTTCCGGGCTATTTCTATAAAACAACTGGCTGGATTTTGAAATGAAATATAAGATGTTGAACATTTTGCTCTTAATACTGTATATGATTTTATTTAAGAATTGTGATTCTTGTTACCACCCGCCGATTCCATTTAGAGGGAATATTGTTTTGGCGTTGTCTGTCTGTGTGTCCTTGGTTCGTATGTTCGTCCGGGTTTCATTTCCGGACTTTTCTATAAAACAACTGGCTCGATTTTGATTGAACTTTGTGAAAAGCTTCATTACTAAAAGGAGATGTGCATATCGTGGGGGTAACCCGGTTCCGCCATTAAACCCAGAGTTATTGCCCCAGATTAGTGAAACAATATAAATATAGAGTAATATTTGTTTCCAGGCTGGTTTAAGGTCATACGATCAAAAGTCAAGGTCATAGCTGCAAAACAAGACTGACATTGTTAAGTATCTTGAAAACTATTACTTTTTTGAATAGGCATTTATATTAGAATGTTGAAATATTATAGGTATTGATAATTCGAAAATATTGATAAATGATTTAAGGTCATTGGTTAATGTTCAAGGTCACAAGTGCATAAGAAGACAGAAATTGTTAATTATCTTTAAAAGCATTAGCATATATATTGGAATATTGTAGGTATTGATATGACGATCATTTTGATATGTGGTTCAAGGTCGTAGGTTCAAAGGTCAAGGTCACAACAGCATAAAAAGACTGAAATTGGAAATTGTCTTCAAAACTATTAGGTTTTCTATTGGCAGGCATTTATAATTATTTATTATTTTAATATATTGTTTAAAGTAATATTTTATGATTTTGGAAATTATTCGCCGTACTATAGTAGCTACATGCATATTAGCTATTTAAAAAAGACAAACTTTGACTTGATATTTCTGATTAAGTATTGTGAGAGTTCCAAACTGGAGAAATTTTGGAGAAAAAAAATTAATTTCTTTGCAAACAGTTTTGGACATATCCTCATGTGAGCATTAAGGCCCGTCGGCCTCTTGCTTAAAGCTGAGGGGATATTTTTTTGTCGTGGTCTATCCGTACGTCCGTCCGAATTTCGTTTTCGGGCTATTTTATGTTTCATGTAGTAACAAACTTCAAAATTCAGATAGCTATTATCGGAAAATAGAGCAGTTTTTTTCTTTCAATTTTCTTCCATACAAATTCAAACTAAGTCCTTCTTGAAAAGCGCCCGTCAGAATAAGAAACTTAGACTGAAATGTCTTGTTCATTAAAAAATAAGGTTTTTTATCTTAAATACATGTATTTATATTTTTATTACTAGTGTGACTTTTTATATTGAAAAAATTGAGTATATTTTATATTAAGGGGCTCCTGTTGAAACTCTAACAGATACATTGGCATTTGCTACGGATTACATGCAATTTGCTGATGCTGTGGCTGGTGAATATACTACCCGTTACTACCTGGCAATGTCGATAGCTGCTTTGTAAGTATACGAACCATTATAATATCATTTTAATGTGAAAATTAAATTTCTTTGTTATTTCCAAAGTTTTTGAAAAATGCTTCAAATGCTTGTATCCATGCGTTTTATCTATCGTCTGAAGACACTCAAAGTACTTAAACAGACAATATGTTAAAAAAATTTAAGGGCAAATCTATAGAGTATCTATTTTTATAAATTAAGAGCATGCCAAATTCAATACCATTTGTATCACTGTCAGAAGCATTGTCTTTGTGATAGTAAATATGAAAATATTCATTGAAAAAATCCAATAACTTAAAATTGCTTTGCACATTTTAGATTACTGTTAAACATTTTTGTAGATGAACATTTTTATAATGCAAATTTTACATTTTGAAAATCATGATGTATGATGATATTTTTGTTGACGTATTTAAAGTAGATTGCGAAAACGGTCTCCAATTCGCCTTTTTGAATGTAAAACGCAGTTGCTATGTGCATAAATGCATGTGGAAATAATAGATTCGCATAGCAATTTCTAGTTACGACTTGCCTCAAATAATTGAATGTTTATCCAACTGTATTTCGTTTTCGATTTAATTGAGCATAAATGTCCTACTTAAGTTCTCCCAATTAGAACTTTTCCGCTTCATGCTTAAAGGATGATACAATTGTAATTTTCTAATTTTTAGTTTAGTATAGTTTAAAGGTTTTTAGCTCAGGTTTGTAATATTTACTCAGGTGAGCGTAAGAGACCATGGGCCTATTGTTTTATGTATACAACGTATAATTTTCCCCTTAAGAGAGGCTCAAGTGATTCATTTACATGTTAATGGTTAAGTGTGATCGCAAAAAAAGTTCCTACATTAAAGTTGTTGAAGTTGTTTATCTTTTGCAAATGGTAATTTTTTGTCCGGGTTATTTATAATTTCTATCTTTGAAATTGCATGAAAAATGACGAATACTTGCTTTTCAGCTACATATATCTATAGTTTTTTTTTACCCGTTTGTCTTTTAGGAAATATAAATGCTTGGTTTGTGGTTCGTAATTTTTCAGCTCTGTAGATTCTATTATGTTTTGACAATATTGAATTGTTTATTTTAAGACATGCAAGAAAGAAGAATTGGAAAGAATCACAAAGATGGTTTAATTACTGGGAGATTTACGAATCTCAATCATCTACATTTCCTTCATCGTTTCTTTATGGTCATGCTCGCTTAAGAAAACTGGAGGTTATGTTACTGTCATATTGTACCAACAAACAACTTGGACAGTACTGGAGCGTTAAACGATTGGAGGCCGAAATCAAACTGGTAACTTAAGCTAGCTCTCTCTCTCTCTCTCTCTCTCTCTCTCTCTCTCTCTCTCTCTCTCTCCTGAAAGTGTTATAAAGTATTGCAATATAATAGTTTGCACGCAATCTGGATGAATCATTTTGGTTGTTCTACTTTTTATTTTATACTTTACAGGAATTTCAAGCCTTGAAGAAAATAAGGAAGTCAAACAAAAGTACTGAGCCTAGATTACATCACTTGAAGGCATACTTCGATATCTTAAGAGGAAAAACTTTTCGAGCGCACAGTGAACTGTTCAAATCAATCAGGTGTTCTCGAAAACAAAAGAATAAATTTGAATTGGAATGGGCAGTCCACAATCGCAAGTTATGGCTATCACGTGTGAGATCAGATGACAAATGGATCACCTTTTCAAATCAGCATATCTATGAAATGAATGTATCAACATCATTAAAAAGAACAATATTTACGTTACCTAGATGATTGCAAAATATTTTCAGGCAGCTACAACTTTCAATCTATTAAATACAAGTGGCACATTTGTTTGTTCTTTATGCTGAGCTACAACAATCTATCTTAACTATGCTAACTGCTACACTTTGTAAGCCCTGCTACCGATTTACGAGTTCATGTGTTTATGTTGGTTTTGACGCAGGAACATTTGTGTTTATAAGTAGTTGACAATTGACATCATTAACAATTCCAGCCAGCAGTTTCTTTTTTCTCTGTCTTTTTATTATTATTATTTATTATTATTATTTACATTCTCGTTTGGGATTTGAGGTTTTTTTATGGCTAAAATACATGGAGGGAGAAAGGGGTGGTTATTATAATTCTTTTCATCATTAAATCTTTGTGGAATAATAATAAATTGATTGCTTTTATCTATTTTAAATGCTATTCATATGGTTATTTTTAGAATTTGTGTCATCTTTCTGTACATACTAACTTACTTAAAGTAAACCTTTTTTAAGTTTTTTTTAAATAGAATACAATTGTTCTTTTGGTTTATTTATTTTAAGAATCGATCTTTTTAGTGTAATGGTCCTAAGTACTAGTCTATTTATAATCGAAATTTTAGAAATTAAGATTATCTTTTTGTAAATATTTTTATGATTACTGATGGAATGTAACTTATATACATTTTTTATTATAATTGATGGTAATTAACTTATCTATTGTCTACCATAATAAGTGGTAAATATACTCTGAATTGTAAATCTGGATAGTCTTACAATACGGGGATATTTTTATCATTGATTAACCTGTAGCAATAGGTAACTGAAAGTCAAGTTTTTTTATATGTTAGGATAGACTATTTGGTTATAGGAACTAAGCATATTTGTATAACACTTAATAAAAAAAACAGTATTTTGCTGTGCAAAGATAACTCTTATTATCTGAAAATATAACTAATTAAACTCCTACTTTAAACACAATAAAGATAATAACATTATAACTACACAAAACCAGTATCATTAAAGTCAAATGACATGAGGCACAACTTCATTTTTAGCCTGAATATCTGTAATAAGTGGTTTTAACATTAAACCAGGATTTGAATTTCATATCCTTTGGGTTTTTTTTTGACTTGTTATATGGTTTGTGGCAAACGTCTTCTTGATCTGTATGTGAATCAATTTCATTAAGACGTTTATCAGATTCACAACCACCGCATAAAGCAGTTTTGCGATATATGATGTTTTGCAAACATATAATGGTGTTAGTCTATAATATAATGATGAGATAATATGCGACGCCCCACGACAAAAGGTACAATTCAGTCTTTACGTCACAATGTAATGATGAAATATACCCAAATAATGGCAAATGCTAATCATATAATGATCTGATGATATCATATGAGGAAAAAAGCGAATAATATAATGAGAAAACCAAATTCTATAATGAAGTGAAAACATAATGGCAAAACTCGATCATTTAATGATCAGACAAAATAATTTAATGGTAAAACCATATCATATAATGATAAAACTAAAATTAATAATGATAAAACCAAAAACATATAACGATGAATGATAAACAATCCATATATTATTTTTGTACCATATGAGACAGCTATTGTGTTACATAAAGGTAGTATATAGAATTTTTTCAAGTAGTAAGTAGTTGGTCACCTTGTGAAAAGAATTCACTGAAAATACCTAGTTCGCACCTTTAAGGTAAAAAATAATGATTGCAAAAATGAAAAAAATCTTGCAGATTACTTTTTGGACAAATTACATAAATGCAATCCACCCATATATATATATTTTTTTTTTTTTTTTTTTTTTTTTTTTTTTTTTGATTAGTGACGACCTTCAGACAATTAAAGTTAAAAATAAATATAGCAACAAATAAAGAACGTTTTTTAAAATCATTATTATTTATTCTAAAAAAAATCAAAACGGTATATTATAAAATACTTTTAACAAATTTTAAAACTAAACAGCCAATTAAAATAACAAATATAATATGTAAAATTGTCAACTGTCTTAATTTTATGATAAGCAATTCAAATACAGAGAATGGCACATGACTTTTTTTGTTATATAAACTAAACACTCCATTTACAACATATATACATATCAAAGCTAAGAACCTTGGTGATTTAAAATACAATTTTAAAACTAAAATCGTGACAAAACTTCCTATGATTTTAAGATTAACTGAAAAAAATATTGCACCAATTCCAGGGGAATACAGTAAAAGCTGAATGCTTTTGTTAAAAAAGGTTGATGTGTGGCTTGATGTAAATTTACAACAAAGCCAATAGGCGGTTGTGGCTGATATGACAATGGCTATTAAATCTGTATAATTTCCATAAGTTTTACTCTGAAAATAAGTAGTGTCTTCAAGAACTATCTTCAAATATATGGCCCACATTCCAATAATTATAACAGTTCTCTGGTGTATGGCAATCTTGTGGAAAAAAAGACAAAATTGGAAGAGTACTAAATAAATATAACAAGAAAAGCACAAGTATACAATGAAAGAAATGCATGTCACTGTATTCGTATACTAACAAGTCATCTAGCCTTGTCTAAACTGCCTATGTTGCTGTCAAACTCTCCAAATAATAATAGTAATAATAATAATAAACATAAAAAACGATAAGGTTCTAAAACTTTAGCTTAGTAGGACATGCACCAGACAAATTTTTGTTTTGGCATATTCAGATAATTTCGAAATTTTTACTTTTCTGAAAAATAGACCTAATTACAGACAGAGTAAAATGTAATGGCTGCTTTCAGCGAATTATTTGTGAAGTAAGCCCACAAGGTCTTATCAAACATGGTAGGCAGACGGATATAGACGTGAGTATTACACAGGTTTCCTACATCTAAAATAAAAGATATATATGAGAAATTATAAATATATATATATATATATATATATATATATATATATATATATATATATATATATATATATATATAAGTTCGATTTACTAATCAAACAGGCATTATCTTTTGTCATGTTTCTTGTTTTGTTCATGTTACGGTGTATTTTGTTTCACCCTGCCTATTGTCAATTAAATGTTATTCAGTTGTAACTTAATCCATAACTTGTCACCCGATATGTATGCTCTGTGTATATCTGAAAATAACATCTAGGCTGACGTAGCTGGCTAAATACAAGATAATGAATTGCACCTCAAAAGCATGTGCTTGGCAACAGCAATAACAACAAAGACATATTAAACAATGCAAAAAGAAACATTGCGTAAGACACATGATAAACACATATTAAGAATACTTTTTATTACTTTCTTTATTTAGGGTGACCACTGGCCATGTGAAAAATGGCATACCAGAATACTAAGAGTCCTCTAAAAAAGACTTAAACCATATCATCAGACATTTATTCCCGTGTTTATTTACATTCGGAGATAAATTTATTATCCCACATCGACGTTTGTCCTTTTTGCCTTGTTTGGTTGTTTCTATTATTTGCTTGTATTTTTTCGAGTTCATGGTGTCGATGGCAAGTGTAAAGAACATGTTTTCATTTACATTTTGTATTCTATTGAATAAGTACAATGTTTTAATATTAACTTGGGCAAGTGTAGAGGATGAAAAAATACTAACCTGTTTAATCTTTGTTACAGCATAACTGACATATACCATTAATATAAAATTATATATGTTGAATGAAATCACAAATAACATACAAAATCTGGCAGTGGCAAAGCTGTAAATACAAAAATGTATAAACTAACAGTTAAAAAGTATATACAATGTATGAAAAAAAACATTTCAAGTCAATTATGTTTGATATTGTTTCCAATAACAACGGAAAAAGTAAAATACACACAAAGTAAAAGTCTGATGACATATGTACATGCAATGAATCAAATGTGTACCATTATCATACAATGCATAACAGGCATTGTAAAACCCGCCCACTTTACAAATCATTGCATACATAATATTGCATGCACAATACATAATAACTGCCACACGCCACACTTTTCTTCAACATTGGATATAATGACAAACATTTGTTATTCATTTTACCTAGGAATAATATCACTACAATTTATACAGCTTTATTAAATTTCAGATTTAGAAATAGTCTGAGGATTCGTTTCAATTTTTTGTATTTTACTATTTCAAATGTTTCACTTTAGTGTAAAAGATCCTTGATATGCATGAATATGGTGTCATTTGAGTTGTTTATACGGTAACTGACTGGTCAAAATAATACCCAAATCGTCATCTAAGTTGAATGTCTAATTAAGGAGCTTGGTTTAGAAAGTATATCGGAGAATCCTACTTATACCAAAACTAATTTTACCAAAGATGAAGTTCTTTCCAATCATTGGGGAGTCCTTGAGTCTTTTGGTTTAAATTTAAAATAGGAAGAACTTGACCTGCCTTACTTGTATTGGATTCAAAAACTTCACAAAAATCCATACAAGGAAAGATATATAGCAGGTTCCTCTAAATGTACTACTAAATCATTATCAGTAATTCTAACACAAATTTTGACAGTCGTAAAAGATGGATTTCAGACTTATTCAGATAAAGTCTATTCTACATCTGGCATCAACCAAATGTGGATTCTCAAAAATTCTTAAGAACTACTTGACCATTTTGTTTCTAATCTTCGGTAAAAAGTATAAAAACTTTTGATTTTTCTACCCTTTAAACCACTATCCCTCATGCTAAATTGAAAGAACGTCTAAAACAAATCATTCACTTCTCATTCTTTTACAAAAACGGTAAACCAAGATATAAATATCTAGTGCTCAACAGGGATTCTGGTTATTTTGTAAAACACCATACAGACTGCAAACAAAAATATACTGAAGATACCATCAACAAAATGTTAGAGTTTTTGATAGACAACATATTTGTTGTGTTTGGCAATATTATCTTTCAACAAACAATCGGTATCCCAATGGGCACAAACTGTGCACCTTTGCTTGCTGGTTTGTTTCTTTATTCATATGAATCAGAATTTTTACAGAACCGTGTCAAATCTGGAGAAAAGACTGTCGCTAAATCGTTCAACTACGCATACAAATATATAGATGACGTTCTATCTCTAAATAATCACAAATTTGGAGAATATGAGAATGTCATCTATCCAAGTGAGCTTGAAATAAAAGACACGACAGATTCTCCATACTCTGCTTCATATTTGGACTTATATCTCAATTAAGACACCCACGAAAGGTTACATCTGAAGCTATACGACAAACGTGATGACTTCAATTTTTCTATTGTCAACTTTCCGTTTCTTTGCAGTAATATCCCTGCTTCTACTGCGTATGGCGTATATGTTTCACAGTTAATACGGTACGGTAGAGATTGTTCCCACTATGGGAACTTTCTGCACCGAAGCAAATTACTTACAATTAAATTGTTGACACAAGGATATTGCAAGCTTAGACTTATCAGGGCCCTTAAAAAGTTTTATGGCCGTCATCACAATATTGTTGATAAGTATGTAGTCCCAACTTATACTGGATATATTTGACTTACTGTAGTTCTTTGTTCCTTTCATTCTCAAAATTGACTTGCACGTGACGGGTGTAGCTAGCTAGACAGGAGGTGCTTACCCTTCCGGAGCACCCGGTCTCACTTCCTTGATGGAAGTTAACGTGTTCGTAAAGTTTTTACTTTGTTTTATGGATTGTGATATGGACAAGGACTGGTATGTTTGTTTTATTTTGATATAACTCTTAAAATAAATTTTCATTAAACAGTTGACTAAACAATAAGCAAATGATTTCTTTTAATAAAGTTTTCTACAGGCATTATGAAATTATATCAGACATTACTCTTTACATTTTACTCACGCAATAAAGATGTCGGCAAAACTTAACAATTGTATTCCAAACATAAGTTTGTTGTAATCTATCTCAACTTTATCTGCAACAACAAAGAAAACGAAATATTATTTAAACATCAAAGATGCTTTCGGCATGTAAACAGGCATTGACATTCGTGACACCACTGATCAACCACTACGGAAACTCAGTTGGTAGAGTGTTAGCTCCGTATGTGGCAGGTCGGGTTCAACCCTGGCCGAGTCTGACCAAAACTTGAGAATGGGCAGTAACTGTTCTTTCGCCAAGCACTCGGCATTTAGAAATGAAAGCCTTCCATAGAGGCCGTCACTCTAAGCCTCGTACACTATAGAATCTTCTTTAGACATTGACCTAAGCGCACTGCCAAAGTCAAAATGTCTGGCACTTTACCTACAGCTGTTAACACACCGATATTAATTTTTAAAAAAATCATTAATCGATGTTTTTAAATTCATTTATCAATGATTTATCACAAAATTCTACGATAATACTCACAACTTAGTTAACCACATGCCCTACATGTTGACTCTCTTTTACTATACTTATCGTTTTGTTGCAATGTTTTTTTTTTTTTTATTTGTCATGAACATATTTTCATTTGAAAACACACATATAATCATTCTAACATCCAGAGACGTCACTAGAAAGAATATAAACTAATCTTTTAAAAACAGCATACACTGTTTATAGTTGTACAGTAATCATCTTTTTGTAACTCTATATCAGGTTCAGAGCAATCAGCTGACACAGTACCAAAACTACAAAACTACACAACATTCATACAGCAATTTTAAAGACAAAACATACCTGGATCAATATAAGTATAAATGTTATTGATCAATTGATTCAGTTGTTTCTTAAGCAACTGAAGACTAGATGGTTCTGTTCCAGCCTTGCATCTGGGGATTTTCCAGTCATAGACTGTTCCTTTAAATCCAGCGCTAGGATTATTTCGATCATAGACATAACGACGGTTTTTATCGGACAGCGTGTGGTAAGCTTCTTGTAGCAAGATGAACTTCTCGGTAGACTTAGGATCGCACTAAAATTAAAATTAAAACAATCCAGTTGCAATAGAAATATTTAGCCTAATAATATGTCATTGGCTTTCAACGCTGATCCGTGTGCGAGTCAAAATTGAACTTTGAACTTTCAAAACTTGGCCAATTGGGCTTACCCAGAATAAAGTTTACAATATTTATTATTAGACGGTCTTTTTGGTATGCATGGGAGTCCCTGTATATATCAACACGCGCTTTGGACATCTCATTAGCGTCTGACTGAAAAGAAGAGATCACCCAGCTACTTATATATATATATATATATATATATATATATATATATATATATATATATATATATATATATCATTTTCTCAAAATAACGGATACAAGAGCAAAAATGTAATATATAGACAGACTAATTGTTCTAAAAGTTGAAGTGCAATGGGTGACAATAGACATGAGTTAAGTCAAACCGCGCATAGGGAAAACGAATGTTCATTTCAACTCTGACTACCTAATACATGTACATGTATATAGGCTTCTCTGCCTGTTAATATTGTTAAATTATAGACTTTTAAAGGCTCCAAGAACTGAATATGAATGTTTCTGGTGCTCATGTCTTCGATTTTTTTTTTCAAATAACAATATCGTTTGCATTCTGTATTTTTTAGCCTCATACAGATATTTAACTTTCAGCAGCTAAAGATGTTTTATATGTTATGTTACTATCAAACTTCTTTTGACAGAAACAATTTAAGAATTAGTATGCAATCACGGGCTGTATGTAGCCTACAGTTAGCTGTAAATGGATCGTCAAATAACTGGTTAAAGGTACAGCATAAGCGGGGCCAATAAAGATGTTTGTTATTTAGAATTTAAAATGATAAAATTTAATAATTCTAGTAAAAGTGATAATAATCCATCATGTTTCAGAAGACTGGTTAATAACGCCCTCAAAACTATAGTAAAACTTTTAACTACATCATGCTGCATATATATAGGAGTGGATATCAGTTGAAAGAAAAGGACATACTGTAAATTTTACTTTTCTAGTTATTAATTGAGGATTTCTTATCCTTTATGTGAAAGGGCGGCTTTAACATGTCCTACTTTGAAGAGGACGCATTATTGGCACGTGTATATTCCTTTCTTTCTTTTTTTTTTTTTTTTTTTTTTTTTTTTTTTTTGTTAACTTACCTTATTTTTATCTGGGTGTATTAATTTACTGAGTTTTCTATATGAAGTTTTGATTTCACCTGTACTTGAATATCTGCTAACATGCAAATATGTATAGTAGTCTGGCTTCTCTTGTGAAAATTTGAAACTTCTCACACACAAAAATGTAGATGATATAATCTCCAACAACAGCAATCCACCAAGCATTTTGACCATTCTATGTCATTCGTGAACTTCTTATGTAGGTGGTGACTTAATCATGATGAAAAAAAAAGAAATTAAGTGCAGGAACAAAGACTTATATATATATATATATATATATATATATATATATATATATATATATATATATATATATATTTCTTGTTCCATTTTCCAACATATTTTATGTGTTTCAATTCAGTTTTTAGTGTCAGTTTGTATATGTTTATTTTGTCGATAGTTACTGTATGCACAGTATGCTATGCTGTCTTGTTATGCATTTTACTTGAATGGATAAAGGTCTTCTTATATTACTTTAATCACAACACTGGATATATACTCCGGTACCCATCTAAAGTTAGTTAGTTTGTTTGTTTGTTTTTTTTTTTTTTTTTTTTTTTTTTTTTTTTTTTTTTTTTTTATAGCTTGTCTTGCCATGTCGTGGTTTCCCCGGTGTGATTTATCATGTATTCGTGTCATGATGCCTTGTATGCCTTGTTAGCTCGTGCCTTTGTTTGTATTGTTGCATGATCAGCTATTGTCATGTTTTCTGTAACACATATAATAAATTGTTTTTTTCTTACGTAAGATAATATCACCTTTCCGACAAACTTCTGCATTACCAAGTCAAAGTTTTGTTACACTCAGTTATTTCATAATCATCAGTCATTGCATGGAAGAAGCCGAAGGGGCGTCCTTTCAGACGTGTCAAGTTGCAATTTGAATCTGAAATCATTGAATGTGCATTTCTGAATAAAAATAAGTCAGACTCTATAAAAGGGTTTAAATAATGTCAGCTACTTTGGAAATTATCATTGCTTTTATTGTTTAATTTTCAAGTTCATTTTCTATTTTCGATTGGAGCTTGAAGTCAATGGAGAGAAAATTGGATGAATTTTTTTTTTTATCAATTACGATATGATTTTTTTAAAAACAGTTACGATAAAATAAACTTGAACATGTTCGGCAAGATTTCATTTTCCGATTGATTTATGTACATAACGGGGTCAAATGACGAAGTCTTCTTGATGGCATAGCGTCTAGCATTTTTTAACGAAAGTGTCAAATGTCGACTTTCTTTTACAGTTTAGACATTATTTCAACAATATGTAATTTTGGTTAAAAATCTGAAGCAGTATCATACGAAACAAGGACTCAAAATCGAAAGTTACATACTGACACTGCATACTGAAAAGCCATTTGTTTGAACTTTCTTAAGCGATGGATTTCGATTCCATGTCTTTATCAATGTCTGGAAAAGACAACTGTTCTAAATTATCTTTATCTTTCGAGATCAGAGGTTCAGAAGTTCGTTAATCAACTTGTAAAAAAATACTTGCTATAATATATGAGGCAGACACTTGATTTTCATCTGTGCACCGTGTCCTTGACTTTACATGAAAATTTTTAAATACTTATGCATTTACTTCGGGTCAAAATCTGTACCTTTCTCGATCAAACATACCTTATATATGATCTTCATTTCACTGTAACAATATCGTCTTTACTAAGTGATCCCTAAATTATCACCCTTTAGTATACAATTTTACTTTCGATACGGGTTAAAGTGTTCAGTTCCGCTTTTTCAATGGCGGAACGCACAGCGGTTTGAAATGGTCGATGTTTCAATCCACTTTAATCTGCAGTCATCTCGTATGATACACGATATTAACTATCTATAAGAATTTTATTTTTGTGAAAGAAAACTTTAATCATGCTTGATCCAGATGAAGGTACTTACTTTTTTAAAAGTTTGCCCAATCCTATTTGTTTACATCAGCACTAAAATTGTATTGAATATTGCGCATTAGCCAAAGCGGCGAAACGATCAAGAAAATGCAGATTATATCCGTTTTTAAATGGATTGCATATTAAAGCACGAGTTTTGCACTTTTGCGTCATGTCATATACTCTTGCGGTGTATGCATTTTGTCATAATTTAATGATTACTGGTCTGGAGTTTCTGTAATCTCTGCTAAACAATGAAATGGATGCTTCTTGACATAATCGATAGTTTTTTGTCAAATTCTTGAGGGTGCATTCTTTTCTTTTGCAGCAGAGGAACTGAAATGTTGACAAACCATGTTTAAATGTTGCAATTCAAGTATAATTCGAAAATGAATGAACTGTTATGTTAACATCTCTATTGCTGGAGTCGCTATGTGACAGTGAATTATGCAGTATTCATAAAAACCTATTAACTTGAATTAAGTTTGGTATATTCTATAGTAATTGCAGATGTACATAAGGATTTTCAGTTACATCTTAACTCGAGTAAAAGAAAAATACTAAACTAAATTCAAGTTAATCGAATTTTCTATAAAAGTTTTGCATAATTCACTGTCACACATGCAGTGATTATAACCTTTACCTACTTTAAATAAAGATTACCGGGTATTTGTATTTGTAAAGTTACCCAAAGTTGAACAGTGTTAGTGTTAAAAAAGAAGTTGCGCTTTGGGGGATAAAAAAGAATTTAACCGAGCAATTTTCAGGACCTTAAGGATATGGTTATAATTTTGATTTGATCATATAAATCATTTCTGAAATATGCTATTTTAGGTTATATCTTATCCTGTAGTTAATATTTTAATTTTTACATGGACACTTTAGTTTTCAACTCTTGTTTTATTTACAGAGATGCCACTTGATGGTGATGCTGATTCCGATGAAATCACATCAGACATGTGGCAGGAGGCATGTTGGATCATCATCAGTGCATATTTTGATGAAAAGGGTCTGGTAAGACAACAACTGGACTCGTTTGATGAATTTATTCAAATGTCGGTACAGAGAATCGTGGAGGACTCTCCGCAGATTGATCTTCAAGCTGAAGCACAACATACTACAGGTGCAATAGAAAACCCAGTAAGTATAATATTAATATTTGTGGTTAATTTGCTTAATCTGTCATAATTAGTAGCTTGTTCAAGAAACATTTCCCTGATTGTAGCAACCAAATTTAGCCTTCTGTAGTGAAAAGCTTGCATTGGTAATGCATTTTCCTTACCTGTTTCTTAACTAATTGTCTCTGCTTTTTTACTAGGACATTCTGTTTTTGTTACTAGGACATTAAACACAATTTAAACTAATCAACTAGAGAGTTGTGAAGTGAAAAAAAGCCTGATATTGTACCATAAAGTGAGAAACATCAGCATTTAATCATAGATTTTTAAAGTTTTTGGTGAAATTTTTGAAGGACTAGATTTGAGCTGTCTTTTCTGAAGTTTAAACTTTGAGTTATTTTACTTTTATTTTGAAAAATCATAAGCTTTTTACTTAGTTAGTAAAGTCTTAGAGAAGAAAATATTTGACTTGTCAATCATTGTTTTTATCAAACATTCCATATATGAATAAGTAAGTAACTTGGTTGAGCTTTTTTGATGACTTTGATCTTCATTATTAACATTACCATAAAACTTATAGTTTAAATCAAAAAGGTTATTAAATAGAATTGTTGAATAACCAGTATTTGCCATTTTCTACACATATTCAGAGGCGTGTTCCAAGTTACTGGTTGCTTTCCACTGCGCCCACGCATACAATTTCTATGTCTATTGAACGGACGCGAGTACTCGCGTTGCATTCAAAATGGCGACCATCTGTGAAGAAGAGACTAATGTTGTAAAATAAATTGTGATTAACCAGCCAAGTACAGATTTATCCTTGACTTCGACATCATATTTAGACGACGAAAAACAAGTCGTTTCGTTTTTTATTGATAATACGTGTGGAGTACCGGTATGTTACATAGTTCCATCGTTTTTAAAAATGGTCATTAAATTTTTGGTTCTGATATACCCGTGGTCAGACACCGATAAAATCCCCCAAAAAAAACTTATATACATATCATGCATCTTCATAAATGTCTGAAATAATTCAAACGTTAATACCTTTATTTGAACGATTTAACACACTTTCACTGACATAAAAACAATACTGCATGTTGTTTTCAGAATTCACTTAGATCATTTCCTTTATGTTAGACTCAGAGACGCCATCTTGAATCTATGGCGAACAACCTAGCAAATGTGATAGCGGTTGCTTGCGTGCGCTTACGCAAACAACCATTCCTGAACGGTTAGAAGTCAATGTGATCGCGTATATACACACACTTGAAAGGGCCTCAGGTCTCAACTGTAGTGCCCGTGTGCACAAACATGCATATGCAAAGAGAAAATTTTGTAAATAAATGTGACAGTAGAAATATTGTGTAATTTCAGCCAAGATATTTGTTGAAGTTTGAACAAATCTACTTATCCAAGCCCACACATTGGGAAAAAGATGGTGCTCCAAGTCCTATGATGCCTAATGAAGCAAGGTTAAGAAATCTTACGTAAGTTGATCCACTTTCTTTTTTATACACATTAATAGATAATTTTCCCTAATACTTATATTTTGGAGTGTAGTAATGTTAAAGATTGTTTCTATACATTAACTTGTTTTTTAAAAATGAAACCATTTGGCATGTCATTATTGAAGTTGAATACAAATTTTATCAAGGTTACAGGCAGGTATGTTTATCAGGTTCAGAAAAGTACATGTATATGCACAGAAAAAAAGCTTCCAGGAAAGCAATTTTTTACAGCAAATATTATTGTATTTATTTAATAATCTTGAAGAAGTATTTTGACAAAGTAATAGCTTTCCTAAAAGCAATGTTTGTAAAAGCTTTTTTTTTTTTTTTTTTTTTTTTTTTTTTTTTTTTTTTTTTTTTTTTTAGTGTTTCAGAATTATTTACTACACAGTACATTATTATGATATTGTAGATATTCAGCTCCACTGTATGTAGACATCACAAAAACTGTGGTAAAAGAACATGAAGATCCTGTAGAAACCACACATCAAAAGACCTTTATCGGCAAAATTCCTATCATGTTACGCTCTACTTATTGTTTACTGAATGGACTAACAGATCGTGATTTAACTGAATTAAATGAATGTCCTTTAGATCCTGGAGGCTATTTTATCATAAATGGATCAGAAAAAGTTCTTATTGCTCAAGAAAAAATGGCAACAAATACAGGTTAGTGGTATACAATTTATACAATAAAGACTTGCAGATTCTGTTTTGTAGAAGTTCTAGTTTCAATGAATTATTTAATAATTATTTTGCCAGTGGACACAATTTGTCAGTTTTAGAAGTATTTTATTGTAAGATGGTGAACTGTTTCAGGTATATTGAGTATGTTTTCTGTAATTTTTAACAACTTGGCCTTTGTAAGTGAATTGTATGAAATATCAGCCTTCTGATCACAACCCTTCTCTCCTTGATCTATATCCAACTTGGTTTTTAAAGTTTTGTCGACTCACTTACTAAAGCCAATGTTTTTCTCAGACACACTGATTTTCCTTGCCACACTTGACTCCTTCAGTATAAGTAAAAGTATCTTTACTGGAGTTGAAACACAATAACTTCATGCCACTTCAGTACTTTTATAGTTTAATTGAATTGAAAGGTAGTTGTTTTGTTAAATTTGTGCCGTGACTTTTCAGGATTCAAGAAAATGGTTCGGGGAATTTTAATCCCATTACAACTTGTAATTAATTGCCAATAGAGTCTAAAGTTAATGCTTATGGATCACATCATCTAGATTTAAATCCCATCTAAGAGAAAGTTTGCTCATTTCCTTACTGAGGGTCAGTGGTTTTCTCTGTGCACTGTTTCTTTCACTGACCAAGAAAAGCATAAATTCTTATACATGTACTTATGACCATGAATACACCAAGTTATATTTTCAGATTCACATCTTTGAAATTCCCACCATGCATGTCACTACTGTCTGACAATTTGGTTATCAGTGCAGTGTCTTTCTAATTGACAGCTTACAAAAAGTTCATAACATTTAAAGAATCTTTTTTGTTCTTGCAGTATATGTGTTTCAACAGAAAGACTCTAAATATGCCTTTAAAACAGAGATCCGATCATGTTTAGAAAATTCTTCTAGACCTACAAGTACTCTCTGGGTTAATATGATGGCCAAAGGTGGTGGGGTAAGTATACTTTGTATTTTAAATTTGTCATTTTTAAGATCACTACTCATGGCAGCTGACCTGAGGTGTATTAATATAAGCAACTGAAATATTTGTAGTTAATGGAATAGTTTTCAGCAGTCAGCATCTAAAAAAATTACATGTATCCTATTTTCCATCAAACGGCATTATTTAAAGGCCTTGGAAGTATTGACAGACAAGGAGATTTCAAAATTATGCATTGTTATACATATATACAATTTAAAAGGCAATTTATCAGTTAATTGGACCATTTACAAAATATAAAAATTTGACCAAATTCCTTGGTGTTCATGGGTGTTCAAAATCTATTTTAGGTTAGCTGTCTTTTCACCAGTTAATTTCATTATTTCTTAATCAGTATATTTTTTTTCTTTCAGGGAGCCAAGAAGAGTGCAATTGGACAACGTATTATTGGTATTTTGCCATACATTAAACAAGAAATACCAATCATTATTGTATTCAGAGCTCTGGGTTTTGTGTCAGATAGAGATATCCTAGAACACATAGTTTATGACTTTGATGATCCAGAAATGATGGAAATGGTAATTATATTGACCTTATTTATTTAAATGAATAATTATATAAAAATGTCATATAGGTAATGTCTTCCTTTTAATAATACATGTATATGATAAGCTATTTAAATTTTTAAGGTGGATAGTTTGAGTATTTTTATGTCAAGTTTATTCTGCTTGTGTTATTGTGTTAAAGCATTTAACTCTTGAATGATAAGAAAATGCTAACTTTTAGCAAGCATGTTAACAAACTTTCTTTTGTTGAAATCTAACCTAGGCAATGTGAGATACTGTGATAGATAAGCTATTGCTTCAGTGATTGTGAATTTTCATTGGCTTTTTGTAATTTTATGTTATTTGAATATTAAGAAATCTGAAGATATTATGGGTGTTGACAGTTTTTAGACTGTTTAACAATAATTATTTTTATTTGGTTGATTGATATTTGCTTATAGTTAGATTTTGTCTAGTGTGGAATAAATGGCCTTCACCTATATTATCAGATACATAGCAAAAATTTATTCAAATGCTAAATGGATAGAAAATCTTGTTTAAATTACATGTCCATAATGAAAGTATCTTTTGTCAGAAACATGATTTGATACATGTGAAATATACATGTTAAAATAGCATGGTTGCTGTTATGTTTCAGGTAAAACCATCTATTGATGAAGCCTTTGTGATACAGGAACAAAATGTAGCTCTTAACTTCATTGGGGCTCGTGGTGCTAAACCAGGTGTAACCAAAGAAAAGCGTATTAAATATGCCAGAGAAATTCTTCAAAAAGAAATGTTACCTCATGTGGGTATCAGTGATTTCTGTGAAACAAAAAAAGCATATTTCTTGGGGTAAGAATTATAATAATTTTTTGTCATGCCAGAATAATCCTTGACATAGCAATCATGTGAAATCATCATTTTCCTAATCTTCAGTTTTCAAAATTTTAGCTCCGTTTTTAATTGAGACTTGCAATGAAAAAAAAAGAAAGAAAATCAAGAATGAGTACATGTAGTACTCAGTTTTGTATGTCCTATACCATCCACCTGAAATAATGGCAAGTTAAAAGAATGTTAAAACATGATGAAAAACTTGGTTTTTGAATATTTTTGCTGACTCTGGTATGGGGCAAAAAAATAATACATTTACTAATGACTTTAACACAATTTAAAAGTTTCCTTTTATTGTCAGTTTTGAAATCTAAATTTTGATTTGAGGTTATATTTCTTGCATTAAATTTCATCATCACCAAAATTTTGTCACTAGCATTCTAACTTTTAAAAGTAAGATACTGTTATTTTAAAACATAATTTTACCATTTCATATTTATATACAAGTGTACATTTTACTGTATAAACATGTTCATCTAGAATGTATTGTGAAGTTTTCTGTTTCCTTTTATAGGAACATGTATATGTATATACATTGTATTTTATTTTTCTATAGTTATATGGTACATAGGCTCTTATTAGCAGCTTTGGGTAGACGTGAAGTTGATGACAGAGATCACTATGGTAACAAAAGATTAGATTTAGCAGGACCATTGTTAGCTTTCTTGTTTAGAGGGTAAGCATAATCTTTTTCCTTTGACTTAGAAATTGTTTATAAAAGAGTACAATCAGGGCTTTTTCTACTTTTCTGGAAAAATGTCCGGGTCCCATGACTTTGGGAAATTTAGTGCATAAACACCCGAAATTGGGAAAGTTTTTGGCATTTTGAGGCGTCTTATTTGCTTAATTTCTAAACATAAACATCTGCCATTGTGTGACATGTTTGTAATCTGTCGTAGCCATTCATATTGTACATGTGACAGTATTGATTATACAGTTATAGGCCTATACGAAGTTGACCAAGGAATTTTGAATGCACTTCCTGAAACTTGATGCTGCCTTTACATCCTTCCAGAAACAATTAAGTGAACATCGATTAAATCGGAAGTTATTTTAGAAATATATTTACACCCAAAAAGCCTAGTATTTTTGACAAATTAAAATTGGGAAAAATGAAAGCCTAAATTGGGAAAAAATAGCCATATTTTGCGTTGGGAATGAGGCCGAATTTCGGCCATAAATGTAAGGTAGAAAAAGCCCTGACAATATACCTAAAGCTGCATTAAGTTTTTCAATTTTCTGAATTTTTTTTTATTTTCTAAAAATATATTTTTTTTTAAATATCTTCTAACCACGATCTGTGACATTCATTTTCTAAAATTTCATTTCTTTTAGCTGTAAATAAACGGAATCATCTGACCGGTTGGTCAAAGAATGAATGAAAACAATCAGTAAAATATAAAAAAAAAGGAATTTATAACTGAAAAACATGTTCTTGACAAGATAAAAACAAGTTGACGGATGTCTTTCTTTTCCCTACAGTTTGGTTGATAGAAAATTTAACTATTTAAAAACAAATATTTATAATTGACATTGGTGTTGAAGTAATGTTAGTGGAACATTTTTGTTGTCATAATGTAGATATCATATTTACATTTACTTTTAGCTTGTTCCGTAACTTGATGAAAGAAGTCAGATTATATGCACAGAAATTCATAGACAGAGGCAAAGACTTCAACTTAGAACTTGCCATTAAAACACGGATTATAACTGATGGTTTAAAGTACTCCTTGGCTACAGGTAATTGGGGAGACCAGAAGAAAGCTCATCAAGCCAGAGCAGGTGTATCACAGGTAAGAAATTTATTTAACACAAATTAGTTTTGTAAGTATAAACTGTTTTATAATGACTTTTCATCATTATAAATGGGTTTTTCAAATTTTACACATTAATTTACCATTTTATTCCTTCCATAGGGTTATTTGATACCATATTGCTTTTCAGTTAATAAAATTTTGCCATATCTAAAAGTCGGGTCAGTTTGGCTAGTGATCTAAAAATATTTTAATGAGGATCAAGTGGAAGTTACTAGAACAACAAACAATGTTTTCTTTAGACAATTTAGAGCGGAGTTTATTTCAGTGGTAAGGAAAGTCTTTGGGGTATGTTTAATCCTTTGAAACATGGAAAAATCTTGTGTGAAATAGGGGAAAAACTTTTAGCCCTTCCAATTAATACATTTCTGTTCTGCACATACATTTAAAATGTAAATACTGTGATGATAATGGCAATTATGGACTAGAGTCGCTGAAGACATTCAGTGTTGAATGCCATTTCTGAGTGTTTTATTATTATTATTAAGAGATTAAAAATATTTAAATGGTTATAATTTTAATATGTTTTTTTTTGTTTGTTTGGAAAAATTTAGGTGTTAAACAGATTGACATTCGCATCCACTTTGTCTCATTTAAGAAGATTGAATTCTCCAATTGGAAGAGATGGTAAATTAGCAAGGCCCCGTCAGCTACACAATACAACATGGGGTATGATCTGTCCTGCTGAAACACCTGAGGTAATGAACATATTTGATTTTCTTCTTGACATATAAGTTAACAGACCATTTGAAAACTGAAAATTTTATATCCTGGCAGTTTGTAATAATGGGAATTCTGCTTTATTTTTCCTTGTTAATCAAACAATTTATTAATAAATTAATTGAAAAATTATCTTTGGTAATAATCATAATACAAGTAGTTCATGAGCCCGCTATTAAAGGTTTCTGTTGTTTTATTCTTACTATTTGTTTTGAATTAAACATGAAAAGTTTGTCCATTATGTACATAGTTTTGGTAAATCAAGAGGTGTAGCATGGGAGGGTTTGTGGTATACATCTAAGTTTTGGTATTTATAACAAAGTTCTGATTATTAAATTTTTTTTTTTTTACTGTTTATTCCCCATTAGGCCCCTATCTATTGTACTTTGTATTTAAACAGTGTAATCTAGTAAAAGTATCAAAACTGAAAAAATTGCAGTGTAAGCAGAATTTTTTTTCAGTTTAATATGTTTTAATATACAATTTATTTATTTATTTATTTATGTAATTTATATATGATGGGTATTGTAGGGGGCTGCTGTAGGATTAGTGAAGAACTTAGCATTAATGGCTTACATATCTGTCGGTTCACAACCTTCTCCAATCTTGGAGTTTTTGGAAGAATGGAGTATGGAGAATCTGGAAGAAGTTGCTCCATCTTCTATACAAGAGTATGTATTACCATAACACATATTATGAATATCCATAATATTTTTTCTGAAAATATGTTCCTAATGGTCAAGGCCACATGCTTATGATTAAAGGGCAGTAGGTTTATCCCTGGCTAGGTTTCTTTATATGTTCTTAAACAAAAGGCATTTTATTATAGTCCTGTTGCTTATACTATGAACTATAATGTTCTTTTAGAAAGTTTAGTTATATACAAGTGTATTTGTATATTACTGCAGTGATGATATCGGCATATTTGGACTAGAGTCGCAGAATACTTTGTGTTGAATGCCATTTCTGAGCATAATGAATTTGGAACATGATTGGAATGTACTTAATATACCAGTAATACTCCTTAATGTGACTTGCCAGTAAGAAAGTCTTTTTATACAGGTTGGACAATACTATAAAATATTCCTAAAGCTACAAATATAACAAAATACATGCAGGAATAGTTTGAAATTTTAATTTTAGCAACATTAAATGTATGACTTTCGCATTCTTTGATTTTGTTTTTGTTTTAGTGCAACTAAGATATTTGTAAATGGTTGTTGGGTAGGGATACACAGAGATCCAGAACAGTTAATGAATACATTGAGAAAATTAAGACGAGAAATGGACATCATAGTGTCAGAGGTAAATCTTGTCCTTTATGTTATGACATGTATTGCTTAAAATCTGGTGACTCCTGTAAATTCCTTCATTTAGACAGATGGTAGCTCACTGGTCAGGACCAGTCATTCTAAGACTGATATTAGCTCACTGGTTGAGGACCAGTCATTCATAGATGGTAGCTCGCTCGTTAAGGACCAGTCATTCTTACACAGATGGTAGTTTACTGGTTGAGGCCAGTCATTAAAATATATAGATATTTTTTTACTTTAAATAATTTCTAAGATTCGGAGTAAATTCTAATCTTAATTTTATCTTGACTGGGGTTCTTGACTTTTACAATGTTATTACTTTACATAGGTATCAATGATTCGAGATATTAGAGACAGGGAAATCCGTATTTATACAGATGCTGGTCGAGTCTGTCGTCCTCTGTTAATTGTTGAAGACCAGAAGCTCTTATTGAAAGTCAGTCATGTAAAACAGCTTAAACAGAAAGAATACAACAACTACAGGTTTGTTATGGTTTGTAACAATTAACACAAACAGTAAAATTTCGTTATAATGATCCTTACTCACTGTTTTGTCATGATTAGGCACAGAATTTTGAAGCCCAAAATTCATATTATTTTCTTTGTTTTTGTTTTCAAATCTTTTTAATTTGATTTTTAAACCTCTTTGAAACTTCAAAAATTGACTGTTAAAACAAATTTTGTGCATGATGTGAGGGAAGAGTGATGCATGTTAAGAATATTTTCCTACCATGCTGTAGATCTATATTTGTAGAGAGGTTAGAACTGTCATGTACATGTACAGTGATTAGTCAAGAATAGGAATTTATAACTCTGTACATGTTATACTTTAAAATAAGCTCTTTACATTACAAGGTTCTTTTGCAGTAGGCTGGGACAGTAAAGAGCTCTCATCACATTACATATTTTGTAAGACTCTACAATTCTCTTTGCTTAAGGGTGAATATCTGCACTTGTCCATACTAAGCTGGGGATGCTATTTTGTAAAATATTTTTGACGAATATAGAATCTTATTATCTTATCAAATGCTATGATAAGAAGCAATTTATTGTAACTTAATTTTAATGTCTGACTTTCAGAAAGTTTGAAAAACTACATTGCAGTATAAAATAATCACCAAATCCAATCAATATCTCATATCTAGTTATTACCACTATACTTTTATTTCCTTATTTATAAGTATGAATACATGTATAGGGTGCATAAAAATGGGGATTTTACATTTGGGATTTAGTATAATACAAAATGGGGATTTTACATTTTGGATGTAGTATAATACAAAATGGGGATTTTACATTTGGGATGTACGTGTAAGTATAACACAAAATGGGGATTTTACATTTGGGATGTACATGTAGTATAATACAAAATGGGGATTTTACATTTGGGATGTAGTATAATACAAAATGGGGATTTTACATTTGGGATGTAGTATAATACAAAATGGGGATTTTACATTTGGGATGTAGTAAAATACAAAATTGGGATTTTACATTTGGGATGAAGTATAATACAAAATAGGGATTTTACATTTGGGATGTACGTGTAAGTATAACACAAAATGGGGATTTTACATTTGGGATGTAGTATAATACAAAATGGGGATTTTACATTGGGGATGTAGTATAATACAAAATGGGGATTTTACATTTGGGATGTAGTAAAATACAAAATGGGGATTTTACATTTGGGATGTAGTTTTATTCAAAATAGTAACGTGTATTTAACTTTTATATTAAAATAGTTGGCAGGATTTGGTAGCCAGTGGTGTAGTGGAGTATATAGATCCTCTGGAGGAAGAATCCATCATGTTAGCTATGACACCAGATGACTTAGCAGAGAAAGATGTACATTACTGTTCTACATATACACACTGTGAAATCCATCCAGCTATGATTCTAGGTGTCTGTGCTTCTATCATTCCATTCCCTGATCATAACCAGGTAAGGGAATTTAAGTAACATAGTTGTTTCTTCTTCTATACAGGCCTTAGATAGAATTTTTAATGCCACTCGGCACAGTGCCTTGTTAAAGAAGAAAACCACTCGTCACTTTGAAATTTAACTCGGCACAGTCACTACATGAAAACGAGAATTTCTTCTCTTAAGTACAGCCAGAGCTTGTACCAATAAATAGTGTTTTCTGACTTTTTCTTAGGTTTTCACGAACTTCGGATTTTTCACTTTAAGTAACCAGTAACTTTCGTTTTGAAGTCGCAGGTTTAGAAATGCTTCCACCTGCAACTGGTTTGTCCACAGGATCAGCGGTAGTCTAATTAGTGTCTTCGAAAACTTCTTTATCAGCTGTTTCATCCTTGTTTGTCTTTAGAAAGTTATACAAAACAGTTTGTTTACTTTTATTTGACATACTTAACAGACCGACAAGTATATAAACACTCGGAACATCGGTTGGATTTTACATTACACTAAGTAAATTCCGAATGCGAAACAATAGATTTGCGTATGTGATGCAAACGTTTAAATGATTTTGTTGATTGACGCTTGTAACAGAACGGCCAATGTCGTTACAATTGACCTCCTTTTACAAGATTTTTTTGACAAACACTATAATATCTATTGTTTATTAATTCCAACAAGCCCCTGGATGTATATGTCTGATAAATTAAACTCGGCACCGCGACGAGTGGTAGTAACAATATCACTCGTCCAAGTACACATTTCACTCGTCAGGACGAGTGGACGAGTGAATAATCGAAGCCCTGCTATACCTCACAGAGTTAGTCTTGTAATTTTAAAGGGAAGATAAATAATATGTTTAAGTAAGCAAATTAGCACTGTTGATAATTCTGAATGTATAGGTCATCCTTTTTGAATTTAAGTTTTCTTTGTTTTTTGTATTGCCAAATTAATTATGGATAACAAGAAAATCTATGGAGACCAAATAAATACTTTTAAGTTATCCAGGGTCAACAAACAAACAGTTCATGTAATCTATATTCTGTTGTGGTTATAGTTTAGATATACATACATGTATACAAATGAATTATGTACATGTTTTTATTTGAATTATTTTTTCAGTCTCCACGTAACACATACCAAAGTGCTATGGGTAAACAAGCTATGGGAGTTTATATAACTAACTATCATGTCAGAATGGACACACTGGCTCACGGACTGTTGTATCCACAAAAACCACTAGTCACAACAAGATCTATGGAATACTTGAGATTTAGAGAACTACCTGCAGGTAAGTGAACTACATGTAATTATGTCATTGGTTTGCGGCAGCTTAATTTCCTGAATTCGTGGAATCCATGACCTACTTTTGATTGATTTCCAATTAAGCATAAAATGTCAATGACTTAAACAAGTTTTAATGTATAAAGAAGTGTAACAGGTGTAAATGAAAATCTACATGTTATGTTCCTTTTTATTCTCTATTCTGTGAAAGTATTCTGCATCTGGACTCCAGCTGCACCATCCAGATACTTATGTATCACAGGTTTCTGAGCAAATCATTATTATTATTATGTAATATTACAGGGGTTTGTTTATTTGTTTTTTCAGGTATAAATTCCATTGTAGCCATTGCTTGTTATACTGGATATAATCAAGAAGATTCTGTTATCTTAAACTCATCAGCAGTAGATAGAGGCTTCTTTAGGTAAGAGAATGGTTGATATGTCTGTACGGTAGAGATGCTGTTTCTGAACTGTCAAGTTCCGTGATGTTGATTTGAAACCCAAGTGTTATCTAATAACCTGTAACAGGAAGTGTAACTTTCCTTCTCATTGCCATGAGTTCATTTCAGATTAAAAATTTTGCAACGTAGCCTGTAGCTGGATAGTATCACAATATAAAAGAACTAATTTTGACTCTTAGGGCTGTTCCATTAAAACATATGAGGTACCAAGGGAAGGCACTTTTGATTTTGGGTAACTACCCATAGAAGAGATTTACAAATTCTTATGACCACCCATATATGCAATTTTCTGCAATTTACAGCCCCCTATAGAAATTATCTATTTATTTATTTATTTTTTAATCTCAAGATTTTATTTATCCCAGAACTCTTACATCCTCATATGACATGTAAATGGATATATTAACTTGAAACTTCGTCTGCCGACATTTGCACCATCTTTATGCAAGTTCCTCGGATGTTTTCTTTCGCTACAGCTTAATATCCGAATGTTAATGCACAAAATACCATTAGTCATTTTCAGTGTTAGTCAGGAATGCAGAACAAAACTGAAAACAAGGGCAGCAACTCGTACTTTCGATTATTGGGTCTATATACTTTGCGTTCACCTGGATTCATTCACCCTACTTTTAATATGGTTTTATTCTGTTATCAATAAGTTGATTTTTTTCAAGACATATCTTATTTTAGAATGCCGAGATGATTTCAAACTATTATATTTTACAATCAGTTATTTTCTGATGGAAAATCTCTTGGGTTGAATGGACCTTAGGACGAACGGATCTAGGGTGAACATACTCGGGGCCGGCGAAAGTATATCCAGGGCAAATTGACACGGATTTCATCCATTTGGAAATGACTGTTTTATTACGATATGGAACACTAGAAATTACCAAAATTTTAACGATAAAAACTACCAGCAAACTCATAGACTCATATTTAACGTTTTTGGAGAGATTACTTTAGACTAACCATCCATAGATGTGTTTTATGTCCAACACAACATAGGATAGATTTGTTTTTCCATTTTGACCAGCCTGGCATATATTTTTATTAAATTGCCGTCCCCGGGTGGAACAATGGAACAGCCCTTAACAAAAACTTTATTCTACCTCTGTTTTTTGGGGTAAAAATTATGGAGTACACATACATGCAAAAACCTGTCTTTTGTTAAAGGTCCATTTTAATGCCCAGAAATTATACCTATGATTTCTGTGGTTTACCTCATGGACAACAAAAAAGTTTGTAGTGAAATTAAAAAGAAGTAGTATTTATTTTTCTTCATTATTTCACTGCTTGACATAAAATACCAAATACTTACATTGTAGTTTAGCTATGAATAGCTGTAATAATGCTGCTACAGTTTAAACAACTCACTTATGTTATACTATGTTGAACAACTAATCATTTCCAGCTTATCTAAAAAGCAATTTTTAAGATATGCTACATCTTGGCATTCTAAATATTGGCAGAGTATTTATATACATGTTATTGTGAGCACCAATGTCCAGTACTAAGTTACATGTATTTGCTTAAAATGTAAGAATAAGCTTCAGCATGATTAAAAACTGTCAAGAGTAATGTGATTTTGTGATTTTCAGGGGTTACAATTGACAGAATATTTAAATATCTGATTCAAAATTTACTTCCCCATTAAAATCTTACTCCAGATACATGTAAATACACTTAAATACATGTAATAGAAGGAAAAAATGAATATAATATGCATGTAAACATTTGAACTGTAAGATTTCATCTTTTGTTTTGAAGTTTACAAAATTTTTCTTTCAATTGCAGATCATTTTTCTTCCGTTCATACAAAGATTCAGAATCCAAGAAAGGAATGGATCAAGAAGAAATATTTGAAAAACCTCACAGGGAAAGTGTACAAGGTATTGTTATCCAACAAATCATAGTTGTGTTACATAAACTTATTCCATTGTATAAGGTGTTAGACTTAAGCTTTTACAACAGAATTTTAGAGTGAGTTACTCAAGTGCAGATGTACTCACTTATAAATAAGAATTTTAGACTTGTGAAACTTACCAGTTTACTCACTTATTAATAAGAATTTTAGACTTGTGAAAGTTACCAGTTTACTCACTTATTAATATGAATTTTAGACTTGTGAAAGTTACCAGTTTACTCACTTATTAATATGAATTTTAGACTTGTGAAAGTTACCAGTTTACTCGCTTATTAATAAGAATTTTAGACTTGTGAAAGTTACCAGTTTACTCACTTATTAATAAGAATTTTAGACTTGTGAAAGTTACCAGTTTACTCACTTATTAATAAGAATTTTAGACTTGTGAAAGTTACCAGTTTACTCACTTATTAATAAGAATTTTAGACTTGTGAAAGTTACCAGTTTACTCACTTATTAATAAGAATTTTAGACTTGTGAAAGTTACCAGTTTACTCACTTATTATTAAGAATTTTAGACTTGTGAAAGTTACCAGTTTACTCACTTATTAATAAGAATTTTAGACTTGTGAAAGTTAAGTTTACTCACTTATTAATAAGAATTTTAGACGTGTGAAAGTTACCAGTTTACTCACTTATTAATAAGAATTTTAGACTGTGAAAGTTACCAGTTTACTCACTTATTAATAAGAATTTTAGACTTGTGAAAGTTACCAGTTTACTCACTTATTAATAAGAATTTTAGACTTGTGAAAGTTACCAGTTTACTCACTTATTAATAAGAATTTTAGACTTGTGAAAGTTACCAGTTTACTCACTTATTAATAAGAATTTTAGACTTGTGAAAGTTACCAGTTTACTCACTTATTAATAAGAATTTTAGACTGTGAAAGTTACCAGTTTACTCACTTATTAATAAGAATTTTAGACTTGTGAAAGTTACCAGTTTACTCACTTATTAATAAGAATTTTAGACTTGTGAAAGTTACCAGTTTACTCACTTATTAATAAGAATTTTAGACTTGTGAAAGTTACCAGTTTACTCACTTATTAATAAGAATTTTAGACTTGTGAAAGTTACCAGTTTACTCACTTATTAATAAGAATTTTAGACTTGTGAAAGTTACCAGTTTACTCACTTATTAATAAGAATTTTAGACTTGTGAAAGTTACCAGTTTACTCACTTATTAATAAGAATTTTAGACTTGTGAAAGTTACCAGTTTACTCACTTATTAATAAGAATTTTAGACTTGTGAAAGTTACCAGTTTACTCACTTATTAATAAGAATTTTAGACTTGTGAAAGTTACCAGTTTACTCACTTATTAAAAAGAATTTTAGACTGTGAAAGTTACCAGTTTACTCACTTATTAATAAGAATTTTAGACTTATGAAAGTTACCAGTTTACTCACTTATTAATAAGAATTTTAGACTTGTGAAAGTTACCAGTTTACTCACTTATTAATAAGAATTTTAGACTGTGAAAGTTACCAGTTTACTCACTTATTAATAAGAATTTTAGACTTGTGAAAGTTACCAGTTTACTCACTTATTAATAAGAATTTTAGACTTGTGAAAGTTACCAGTTTACTCACTTATTAATAAGAATTTTAGACTTGTGAAAGTTACCAGTTTACTCACTTATTAATAAGAATTTTAGACTTGTGAAAGTTACCAGTTTACTCACTTATTAATAAGAATTTTAGACTTGTGAAAGTTACCAGTTTACTCACTTATTAATATGAATTTTAGACTTGTGAAAGTTACCAGTTTACTCACTTATAAATAAGAATTTTAGACTTGTGAAAGTTAAGTTTACTCACTTATTAATATGAATTTTAGACTTGTGAAAGTTACCAGTTTACTCACTTATTAATAAGAATTTTAGACTTGTGAAAGTTACCAGTTTACTCACTTATTAATAAGAATTTTAGACTGTGAAAGTTACCAGTTTACTCACTTATTAATATGAATTTTAGACTTGTGAAAGTTACCAGTTTACTCACTTATTAATATGAATTTTAGACTTGTGAAAGTTACCAGTTTACTCACTTATTAATTAGAATTTTAGACTTGTGAAAGTTACCAGTTTACTCACTTATTAATAAGAATTTTAGACTTGTGAAAGTTACCAGTTTACTCACTTATAAATAAGAATTTTAGACTTGTGAAAGTAAAGTTTACTCACTTATTAATAAGAATTTTAGACTTGTGAAAGTTACCAGTTAACTCACTTATAAATAAGAATTTTAGTCTTGTGAAAGTTACCAGTTTAAAAAAGGTTTTAAAAATGTTGTGAAAGTTACCAGTTTAAAAAAGGTTTTAAAAATGTTTAAATCAACTACATGTATATATTGGTATGTTCTTTCCTAACATAAAGAAAATAAAAACATTAACTCAAGGTTATTGTGCATAAATTAAAAAGAAATTGGGGATTTTTTTTTAAATCTACAACATAGTGAATTTTGAATACCAGGTCTGTTTGTTACCTTGTCAAAAAAATTCCAAACATTTACCCTAAATTTTTTTTACTATAATACCCTGTGAAATTTATGTAAAATTGCCAAAAAATTCATTTCAAAAATGTTTTAAATTTACATAATTTTACATAATTTCATATCAATAATTTCAAGTAATAATTTAAAAACCTGTTTCTTGATTATGACAAGTGGTTTTTTTTAACTCACCAAGTACATAAGATGTTATTTAATATCCATGGTTTTAGCATTTGCATCTATCTGCATCCATCAATAAAGTTTTTAATAAATTAATTTACAATTTATGTTTATGATTGTAAATATACATACATGTATGAAATGGTTTGAAGCATACATTACATGTAATTATAATTGTAGGAATGAGGCCAGCCATATATGATAAATTAGATGAAGATGGAATTATAGCACCAGGTGTCAGAGTGTCAGGTGACGATGTCTTGATTGGTAAAACCTTGACATTACCTGTCAGTGAAGATGAGGTGAGAAATTTTTTTAGCTCAACTGGCTATAGCCAGCTGAGCTTATGGCATGGTTTTGCGTGCGTCCGTGCGTGCGTGCGTAAACTTTAATCTTCTCCTCTGAAACCACTGGGCCAATTGGAACCAATTTTGGTGTGGAAGGTCCCTAGGTGGGGTAGAACGAAGTTTGTACCAGGCGACCCCGCCCGACATCCAAGATGGCCGCTGTTACTATAAATAGCAAAAACACATAAATAGCCATTGCTGAGTCATTTTTAGCTCACCTGAGGTGAAAGCTCAGATGAGCTATTGCTATCCATCTCCGTCCGTCGTGCGTCGTGCGTCGTCCGTCGTCCGTCGTGCGTAAACTTTTTACATTTTAATCTTCTCCTCCAAAACCACCGGGCCAAATTTAATGAAACTTGGTAACCATCATGCCTGGGTGAAGCCCTTTCAGATTTGCACAAATGAAGGAGTTATGTCCCCTTGGGGCCCCACAAGGGGGGAAATAGTGAAAAACTTTAAAAATCTTCTTCTCTGAATCTACAAGAGATATACCTTAGTTATTTCATTTATAACATCCTTAGGTCATCTATTTTCAGATTTGCACAAATGGTAGCCATGGGGCTCAAAATGGGGAAATTATAAGGCACTGAGTGGGGAAATTGCTAAAAACTACATATTTATCACTATATCTTGAAAACTATCAACTTTTTGTATAGGCATATATATTTGAATATTGCAGGTATTGACATGACGATCATTTTGATATATGGTTCAAGGTCAAATGTTGATAGGTCAGGGTCACAGCTGCAAAAGAAGACTTAAATTGCTAATTATCTTGAAAACTATTAACTTTTTGTATAGGCATGTATATTAGAATATTGTAGGTATTGACATGACGATCATTTTGATATATGGTTCAAGGTCATATATTGAAAGGTCAAGGTCACAGCTGCAGAAGAAGACATAAATTGCTAATTATCTTGAAAACTATTAACTTTTTGTATAGGCATATATATTAGAATATTGTAGGTATTGACATGACGATCATTTTGATATATGGTTCAAGGTCATATATTGAAAGGTCAAGGTCACAGCTGCAGAAGAAGACTTAAATTGCTAATTATCTTGAAAACTATTAACTTTTTGTATAGGCATATATATTAGAATATTGTAGGTATTGACATGTCAATCACTTTGATATATGGTTCAAGGTCATATATTGAAAGGTCAAGGTCAAAGCTGCAAAAGAAGACTTAAATTGCTAATTATCTTGAAAACTGTTAACTTTTTGTATAGTCATGTATATTAGAATATTGTAGGTATTGCAACAACGATCATTTTGATATATGGTTCAAGGTCATATATTGAAAGGTCAAGGTCACAGCTGCAAAAGAAGACTTAAATTGCTAATTATCTTGAAAACTATGAACTTTTTGTATAGGCATGTATATTAGAATATTGTAGGTCTTGACATGACAATCACTTTGATATATAGTTCAAGGTCATATATTGAAAGGTCAAGGTCACAGCTGCAAAAGAAGACTTAAATTGCTAATTATCTTGAAAACTCTTAACTTTTTGTATAGGCATGTTTATTAGAATATTGTAGGTATTGACATGTCAATCACTTTGATATATGGTTCAAGGTCATATGTTGAAAGGTCAAGGTCACAGCTGCAGAAGAAGATTTAAATTGCTAATTATCTTGAAAACTGTTAACTTTTTGTATAGTCATGTATATTAGAATATTGTAGGTATTGCAACAACGATCATTTTGATATATGGTTCAAGGTCATATATTGAAAGGTCAAGGTCACAGCTGCAGAAGAAGACTTAAATTGCTAATTATCTTGAAAACTATGAACTTTTTGTATAGTCATGTATATTAGAATATTGTAGGTCTTGACATGACAATCACTTTGATATATAGTTCAAGGTCATATATTGAAAGGTCAAGGTCACAGCTGCAAAAGAAGACTTAAATTGCTAATTATCTTGAAAACTCTTAACTTTTTGTATAGGCATGTTTATTAGAATATTGTAGGTATTGACATGTCAATCACTTTGATATATGGTTCAAGGTCATATGTTGAAAGGTCAAGGTCACAGCTGCAGAAGAAGACTTAAACTGCTAATTATCTTGAAAACTATTAACTTTCTGTATAGGCATGTATATAAGAATATTGTAGGTATTGACATAACAATCATTTTGATATATGGTTCAAGGTCATATATTGAAAGGTCAAGGTCACAGCTGCAAAAGAAGACTTAAATTGCTAATTATCTTGAAAACTATGAACTTTTTGTATAGTCATGTATATTAGAATATTGTAGGTTTTGCGACATTGATCATTTTGGTATATGGTTCAAGGTCATATATTGAAAGGTCAAGGTCATATCAACATAGGAATACTAAAAGTATTCATTATCTTGAAAGCTATTAATTTCATGCATAGGCATGTATATTAGAATATTGTAGGTATTGACATGACAATCATATATGGTTCAAGTTCATATATGTTCAAAGGTCAAGGACATAGCTGCATAAGTATACTGAAATTGATTAATGATTTTGAAATTATTCATTACATTACAGTTACTTCATGCGTATTATATAAGCTACTTATAAATGAAAAGTGAGTGGATATATTTCTGATTAAGTTTTGTGGGAGTTCTTAACTTGAGAAAACTTTTAAAGTTTCTGTACTTAATATATTATCTATTGCACTTTGCAAACAATATTGGACATATCTTCAGGTGAGCGTTAAGGCCCATGGGCCTCTTGTTTAACCGTTTTTGTTCAAATTTGAAATGTAGAGAGTAGATAGCGGGGCATTCAACATATGTAACGGGTTTTTATGAGAAATTTTTCGTTGACCCGATTTTTACGAATTATGCAAATGAGGTGTAATATTTAATCAATTCTTTGAAAATCTTCTCCTCTGAAACCACTGGGCCAATTGGAACCAAATTTGGTGTGGAAGGTCCCTAGGTGGGGTAGAACGAAGTTTTTACCAGGCGACCCCGCCCGACATCCAAGATGGCTGCTGTTACTTTAAATGGCAAAAACACATAAATAGCCATTGCTGAGTCATTTTTTAACCGTTTTTGTTCAAATTTGAAATGTAGAGAGTAGATAGCGGGGCATTCAACATATGTAACGGGTTTTTATGAGAAATTTTTCGTTGACCCGATTTTTACGAATTATGCAAATGAGGTGTAATATTTAATCAATTCTTTGAAAATCTTCTCCTCTGAAACCACTGGCCAATTGGAACCAAATTTGGTGTGGAAGGTCCCTAGGTGGGGAAGAACGAAGTTTGTACCAGGCGACCCTGCCCGACATCCAAGATGGCCGCTGTTACTATAAATAGCAAAAACACATAAATAGCCATTGCTGAGTCATTTTTAGCTCAACTGGCTAAAGCCAGCTGAGCTTATGGCATGGTTTTGCGTGCGTCCGTGCGTGCGTGCGTAAACTTTAATCTTCTCCTCTGAAACCACTGGGCCAATTGGAACCAAATTTGGTGTGGAAGGTCCCTAGGTGGGGTAGACCAAAGTTTGTACCAGGCGACCCCGTCCGACATCCAAGATGGCCGCTGTTACTATAAATAGCAAAAACACATAAATAGCCATTGCTGAGTCATTTTTTAACCGATTTTGTTCAAATTTGAAATGTAAAGAGTAGATAGCGGGGCATTCAACATATGTAACGGGTTTTTATGAGAAATTTTTCGTTGACCCGATTTTTACGAATTATGCAAATGAGGTGTAATATTTAATCAATTCTTTGAAAATCTTCTCCTCTGAAACCACTGGGCCAATTGGAACCAAATTTGGTGTGGAAGGTCCCTAGGTGGGGTAGACAAAGTTTGTACCAGGCGACCCCGCCCGACATCCAAGATGGCCGCTGTTACTATAAATAGCAAAAACACATAAATAGCCATTGCTGAGTCATTTTTAACCGATTTTGTTCAAATTTGAAATGTAGAGAGTAGATAGCGGGGCATTCAACATATGTAACGGGTTTTTATGAGAAATTTTTCGTTGACCCGATTTTTACGAATTATGCAAATGAGGTGTAATATTTAATCAATTCTTTGAAAATCTTCTCCTCTGAAACCACTGGGCCAATTGGAACCAAATTTGGTGTGGAATGTCCCTAGGTGGGGTAGAACGAAGTTTTTACCAGGCGACCCCGCCCGACATCCAAGATGGCCGCTGTTACTTTAAATAGCAAAAACACATAAATAGCCATTGCTGAGTCATTTTTTAACCGTTTTTGTTCAAATTTGAAATGTAGAGAGTAGATAGCGGGGCATTCAACATATGTAACGGGTTTTTATGAGAAATTTTTCGTTGACCCGATTTTTACGAATTATGCAAATGAGGTGTAATATTTAATCAATTCTTTGAAAATCTTCTCCTCTGAAACCACTGGGCCAATTGGAACCAAATTTGGTGTGGAAGGTCCCTAGGTGGGGTAGAACGAAGTTTGTACCAGGCGACCCTGCCCGACATCCAAGATGGCCGCTGTTACTATAAATAGCAAAAACACATAAATAGCCATTGCTGAGTCATTTTTGGCTCAACTGGCTAAAGCCAGCTGAGCTTATGGCATGGTTTTGCGTGCGTCCGTGCGTCCGTGCGTGCGTGCGTAAACTTTAATCTTCTCCTCTGAAACCACTGGGCCAATTGGAACCAAATTTGGTGTGGAAGGTCCCTAGGTGGGGTAGACCAAAGTTTGTACCAGGCGACCCCGCCCGACATCCAAGATGGCCGCTGTTACTATAAATAGCAAAAACACATAAATAGCCATTGCTGAGTCATTTTTTAACCGATTTTGTTCAAATTTGAAATGTAGAGAGTAGATAGCGGGGCATTCAACATATGTAACGGGTTTTTATGAGAAATTTTTCGTTGACCCGATTTTTACGAATTATGCAAATGAGGTGTAATATTTAATCAATTCTTTGAAAATCTTCTCCTCTGAAACCACTGGGCCAATTGGAACCAAATTTGGTGTGGAAGGTCCCTAGGTGGGGTAGACCAAAGTTTGTACCAGGCGACCCCGCCCGACATCCAAGATGGCCGCTGTTACTATAAATAGCAAAAACACATAAATAGCCATTGCTGAGTCATTTTTTAACCGATTTTGTTCAAATTTGAAATGTAGAGTAGATAGCGGGGCATTCAACATATGTAACGGGTTTTTATGAGAAATTTTTCGTTGACCCGATTTTTACGAATTATGCAAATGAGGTGTAATATTTAATCAATTCTTTGAAAATCTTCTCCTCTGAAACCACTGGGCCAATTGGAACCAAATTTGGTGTGGAAGGTCCCTAGGTGGGGTAGACCAAAGTTTGTACCAGGCGACCCCGCCCGACATCCAAGATGGCCGCTGTTACTATAAATAGCAAAAACACATAAATAGCCATTGCTGAGTCATTTTTTAACCGATTTTGTTCAAATTTGAAATGTAGAGAGTAGATAGCGGGGCATTCAACATATGTAACGGGTTTTTATGAGAAATTTTTCGTTGACCCGATTTTTACGAATTATGCAAATGAAGTGTAATATTTAATCAATTCTTTGAAAATCTTCTCCTCTGAAACCACTGGGCCAATTGGAACCAAATTTGGTGTGGAAGGTCCCTAGGTGGGGTAGACCAAAGTTTGTACCAGGCGACCCCGCCCGACATCCAAGATGGCCGCTGTTACTATAAATAGCAAAAACACATAAATAGCCATTGCTGAGTCATTTTTTAACCGATTTTGTTCAAATTTGAAATGTAGAGTAGATAGCGGGGCATTCAACATATGTAACAGGTTTTTATGAGAAATTTTTCGTTGACCCGATTTTTACGAATTATGCAAATGAGGTGTAATATTTAATCAATTCTTTGAAAATCTTCTCCTCTGAAACCACTGGGCCAATTGGAACCAAATTTGGTGTGGAAGGTCCCTAGGTGGGGTAGACCAAAGTTTTTACCAGGCGACCCCGCCCGACATCCAAGATGGCCGCTGTTACTATAAATAGCAAAAACACATAAATAGCCATTGCTGAGTCTTTTTTTAACCGTTTTTGTTCAAATTTGAAATGTAGAGAGTAGATAGCAGGGCATTCAACATATGTAACGGGTTTTTATGAGAAATTTTTCGTTGACCTGATTTTTACGAATTATGCAAATGAGGTGTAATATTTAATCAATTCTTTGAAAATCTTCTCCTCTGAAACCACTGGGCCAATTGGAACCAAATTAACTGTGGAAGGTCCCTTGGTGGGGTAGACCAAAGTTTGTACCAGGTGACCCCGCCAGACATCCAAGATGGCCGCTGTTATTATAAATACGAAAACCCATAAACAGCCATTGCTGAGTCATTTTTTAACCGTTTTTGTTCAAATTTGAAATGTAGAGAGTAGATAGCAGGGCATTCAACATATTTAAAGGGTTTTTATGAGAACTTTTTCGTTGACCCAATTTTCAAGAATTATGCTTAAGGTGTAATATTTAGTGAAATCTTTGAAAATCTTCTCCTCTGAAACAACTGGGCCAAGTGGAATGAAATTTTGTGTGGAAGGTCCAAATGTCAGCCTGACTAAAGGTGGTACCAGGCAACCCGTCCTGACATCCAAGATGGCCGTCATAACTAAAAATAGAAAAATAAAGACCATTGTTGATCTTTTTTTCCACCAATTGAGCTCAAATTTTAAATATAGAAAGTATATAGTATGGGATTCAAAATATATGATATTCTTTTCTGAAAAAATTTTTATTGACCCAATTTTCAAGAAATATGCAAATTAGGTGTAATATTTAGTAAAATCTTTTCCTCTAAAATCACTGGGCGAATTGGAACCAAACTTCCTGTGGAAGGTTCCTACATCGGCCTAAAAAAAGTTTGAACCAGTCTAAGATGCCTGTTGTTACTAGATATATATATATATATATATATATATAAAAAGCCATTGTGGATCTATTCTAAGCTCAACTGGCTAAACCAAGCTGAGTTTATGGCATAGTGAAGCATGCCTGCATGTGTGTGTTGCAAAGTAGGCTTTATTGAAGCAAAAATGGTCATAAGCTCAATTTATTTCCCATCTTAAGCTGATGAACCAATTATGGTAACCACATCACATTGTCTTAAAGGCACCACAGTGGCTGTGTGGTCTTAAACATTCGATGTTACGAATCACAGCACCTTTCACCCCTGACATTGTGCATTAATGCCAAGTGGGCTAGCACTTCATCTTTGAAAGTTTGTCAGTAAACTTGCTGCTTGGTTGTGGTTTTCTCCTATAATCCAGTGTCCTCCACCATTTCCAAAATTGACAGTCTCCATATAAGTGAAATATTCTTGAGTTGAACGTTAAACAGCATTTCAATCAAAAACAAATGTTTAAGGCCAAGCATTGGCATTGTTTTTGAAGAAAAACATCAGATTATCCATGTAGCAAAGGAAAATATTACCATCTTGGATTGAAATGTTTATCCCTCTATTGTGATTTCCACTTTCCTGCATGAATCTATGATGGATTCATATAAACTATAAGCACCCAATTACCAAAAAAATACAGAATAAAACTGTCTCAACTTCTTTGTACAGTGAGACAAAAACAATCTTTTTACTCCTTTTTAAAGTGAGGCAAATACTAGGCCTCAACACAGTCTCAAATTTGTTTCTTTAAACAGTGAGGCAATAACTGTCTTGACTCCATTCTCTGTTGTTCAGACTTGCCCTATGTAGAAAAAGGCAAGAATTTTGTCTTGACTTGTCCTATGTAGAATGAGGCAAGAATGGTTGTGTTGACTTGTCCTATGTATAAGGCAAGAATTTGTCTTCGACTCCCCTATGTAGAATGAGGCAAGAATTGTGTGTTGACTTGCCCTATGTAGAAAAAGGCAATAATTGTTGTGTTGACTTGTCCTATGTAGAATGAACAAGAATTTTGTCTTGACTTGTCCTATATATAAGGCAAGAATTTTCTCTTGACTTGTCCTATGTAGCTAGACTAAGGCAAGAATTTTCTCTTGACTTGTCCTATGTAGCTAGACTAAGGCAAGATTTTGTCTTGAATTGTCCTATGTAGACTTAGGCAAGAATTTTGTCTTGAATTGTCCTATGTAGACTTAGGCAAGATTTTTGTCTTGAATTGTCCTATGTAGACTTAGGCAAGATTTTTGTCTTGAATTGTCCTATGTAGACTTAGGCAAGATTTTTGTCTTGAATTGTCCTATGTAGACTTAGGCAAGATTTTTGTCTTGAATTGTCCTATGTAGACTTAGGCAAGATTTTTGTCTTGAATTGTCCTATGTAGACTTAGTCAAGATTTTTGTCTTGACTTGTCCTATGTAGACTTAGGCAAGATTTTTGTCTTGAATTGTCCTATGTAGACTTAGTCAAGATTTTTGTCTTGAATTGTCCTATGTAGACTTAGGCAAGATTTTTGTCTTGAATTGTCCTATGTAGACTTAGGCAAGATTTTTGTCTTGAATTGTCCTATGTAGACTTAGGCAAGATTTTTGTCTTGACTTGTCCTATGTAGACTTAGGCAAGAATTTTGTCTTGACTTTTCCTATGTAGACTTAGGCAAGATTTTTGTCTTGAATTGTCCTATGTAGACTTAGGCAAGAATTTTGTCTTGACTTTTCCTATGTAGACTTAGGCAAGAATTTTGAGGCAAGAATTTTGTCTTGCCTTGTCCTATGTAGACTTAGGCAAGATTTTTGTCTTGAATTGTCCTATGTAGACTTAGGCAAGAATTTTGTCTTGACTTTTCCTACGTAGACTTAGGCAAGAATTTTGTCTTGACTTGTCCTATGTAGAATGAGGCAAGAATGGTTGTGTTGACTTGTCCTATGTATAAGGCAAGAATTTGTCTTCGACTCCCCTATGTAGAATGAGGCAAGAATTGTGTGTTGACTTGCCCTATGTAGAAAAAGGCAATAATTGTTGTGTTGACTTGTCCTATGTAGAATGAACAAGAATTTTGTCTTGACTTGTCCTATATATAAGGCAAGAATTTTCTCTTGACTTGTCCTATGTAGCTAGACTAAGGCAAGAATTTTCTCTTGACTTGTCCTATGTAGCTAGACTAAGGCAAGATTTTTGTCTTGAATTGTCCTATGTAGACTTAGGCAAGAATTTTGTCTTGAATTGTCCTATGTAGACTTAGGCAAGATTTTTGTCTTGAATTGTCCTATGTAGACTTAGGCAAGATTTTTGTCTTGAATTGTCCTATGTAGACTTAGGCAAGATTTTTGTCTTGAATTGTCCTATGTAGACTTAGGCAAGATTTTTGTCTTGAATTGTCCTATGTAGACTTAGGCAAGATTTTTGTCTTGAATTGTCCTATGTAGACTTAGTCAAGATTTTTGTCTTGACTTGTCCTATGTAGACTTAGGCAAGATTTTTGTCTTGAATTGTCCTATGTAGACTTAGTCAAGATTTTTGTCTTGAATTGTCCTATGTAGACTTAGGCAAGATTTTTGTCTTGAATTGTCCTATGTAGACTTAGGCAAGATTTTTGTCTTGAATTGTCCTATGTAGACTTAGGCAAGATTTTTGTCTTGACTTGTCCTATGTAGACTTAGGCAAGAATTTTGTCTTGACTTTTCCTATGTAGACTTAGGCAAGATTTTTGTCTTGAATTGTCCTATGTAGACTTAGGCAAGAATTTTGTCTTGACTTTTCCTATGTAGACTTAGGCAAGAATTTTGAGGCAAGAATTTTGTCTTGCCTTGTCCTATGTAGACTTAGGCAAGATTTTTGTCTTGAATTGTCCTATGTAGACTTAGGCAAGAATTTTGTCTTGACTTTTCCTACGTAGACTTAGGCAAGAATTTTGTCTTGACTTGTCCTATGTAGACTTAGTCAAGAATTTTGTCTTGACTTGTCCTATGTAGACTTAGTCAAGAATTTTGTCTTGCCTTGTCCTATGTAGACTTAGGCAAGATTTTTGTCTTGAATTGTCCTATGTAGACTTAGGCAAGAATTTTGTCTTGCCTTGTCCTATGTAGACTTAGGCAAGATTTTTGTCTTGACTTGTTCTATGTAGACTTAGTCAAGAATTTTGTCTTGACTTGTCCTATGTAGACTTAGGCAAGATTTTTGTCTTGACTTGTCCTATGTAGACTTAGTCAAGAATTTTGTCTTGCCTTGTCCTATGTAGAACAAGGCAAGAATTTTGTCTTGACTTGTCCTATGTAGAATGAACAAGAATTTTGTCTTAACTTGTCCTATGTAGAATAAGGCAAGAATTTGTCTTGACTTGTCCTATGTAGACTTAGGCAAGAATTTTGTCTTGCCTTGTCCTATGTAGAATAAGGCAAGAATTTGTCTTGACTTGTCCTATGTAGACTTAGGCAAGAATTTTGTCTTGCCTTGTCCTATGTAGAATAAGGCAAGAATTTGTGTTGACTCGCCCTATGTAGAATGAGGCAAGAATTGTGTGTTGACTTGCCCTACGTAGAACAAGGCAAGAATTTTGTCTTGACTTGTCCTATGTAGAATGAACAAGAATTTTCTCTTAACTTGTCCTATGTAGAATGAACAAGAATTTTGTCTTGCCTTGTCCTATGTAGAATAAGGCAAGAATTTGTCTTGACTCGCCCTATGTAGAATGAGGCAAGAATTGTGTGTTGACTTGCCCTACGTAGAACAAGGCAAGAATTTTGTCTTGACTTGTCCTTTGAAGAATGAACAAGAATTTTGTCTTGACTTGTCCTATGTAGAATGAACAAGAATTTTGTCTTGACTTGTCCTATGTAGAATGAACAAGAATTTTGTCTTGACTTGTCCTATGTAGAATGAGGCAAGAATTTTGTCTTGACTTGTCCTATGTTGAATGAGGCAAGAATTTTGTCTTGACTTGTCCTATGTAGAATGAACAAGAATTTTGTCTTGACTTGTCCTATGTAGAATGAACAAGAATTTTGTCTTGACTTGTCCTATGTAGAATGAGGCAAGAATTTTGTCTTGACTTGTCCTATGTAGAATGAACAAGAATTTTGTCTTGACTTGTCCTATGTAGAATGAACAAGAATTTTGTCTTGACTTGTCCTATGTAGAATGAGGCAAGAATTTTGTCTTGACTTGTCCTATGTAGAATGAGGCAAGAATTTTGTCTTGACTTGTCCTATGTAGAATGAGGCAAGAATTTTGTCTTGACTTGTCCTATGTAGAATGAGGCAAGAATTTTGTCTTGACTTGTCCTATGTAGAATGAACAAGAATTTTGTCTTGACTTGTCCTATGTAGAATGAACAAGAATTTTGTCTTGACTTGTCCTATGTAGAATGAACAAGAATTTTGTCTTGACTTGTCCTATGTAGAATAAGGCAAGAATTTGTCTTGACTCGCCCTATGTAGAATGAGGCAAGAATTGTGTGTTGACTTGCCCTACGTAGAACAAGGCAAGAATTTTGTCTTGACTTGTCCTTTGTAGAATGAACAAGAATTTTGTCTTGACTTGTCCTATGTAGAATGAACAAGAATTTTGTCTTGACTTGTCCTATGTAGAATGAACAAGAATTTTGTCTTGACTTGTCCTATGTAGAATGAGGCAAGAATTTTGTCTTGACTTGTCCTATGTAGAATGAACAAGAATTTTGTCTTGACTTGTCCTATGTAGAATGAGGCAAGAATTTTGTCTTGACTTGTCCTATGTTGAATGAGGCAAGAATTTTGTCTTGACTTGTCCTATGTAGAATGAACAAGAATTTTGTCTTGACTTGTCCTATGTAGAATGAACAAGAATTTTGTCTTGACTTGTCCTATGTAGAATGAACAAGAATTTTGTCTTGACTTGTCCTATGTAGAATGAGGCAAGAATTTTGTCTTGACTTGTCCTATGTAGAATGAACAAGAATTTTGTCTTGACTTGTCCTATGTAGAATGAACAAGAATTTTGTCTTGACTTGTCCTATGTAGAATGAGGCAAGAATTTTGTCTTGACTTGTCCTATGTAGAATGAGGCAAGAATTTTGTCTTGACTTGTCCTATGTAGAATGAGGCAAGAATTTTGTCTTGACTTGTCCTATGTAGAATGAGGCAAGAATTTTGTCTTGACTTGTCCTATGTAGAATGAACAAGAATTTTGTCTTGACTTGTCCTATGTAGAATGAACAAGAATTTTGTCTTGACTTGTCCTATGTAGAATGAACAAGAATTTTGTCTTGACTTGTCCTATGTAGAATAAGGCAAGAATTTGTCTTGACTCGCCCTATGTAGAATGAACAAGAATTTTGTCTTGACTTGTCCTATGTAGAATGAGGCAAGAATTTTGTCTTGACTTGTCCTATGTAGAATGAACAAGAATTTTGTCTTGACTTGTCCTATGTAGAATGAACAAGAATTTTGTCTTGACTTGTCCTATGTAGAATGAACAAGAATTTTGTCTTGACTTGTCCTATGTAGAATGAACAAGAATTTTGTCTTGACTTGTCCTATGTAGAATGAACAAGAATTTTGTCTTGACTTGTCCTATGTAGAATGAGGCAAGAATTTTGTCTTGACTTGTCCTATGTAGAATGAACAAGAATTTTGTCTTGACTTGTCCTATGTAGAATGAACAAGAATTTTGTCTTGACTTGTCCTATGTAGAATGAACAAGAATTTTGTCTTGACTTGTCCTATGTAGAATAAGGCAAGAATTTGTCTTGACTCGCCCTATGTAGAATGAACAAGAATTTTGTCTTGACTTGTCCTATGTAGAATGAGGCAAGAATTTTGTCTTGACTTGTCCTATGTAGAATGAACAAGAATTTTGTCTTGACTTGTCCTATGTAGAATGAACAAGAATTTTGTCTTGACTTGTCCTATGTAGAATGAGGCAAGAATTTTGTCTTGACTTGTCCTATGTAGAATGAGGCAAGAATTTTGTCTTGACTTGTCCTATGTAGAATGAGGCAAGAATTTTGTCTTGACTTGTCCTATGTAGAATGAGGCAAGAATTTTGTCTTGACTTGTCCTATGTAGAATGAGGCAAGAATTTTGTCTTGACTTGTCCTATGTAGAATGAACAAGAATTTTGTCTTGACTTGTCCTATGTAGAATGAACAAGAATTTTGTCTTGACTTGTCCTATGTAGAATGAACAAGAATTTTGTCTTGACTTGTCCTATGTAGAATGAACAAGAATTTTGTCTTGACTTGTCCTATGTAGAATGAGGCAAGAATTTTGTCTTGACTTGTCCTATGTAGAATGAACAAGAATTTTGTCTTGACTTGTCCTATGTAGAATGAGGCAAGAATTTTGTCTTGACTTGTCCTATGTTGAATGAGGCAAGAATTTTGTCTTGACTTGTCCTATGTAGAATGAACAAGAATTTTGTCTTGACTTGTCCTATGTAGAATGAACAAGAATTTTGTCTTGACTTGTCCTATGTAGAATGAACAAGAATTTTGTCTTGACTTGTCCTATGTAGAATGAGGCAAGAATTTTGTCTTGACTTGTCCTATGTAGAATGAGGCAAGAATTTTGTCTTGACTTGTCCTATGTAGAATGAACAAGAATTTTGTCTTGACTTGTCCTATGTAGAATGAGGCAAGAATTTTGTCTTGACTTGTCCTATGTAGAATGAGGCAAGAATTTTGTCTTGACTTGTCCTATGTAGAATGAGGCAAGAATTTTGTCTTGACTTGTCCTATGTAGAATGAGGCAAGAATTTTGTCTTGACTTGTCCTATGTAGAATGAGGCAAGAATTTTGTCTTGACTTGTCCTATGTAGAATGAACAAGAATTTTGTCTTGACTTGTCCTATGTAGAATGAACAAGAATTTTGTCTTGACTTGTCCTATGTAGAATGAACAAGAATTTTGTCTTGACTTGTCCTATGTAGAATAAGGCAAGAATTTGTCTTGACTCGCCCTATGTAGAATGAACAAGAATTTTGTCTTGACTTGTCCTATGTAGAATGAACAAGAATTTTGTCTTGACTTGTCCTATGTAGAATGAACAAGAATTTTGTCTTGACTTGTCCTATGTAGAATGAACAAGAATTTTGTCTTGACTTGTCCTATGTAGAATGAACAAGAATTTTGTCTTGACTTGTCCTATGTAGAATGAACAAGAATTTTGTCTTGACTTGTCCTATGTAGAATGAACAAGAATTTTGTCTTGACTTGTCCTATGTAGAATGAACAAGAATTTTGTCTTGACTTGTCCTATGTAGAATGAGGCAAGAATTTTGTCTTGACTTGTCCTATGTAGAATGAACAAGAATTTTGTCTTGACTTGTCCTATGTAGAATGAACAAGAATTTTGTCTTGACTTGTCCTATGTAGAATGAACAAGAATTTTGTCTTGACTTGTCCTATGTAGAATAAGGCAAGAATTTGTCTTGACTCGCCCTATGTAGAATGAACAAGAATTTTGTCTTGACTTGTCCTATGTAGAATGAGGCAAGAATTTTGTCTTGACTTGTCCTATGTAGAATGAACAAGAATTTTGTCTTGACTTGTCCTATGTAGAATGAACAAGAATTTTGTCTTGACTTGTCCTATGTAGAATGAGGCAAGAATTTTGTCTTGACTTGTCCTATGTAGAATGAGGCAAGAATTTTGTCTTGACTTGTCCTATGTAGAATGAGGCAAGAATTTGTCTTGACTTGTCCTATGTAGAATGAGGCAAGAATTTTGTCTTGACTTGTCCTATGTAGAATGAGGCAAGAATTTTGTCTTGACTTGTCCTATGTAGAATGAACAAGAATTTTGTCTTGACTTGTCCTATGTAGAATGAACAAGAATTTTGTCTTGACTTGTCCTATGTAGAATGAACAAGAATTTTGTCTTGACTTGTCCTATGTAGAATAAGGCAAGAATTTGTCTTGACTCGCCCTATGTAGAATGAACAAGAATTTTGTCTTGACTTGTCCTATGTAGAATGAACAAGAATTTTGTCTTGACTTGTCCTATGTAGAATGAACAAGAATTTTGTCTTGACTTGTCCTATGTAGAATGAACAAGAATTTTGTCTTGACTTGTCCTATGTAGAATGAACAAGAATTTTGTCTTGACTTGTCCTATGTAGAATGAACAAGAATTTTGTCTTGACTTGTCCTATGTAGAATGAACAAGAATTTTGTCTTGACTTGTCCTATGTAGAATGAACAAGAATTTTGTCTTGACTTGTCCTATGTAGAATGAGGCAAGAATTTTGTCTTGACTTGTCCTATGTAGAATGAACAAGAATTTTGTCTTGACTTGTCCTATGTAGAATGAACAAGAATTTTGTCTTGACTTGTCCTATGTAGAATGAACAAGAATTTTGTCTTGACTTGTCCTATGTAGAATAAGGCAAGAATTTGTCTTGACTCGCCCTATGTAGAATGAACAAGAATTTTGTCTTGACTTGTCCTATGTAGAATGAGGCAAGAATTTTGTCTTGACTTGTCCTATGTAGAATGAACAAGAATTTTGTCTTGACTTGTCCTATGTAGAATGAACAAGAATTTTGTCTTGACTTGTCCTATGTAGAATGAGGCAAGAATTTTGTCTTGACTTGTCCTATGTAGAATGAGGCAAGAATTTTGTCTTGACTTGTCCTATGTAGAATGAGGCAAGAATTTTGTCTTGACTTGTCCTATGTAGAATGAGGCAAGAATTTTGTCTTGACTTGTCCTATGTAGAATGAGGCAAGAATTTTGTCTTGACTTGTCCTATGTAGAATGAACAAGAATTTTGTCTTGACTTGTCCTATGTAGAATGAACAAGAATTTTGTCTTGACTTGTCCTATGTAGAATGAACAAGAATTTTGTCTTGACTTGTCCTATGTAGAATAAGGCAAGAATTTGTCTTGAGTCGCCCTATGTAGAATGAGGCAAGAATTGTGTGTTGACTTGCCCTAAGTAGAACAAGGCAAGAATTTTGTCTTGACTTGTCCTATGTAGAATGAACAAGAATTTTGTCTTGACTTGTCCTATGTAGAATGAACAAGAATTTTGTCTTGACTTGTCCTATGTAGAATGAGGCAAGAATTTTGTCTTGACTTGTCCTATGTAGAATGAGGCAAGAATTTTGTCTTGACTTGTCCTATGTAGAATGAGGCAAGAATTTTGTATTGACTTGTCCTATGTAGAATGAACAAGAATTTTGTCTTGACTTGTCCTATGTAGAATGAGGCAAGAATTTTGTCTTGACTTGTCCTATGTAGAATGAGGCAAGAATTTTGTCTTGACTTGTCCTATGTAGAATGAACAAGAATTTTGTCTTGACTTGTCCTATGTAGAATGAACAAGAATTTTGTCTTGACTTGTCCTATGTAGAATGAACAAGAATTTTGTCTTGACTTGTCCTATGTAGAATGAGGCAAGAATTTTGTCTTGACTTGTCCTATGTAGAATGAACAAGAATTTTGTCTTGACTTGTCCTATGTAGAATGAACAAGAATTTTGTCTTGACTTGTCCTATGTAGAATGAACAAGAATTTTGTCTTGACTTGTCCTATGTAGAATAAGGCAAGAATTTGTCTTGACTCGCCCTATGTAGAATGAACAAGAATTTTGTCTTGACTTGTCCTATGTAGAATGAGGCAAGAATTTTGTCTTGACTTGTCCTATGTAGAATGAGGCAAGAATTTTGTCTTGACTTGTCCTATGTAGAATGAGGCAAGAATTTTGTCTTGACTTGTCCTATGTAGAATGAGGCAAGAATTTTGTCTTGACTTGTCCTATGTAGAATGAACAAGAATTTTGTCTTGACTTGTCCTATGTAGAATGAACAAGAATTTTGTCTTGACTTGTCCTATGTAGAATGAGGCAAGAATTTTGTCTTGACTTGTCCTATGTAGAATGAACAAGAATTTTGTCTTGACTTGTCCTATGTAGAATGAACAAGAATTTTGTCTTGACTTGTCCTATGTAGAATGAACAAGAATTTTGTCTTGACTTGTCCTATGTAGAATAAGGCAAGAATTTGTCTTGACTCGCCCTATGTAGAATGAACAAGAATTTTGTCTTGACTTGTCCTATGTAGAATGAGGCAAGAATTTTGTCTTGACTTGTCCTATGTAGAATGAGGCAAGAATTTTGTCTTGACTTGTCCTATGTAGAATGAGGCAAGAATTTTGTCTTGACTTGTCCTATGTAGAATGAGGCAAGAATTTTGTCTTGACTTGTCCTATGTAGAATGAACAAGAATTTTGTCTTGACTTGTCCTATGTAGAATGAACAAGAATTTTGTCTTGACTTGTCCTATGTAGAATGAACAAGAATTTTGTCTTGACTTGTCCTATGTAGAATGAGGCAAGAATTTTGTCTTGACTTGTCCTATGTAGAATGAGGCAAGAATTTTGTCTTGACTTGTCCTATGTAGAATGAACAAGAATTTTGTCTTGACTTGTCCTATGTAGAATGAGGCAAGAATTTTGTCTTGACTTGTCCTATGTAGAATGAGGCAAGAATTTTGTCTTGACTTGTCCTATGTAGAATGAGGCAAGAATTTTGTCTTGACTTGTCCTATGTAGAATGAACAAGAATTTTGTCTTGACTTGTCCTATGTAGAATGAACAAGAATTTTGTCTTGACTTGTCCTATGTAGAATGAACAAGAATTTTGTCTTGACTTGTCCTATGTAGAATGAACAAGAATTTTGTCTTGACTTGTCCTATGTAGAATGAACAAGAATTTTGTCTTGACTTGTCCTATGTAGAATGAGGCAAGAATTTTGTCTTGACTTGTCCTATGTAGAATGAGGCAAGAATTTTGTCTTGACTTGTCCTATGTAGAATGAACAAGAATTTTGTCTTGACTTGTCCTATGTAGAATGAACAAGAATTTTGTCTTGACTTGTCCTATGTAGAATGAACAAGAATTTTGTCTTGACTTGTCCTATGTAGAATGAACAAGAATTTTGTCTTGACTTGTCCTATGTAGAATGAACAAGAATTTTGTCTTGACTTGTCCTATGTAGAATGAGGCAAGAATTGTGTGTTGACTTGCCCTAAGTAGAACAAGGCAAGAATTTTGTCTTGACTTGTCCTATGTAGAATGAACAAGAATTTTGTCTTGACTTGTCCTATGTAGAATGAGGCAAGAATTTTGTCTTGACTTGTCCTATGTAGAATGAACAAGAATTTTGTCTTGACTTGTCCTATGTAGAATGAACAAGAATTTTGTTTTGACTTGTCCTATGTAGAATGAGGCAAGAGTTTTGTCACTACCTGCTTCTTTGTACAAGGAGGCAAAGACTATCTCTCAACTTTGCTCCATGGTAGGGTAAGGCAAGATGTCGGTCTTAACTGTTTTGTCTCAAAAAGTAAGGCAATGCCCGAGTCTTACTTCTCAACCCTGCTCCTTTATAGTGGGATAAAAAACCAAACCAATTTAAAAACTCACCTTCTTGGGAGATTTCTCTATAATACTTTGACAAGCTTTAGTTAAAACCTCTATATCATTGATCTGCTCCATATCATGCTGTTTGACAAGCTCAGCTACATTTTCATCCTTTGTTTGGATCATTATCTCTAAAAGCTTAAAAATAAATTCATTCAGATTGAGTGTATACAATATATGTACATGTATATAGGCATAAATTTTTACTTACTAAGATCACAATAAGATTAGGTTTTAGAAAAATTGCTTAGTTCAACCATTGTGAATGAAGAAGTTGGAATTAATGAATGACACAAGGATCATGACCTTTTAAAATATTGGCCCAAATGTTTGAATTTTTTGGATCGAGATTTAAATCTGGGTATCTTCAGAAGTTACCTGCTCTATACATACAATTATACTTAAAAGTCTCATGATTTCAATGGTTTTAATATGCAATCTTTACATTTTTGATTACTTTCAAAAAGATTTTAGAAAATTACAACGTATGTTAGTAGAAAAAATTGTTTGATCTTAAAATTGAAATGTGATTATTAAATTAAAACAGTGGTTCTGTTTATTGAAGAGAAGTCAAAGGTTAACTAGTCTCTCTGTTCTCTCAAGTTTACAAGTATACTGGTGTGGCTGAAAATCTGATATCCTTGGCCACTATACAACCAGTAAGATGAGTAACTTCACACACTACATGCCCAAAATGCAGCATAATATTTTTAATGTATGGTGTTCTTCAAGATCTATACATTCATTTATGAACTATCAAACCATTACTAGACTGTTAATTCTAAGAGGTAAACCTCACCTAGTTTCAGAAACAGACTGAATAAAAAACAAGAGACCCATGGGCCTTAATGCCCACCTGAGGATATGGCCAAAATCATTTGCAAAAATACATACAATATTCTAATATACATGCCTATACAAAAAGTTAATAGTTTTCAAGATAATTTTCACATTGTTTAGAATTAACCAGAGTGGTAAAGGTTTGTCAGAACAAAGAAACTTGTAGTTTTTTAAAAAAAAAAAAAAACAACTAACATACACAAATAAAATGCTAGGAGTTTTATAAAATAAAGCATTCAAAACTAGAACGTCCATGTCGACATGTGTACAACTGATCTTCTTCTTCAACTCATGAGTTTAGAATGCTAGATTACTTATAATCACAGTACTTTCAATTTGATGTCCCTGTCAAGGTTTATAATTATGTATCTGTCAAGATTCTACTCGGAGCGAAATTTCCAGTAGAAAAGAAACAGCAACAAATTACCGCTAAATGAGAAGGTGCTCTTATTAATCAGTTACTATAACATCTTCCGGTTAAGGCAGATAACTTAATTAACAATAAATATTTAGAATACAGAAATCGAGAAATTAATGTGACAAGAAATTAATGCGATGAAATGGGCCTTGCATTTTTTGCATTACCTCTTACTCGAATTAATTTCCTTATTTACAGTATGCCTATGCAAAAAGTTAATAGTTTTCAAGATAATTAACAATTTGAGACTTCTTGTGCATCTATGACCTTGACCTTCGAACGTAAAACCTTGAATCAAACATCAGAATGATCGCCATATTAATTCCTACAATATTCTAATATACATGCCTATACAAAAAGTTAATAGTTTCCAAGATAATAAACAATTTCAGTCTTTTTATGCAACTATGACTTTCACCTTTAAACGAATGAACTTGATCATATATCAAAATGATTGTCATGTCAATACCTACAATATTCTAATATACATGCCTATACAAAAAGTTAATAGTTTTCAAGCTATTGCACAATTTGAGTTTTTATAAGCAAAAAATAACATTGCCAGGGCAACAACTCCTACATGCATTATCATACAGTTACGAAACTTTGTACCTTTTTAAATTTTGTCATGCTGAACTTTTAACAATGTTTTGATATTATATATCTCTTAAAATTTTGAAGAAAACGGCCTAAAACTGCAAAATTACAAACTAGATCATGACTTTGAACTTTGACCTTGACCCCATTTTGAAGTGATTTCAAGAAAAAGTCAGAACTGAAAACCCCGTGTCAATATCTGTCAAGTTATAACAATTTGATGCCATTTTACAAAATTTTTAAAATTTAACGCAAAAATGTGTTACCCATTTTTTGACCAAATTTCACAAAATGAACAAACTATAGGCTTAAGACCCTAGAGAAGCCAAATATCACATCTGATTTTTTTCTCCCATCATCGATATCGGAGAAGAAAATTTTAAAAGTTTTTGGCTGCCTTGACCTAGTTTTGGGAGCCATGACAATGTCACGAATAAATCTGAATTGCACCAGCCCATATATGCATCTGACCAAGTTTCAATGAAATCTACCCTGTAGATTCAGCGAAGAAGTTGAAAATGTAATAATTTGCAGACGGATGGATGGACACAGACAAACGGATGGACAACGGACAATTTTGAATTGCAATAGCTCACATAAGCCAAAGGCTCTGGTGAGCTAAAAAAAAAAAGCCTAACCACCAGGACACACAATAACAAATGAAATCTCCTGTAGTGACTATGATTTAATAATAACAATTTAATCGCAAAGAATACATCAAAATTTGAATATAAATGCATACCTTTGCAGCACTTTTAGAAGAAATTATATCTTTAGCAAAAAATGTACTTATTTCTGCAATGGCTTCCAAACTTATTGGTCTGAAAAATTACATGAATACTGTTGTAACATGTTACAATGTGTATACATTATTTAAAACTATACTTGATAATTCTTAAAAGAAATAAATTTAAATCAAAATAGATACTATTCCAATATTTTGGTCAACCAAAAACTATTTTCTTACATGTATGGTTCACAATTTCTAGTTCCTGTCCTAAGTTTTTTATCAATATTTTTGAAAAGCAAAGTTGAATTCAAGATTTTATTTCAAAAACATATGAGCTATAACTAGCTTACAAAATATTCTAAATCTTGAATCAGACTAGCAACATATAACTTTAACATGTGATATAGAAATTTGTCAAGGATATGTTAATTTGATTTAACATAAACCATCCTTCTTGTTTATTCTTATAAAAACTTAACATGGACCCAGACAGGGATTTACATGTATATCAGTGGTATTACCACTTTAAAACAAAAAACATATTGGTACATGAATTTGTTATTCATAATTTTTTTTTTCAAGTCATAAGAAAAAATCCTATAATCTGGTGAAATGGTGAACTCCCATTTTAACATATAACTTACAAGTCTGAGTAGTTCATTTCCATTGATCGTAAAACTCCCTTACAAGTCTTTACAACAAACTCTGAAGCCAGTTTATACAAGTCTTTATCTACAAACTTCATTACACTTTCATAAAATTCTAACAATCCATCATCCATCTAGGTTAAATAAAAAAGTTAAAATATTTAAATAATATGTATTGAAAAGAGCACTATCTGCAACTGTTTCTAAAGCCTGTTCATTATTATTTATATTCCTTCCATGAATTTTGCACTTTATTATAGATAAACGACCTACTTGCCATTTGTTCAACATCAGTTTCATACAGTAAAACACTGTTATAAAGGACCTTAAATGACCTAACTTTTGTCACCTATCTTGTAGCCAAAGTACCTTTCAGTCTCAAATCAATCGTATTTTAAATCTCCATTAACTTTTTACAAATTCCCTTCCTATAATTTATATTCGTCTAACATTGGTAAAACTGTAAAATACAAAACTTTAACACTATTAAATAGTATAACTGTATATTAAAAGGGTTCTAATTAACTTTCAAACAAAATGTTCCTCATGTGCTTGGTGTGTGTGTGTGTGTGTGTGTGTGTGTGTGTGGGGGGGGGGGGGGGGGTCAAATGGTAAAAAGTTTGTGCTTAATGATAACAGAGTACCTGTCATTTCATAAGTTTGAATCACACTTGAGCACATCCTAATGTGAGAAAGTTGGTAAGATTTCTTGCAGAATTTAAAAGTTTTCTCTGTGAACAATAAAGGTTTCTACCACCATCCCAAGCATGACTGCCTCAATAAAAGTGAAATAATCTTGACTGGGGCATTAAACACCACCGATCCACTCCACTCCTATTATAGTAAGTTAATTAAAAAAATTTTTTTTAAAAACAAATAAACAGTTAAAAAAGTTTTTTTTATTTTTTTATTTTTTTAAAAAAAAAAAAATAACTAAAAAATTCCAAAATTTACCAAAACAAGGACAGAATCCCTCCGAGTTATACCATACTGTTGTACAAGTCTGTTTCGTGTTTCTTCTGGTAAAACCGGCAACTTTTCTTGGATTACATCTAAATTAAGGATGTCATTCTGATTGACGTTGCTAGGTAACACTGAGCTGTTGTCATAGAGATGTAAGGGAGGTAGGTTTGGTTCTGGCATGAATCTGTAATCTTGTTTCTTCTCTTTATCTCTCATTGGAACTGTTTTTCTGAAGAGGATATATATAGAAAGTATTATTCAGGCAATGTATGAGGAACTAGCATAATATTAAAATGAAGTCTCTTTACCTCTGTGGACCTGGTTTTTTGGAAGGGAATATGTCAGTATATGAAATGCATAATTGCATTATTAAAGCAATGTTTGCCAAGTTAATAATATTAAAATGAACTTTAGTCTCACTAGAAAAAATTCTGGCCCATAGCATATATGCAAATGACAATGTCAATGACAGATGACAATGAATCAACTTTGTAGATGATATAGATCATTTTAATAACAACTAAGAGGTATTCTTCACTCAGCAAAAAAAGACCTATCCCTAGCTATAATGCAGCTGTCAAAGTTATTAACTTTGTATCTCATTCATTTAAATAAGAGCAAAGACTTGAGTGGTACTCTTCAGGCAAGACTTTAGATCCCCTGATCTCTTAACTTGTTCCAAATATTCTCCAGAAAGGTTCAACAAGGTAACTAATTTTGAAACTTTAATAAGGAACAAAATAATGAAAATGAAAAACCAATCAACTTAGCCTTTTTAATATTTAACAATCAAGCACAATTTCATCTCTGGATGTTATTTCAAACATATAAAAAAAAATCACTATGCATGCTTTATTTATGATGCTCTCTATGGATTTATTTATTTATTTATTTTATTTATTTTTTTTATTTATTTATTTATTTTTTTTTTTTTTTTTTGATATTAAAAGTGAGATTACACTGAAACTATTTCTATCTTACCCTAAATTTACATCAAATGACCTGGTTTCATTTTCTATTTCTCTTCCTTCTTCAATTTCTTTAATTTGTCTTTGAATTTCATAATCTTTAAAAGAAAAGGAACAACTAACTTCAGATCAGTTATTGGTATTATTGACACAGATAAGTCAACAAGAATAGAGTGGAGTTGTAAAATAGTATTTTACACCAAGTCAAAATTCTTTCAGTAATATCAATTTATCAGTTCTTGGAAAATGGAGGAGACCATAGTACCAACCTTCAGGCAGAGAAAGTGACAAACTTCGTTACACCAGGATCTGCCAGAAAGGGATTAAATCTTAAGGAGTGAGAGATGCTGTCCTCGTCCATTACCTGGTGTTATATAGACAACTTGGCAATTGGAATCAACAAGAACTATAGCTTGTATTAAGGCTTAATGTTTTGCCTTTAAATGTACAGATATATGGACCTACCTATAGATTTAGTCACAAACACCAAACTGTTCAATTTTTTAACTTTATTCCTTGTTCCATAAGGTTCACTTTGAAATGTTTAGATACATGGACCTACCGATAGATTTTGTTACAGACAATAAACTGTTCAAGTTTTTTACTTCAGTCCTTGTTCCATAAGGCTCTCCTTTATGTACAGATATATGTACCTACCTATAGATTTAGTTACAGACAATAAACTGTTCAAGTTTTTTACTTCAGTCCTTGTTCCATAAGGCTCTCCCTCTTTATGTACAGATATATTGGCATCGACTCTCATTGATCCCTCTGTAATATAATAAGTCATGCATGTACATGTATAATTAAGAGCATTATATGAAAGAAAGAATGTATAATCTCTGTAATCATTTCCAGTAAAGTGCACTGTACATGACATTTTGGAATTTTCCATCATTTTGAGACAAATTGGGAAATTTTTATGTTGCAACCCCCTCCCCCCCCCCCAAAAAAAAAAAAAAAAAAAAGATCACAACAATGATGTGTATGAAATAATAAATTATACTAAAATACAAATCACATTTAAAAACATAATGTATTTATTCTCTCTTTCAGGTTTTTTAAATTAATTTTTTTTAATTTGATGAATTTACAGCAAGTTTTTTTTTTTTGCATCATATTTTTTGAATCTGTAAATGATATTTTTGAATTGGTTTGAGATTACAAGGCTGTAAATGGTAATTTTATTTTCTAACTATTTTTGTAACCGCTCCAGATACCAAAAAATAAAATTTTCAATATGATTGGGAATTTATGGCCCAAATATGGGAAATTTCTAGTCTTTTTGTGATTGGGAATGGGGCCCAATTTCAGCCCCAAAAAATCACCGAGAATCATTGATAGAACCTGTTAAAATTCAACATCTCCTCTTATCTAAAGACTTTAATTTTTCAAATTATATGGGATTTGGGTTTACAAATGTTTACCAAAGACGGTAAATCATTTAATGATATCTTTTGATATTGATCATTTTAAAGGTGTGTCTTTATTAAAATTGTTCATTGAAGACTTATTGGTGATACTCCACAATTTATTTCACTGTATTTATAACTGCAAGTGAGTAAAATTTCTCGGCTTGCAGATAGTCAAGATTTTGAAATACAAATGTTATGTGCATAGAAATTTCACAAGAATTCCACGGATTTAAATACCTCGTCTGGTAAGTTTTTGATAGAGTAGAAAATACATTACTTTAACATAAACTTTCACATTTTACCACCATGACGCCGCAGCTGCTGACACCAAAAAAGTAACAGCAAAGTCTTGCCTTATGGCGATGTCAGGCTAGACAATAAAATCAACTTAAGCAATGGACATCATCATAAGTATAACATATTGTTTACTAACTATATTCTTTTTGACAAGAAAAATAATTTTAAACATATATCCTACCATTCATTTTACAATTACAGCTACCAACTGTTTTTAAGATCAGTTGTAATTCTCGGACGAATGACGCAGCTTCTGTCCCGTTACTAAAATCCGGCTTTGTGACTATTTCCATCAGTCCAACACCTAAAACATAAAATATACAACATGAAGTATAAATATATCGCTGTTTTGTCTGGAAAAAAAGTGAAAAACTGTGCAAAAAAAGTCATGCTGAAGTTGCCAAGAGTTGTTGAGTTTTTCGACACATGGTCATGTGTGTACATCAATAAATGATTTTGATTAGCATCATTTTTGATATAGAAATTCAAGGCAAGATTTGAGATTTGTAAACTTTCTGTTTTTAATAAAAATAAAGACAAAAAAGTCTCTCAAATGTAATACAATACCTATTATTTCTAAATAATACTGACAATGATTGTCACCAAAGCTATACCAGGTGCAATGATACATGTATCATAAAAATAAATACATCTCCCAAATTCAAAGATCCAACCCCATACCAGCACACATCTGAGAGTACAAATTCAAAAATTATTTGGTTTCACTGAAACAATGTAAAATAAAACCTCTTGCTCTTGAACATACATATACCAAACAACCTACTTCCAGCTTCCCTGATTCTGGTGTCAAACCAAGATGACAATATGTCTCACTTAGCAATTCTTTAAATTGTGCAATTTGTAAAATTATTACCTGCTCTGTTTAAATCTATAAGACTTCTCTGGTTTGCCTCATCATGTAAACTTTTACCGCTGTCTTGCTCAAGTTGTAACTGTTCTAGATTAACTGTTTTTGGCTCTGGTTCCCCTTCTATACCAGGTGTAAAATTTAAATAATTCACATGACCTTCAACAGCCAATGGCTGTCTCTGTTGTGTAATCTGGTAACCAGCCTGAAATATAATTGGTTTTTAAAATGTTACCATTTTATGTGATTCATGTGTCATTCCAAAACTTATAGAGATACTTACATGTCTACTTTTTTTTTTCTTTTTTTTTTTTTCCCCATTTTTTTCATTTGGTTTTTAACTGTATATTTATTTCCTCTTTTTTGACATTTTTTTTTAGATTTGTAGACAGGTATTGTTAAAGTCAAATTCTGCAACATAATAGGCAATTTGTTCTTTAAGTCTTGTCATGGCTGACATGTTTCTCAGAATAAAAACAAACAAAAGAAATTCTAGCTATTCCTAAAAAAAATTATCTTCACAAGAAGACATATGTACTTATAACTAGTTTATCTTTTATAGTTGATGCAGCAAAGCTCACAACTCACAACAGTAAAGAAAGAACTGTTCTTGTATAAAATGTGTGTGTTTACTGTATATCATTAACTTTATACATTTGACATCCTGTTTGCTAAACTTCTGCAAACATAAGGCCCAGATAATTGACATTTCAGGGGCAATAACTCCTACACGAATTTTATCAAGTTTATGAAACTAACTAATCAAACAAATTTTGTCATGATAATCATATTAACCCATTTTATCAAAACTTTTTTTTCACCTATTTATATTATCAAGAACTTAAAAAGAATTGCAAAAAAATGACTTGATCTTTCAGTATCAAAAACTTTTTACTTACTGGCAAGTCGGCATAGAAGTAATGTTTTCTATCAAACTTGGATATTTTGTTAATTTTACATTTCAGAGCCATTGCTGTTAATATTCCTGCCTCTACACATTGTTTATTTAATACCTACAAGAGATGAAAAGGTTACAAGACTTCAATATATTTACCTTATCTTAAAATATATTTTTTACAAATTAGTATCAAAAATGAATCAGCTATTGACTACTGGATATTTGGAACATACATGTAAATTGAAAAACTAATTCAGAAATCTGTAAATATCTGTTCTGAAGATTTTGTTTGGCATGATGTGTCGGTTTTGTCAAATACAATAAGGAGGGGAGAGGAGTGGAGTAATGGTGTTTTATGCTCCAGTTAAGAATCTTTCACTTATTTTGAGGCAGTCAGTCCTGGGATGGTGAAGGAAACGGTAGTGCCCGGAGAAAACCACGGACCTTTGACAAATGAACTGACAAACTTTCTCATTCTAGGATCTGTCCCGAGTGGGATTTGATCCCAGGCAGTGAGAGGAGTGTGATACGTAACACACTCTTTATACCACTCTGCCACTGAGGCCCGCAGTATAATAAGGTGAGAGTTACTAAAAAAAAAAAGTGAAAAACTAAGAACTCTAAAACACTGAGCTTAGATTATTTAAGGCCAGTTCAATTTAAATAGTAGATTCTCATCCAGGTTGGACAAAAATTTTGGGACAGATGGGAGGGTTTTATTTTATACAAAAACTAGCACTCTCACATGCTTGACATCTACATCGGCAAAAGGACCCTTTTTATCTATATCGCCCCTTATCAAATTATTGTACACCTCCACTAACTGTTCAGTGTCTGCTATATTTGCCCTGTGCCATGCCCGTAATTCTTTTGGACCACTGGAGAGATGCAAAATTAAGAAAACCATGCTCTATTCGTATCATGTATAAAGATACTTTCGATTTCAACCTCACACTTCCGGTTTTTATGGGAGTGCTTAAATGAAATGCCACAGACTCGACATAACTCATGAACAGACTTTGAATACACCCGGAATGGGAAAAGTAAATAAAATGACTTGGAATGGCACTTTTTCCGTGGGGTGGGAATGAGAATCTACCAATTAAGTTGAATTGGCCTTATCTGGAAACAAAAAAAAAAAAGCAGTTTAATATGGAGACAGCTTCTATATCAAGACCACCTGTATTTGACAACCACTGCTTTGAGGTCACCTTACTTTATCTTTAAACCAAAGAGAAGATATCTATTAAAATAACCTGTCTTTAAAGTCAATATTTATAAGATCTCATTGGTGGTCACAATATACTGGATTACCTATCATATTTAAGGAAGATAACCATAGTGTTAACATGAAATAGTTTTATTCTATATACATGTATATAAAACTGGCTTCACTTTCAATTTTTTTTAATCTAATGTACTTAGATGCATTTTATTTTGATATTATGATTAAAATGTTTATTATTATTATTATTATTATTGTTGTTGTAACAGGAAGGGTTTAAATGTAGTGCCACGATGCAAACTGGGACTCCAACCTGGGACCTTCCTAATACTAGCTGGACGCTCTATCCACTGAACTACTTGGCCACCAAGTATTATTTCTCTATAAATGTACATGGAGACATGGTGTGACACTAATGACCAAGGACAGGTAAAATGTAACTCATGTATATACTGGTATATACCAAGTGACTTACAGGAAGTGTTCCTGGCAGAGCGGCATCTAGCAGTGCAACCTGGTTGTTTGTAGCTCCTCCATACTTTGTTGATGCTCCAGAAAACAGTTTACTTTTTGTTTGAATTTGTGCATGAATCTCTAGACCAATAACACCCTTCCATGATGAGTCTCTGTTAAATAAATTTGTATATTGGTTTAAAGTAAAGAATGAAACAGGTGTTCAAGTTTTAATGATTATTTGTCCTCTCTTTTCCTTACCTGTTTCTTTCATAATTTTTACAATGTTCTTGTACACATTTTTCATTATGAACAAATTTTAAAATTTCTTAAATCTAACCGACTTGACATGTTTGAAAAGTGTTCAAAGTTTTAAAATAAAGTTTCTGGCCCCAGTTTCACATTTTTTCTTAACTTAAATCTTTTAAATTTTAAGTCTTAATAATTTGGTTAATTGTTAAGATTTTCAGGAATTTAAGGTATCATTTTAAAGATCACTTCAAGCTTATTACATCTGTGTTTAGTTTTATCACAAATGTTTATTTGTAATTTAAAAAGAGATCACCAAAATCTGCTAAATTTAAGTTAAGGAAAATGGAATTATACAGCAGGGCTCTTTATCGTGTCATGCCCACAATGACATGGGACCTCGATTACTATAAGTTCCCATCCAAAAGACTTTCTTGCACTTGGTGAAAGTACTTTCAAGTCTTGGGTCACACCCAGACTGGGTTCGAACCTGTGACCTTCCACTACGGAGCGAGCACTTTGCCAACTGGCCATTATATGTTAGAAAAATATTTATTACTTAAACACCTATAAAGTCATAACAACCCTTATGCTGGATAAAGAACATGCAGAGAAACTTAGATACATGTGCAAATGAAGGTAGAAAAATAGTAATAAATCCTCAAGTGCAGTTTTTATCATGGTAATGTTATGAAATTTAGGAACGGTATTTCAGTATACATCTAATACACAGATTTCATTTTTAAATTGAAAAACACACATTTTGATTGTTTTATTTAGAAAATCTTACAGTTCTAATATTTTGCACATGAAATATATATTTTGAGACATGTCATTTATTACCATTTTATCAGAAACTTCCTGAGAAAGGACCAGACCTTCGGAGCGAGGATCGAACCTTAGGATTACTGCAAATTAGCTTAATTCACTTATCTACCAAAATGAGACCTTCAGACCGCAAAACCTGACTTGTCACCCGTGAATTCCCATGAAGCTGTAACCATGTAGCAAACTGGCAAAACGTCCCCATAATTTGCATCGATGTTTTGACAAATTCCAAGTATTTGACAGCATCAGCAATGAAAAAAGTAGAAAAATATTGAGATTCTTACTTTGTGTCCTGTTGTAAAGAGCGTCTTTGGATGTAAGAAGGAAAACGACGACCACAGAGTTGACACAGACTGCTGTACTTAATCGACATGGAAGCTGCCATTTTAATCTTCTTGTTCTTAAAATAGTTTCTTATGTCAAACAGCGCACCTTTATTTTTTGCATTCTGTTATCCGAAGCTCATACTTATTTGTTCATCAAACAACATAGATCTAATGCACTTCTTTTGTAAAATCAACGAGAGTGGAATGACAAGATTATAAGATCTTAATCGCATTTCATTAATTTAATGCATATACATAAATCATTCTTTTTTATCACAAATTATTCAATATTCTCTCCAAAATTGATATTGTATTTATGAATATCAGGTTTTTGCAGGTTCAATACCTGACAAGTATACATCATAGACTAGACCAATACATTTGTTTATGAAAATACAACAGGTAAAATATAAACCAGTGCATCATCATCATCATATCATCATCATTGCCGTCATCATTATTATCATCAACACCACCACCATCATCATCAGTATCAACATGATCATCAACATCATCTTTATCATAATCATCATCATCATCATCTTCTTCTTCATCTTCTCACCACTACCAACACCATCATCATCATCATCATCATCATCATCATCATCATCATCATCATAAAGCTAAAGCATAAAGTTAACTATGAAGTGTAATTCAGCTTCAGAATAGGAAGTAAAATGAAGTGCTCTTATTGTAAGCAATGATGGTGTCAAAAGAAAGATATAAGCAAAAGTCAATAACTGCTTGAAATTTATAAATAACGAATATCTTTTAAGATATCTCATATCAAATTTAACAAATTTTTTGTGTACTAATAATTCACTACACATGTACTTCATAAAAAAATTAATTAAAATATTAATGCAGATGTCATATTTCAATTTTTTATTAAACATTTCAAATTCAAATTGTTTGTTTATAATGAAAACCAAAATTATGTGTATATGTAATGTGTATGTGTCTACTTATGTGCATTACGGTATTTGTTTGTGTGTGAATACAGCATTGTAATTTGACGTAACAGTGATAACATCTAAATCAGCATAATGTATATGTATGTACTGTATTCTTTCATGTTAATATAAGTACACATATCCATGGCGATAAAAAATAAACAACAGTATATTTATACTCAACAATATGAAATATGAAAAATTTGTAATGTTATAAATTAAGGATGAAGCACTCTAGTGAAAGATCAATACATACTATGAATATAAAATGGATTTTCAGTAAAAATGATATAAACATGTATATGACAAAAAAAAACAAAAAACAAAAAACCAAAACTGTTAAACTTTAATCTGAACATCATCCAATCAAATGCCTCCAAACAAACAGGAGATGATAAGGTATTTGATTTCCGTTATAATTTATCGTTGTCTTAGCCGGCATTTATCACACTTTTTTTCTCTAAATGATTTGTGAAAAATTTGTACCAGTAACTTGATACAACAAGTATATTATGCATATTCACTGAATATTTATCATTTCCATCCGTGTCTGTTGTAGCTGTTTTTTTTTTTTTTTTTTTTTTTTTTTTTGAATTCCCAATTTGATGTAAATAATGTTTAAGACTGCCAAAAACAAAAATAAAAGCCAAAATTTTTCTCTTCAAAAACTTAATTGGAGTCAAGGAGACATTTTACTATCCCACTAATTCTAAGAATTTTTAAATTTAAAAAAAAAATAAAAAGTTTGCTTTTTATTAAAATCTGACAGAAATTAGCATCAGAAAATGTATTGCCAAAATAAAATACATGTAATTAAAGTGATTGGAAATTATTCTAGAAAACAATGATAACATTATCAAACCTGAACAAGATAGATCAAGTAACAATTGGCAACAATGAATTACCCAGTGGTAAAAATGAAAATGAACACATTGTTGATGACACTGAAAAAAGTACCTGTATCACTACCATTTCACCAACACCTGTTTGTAGTTTTAAGTCATAAGCTATGAAGTTCAACACATCTATAGACACAAAATATATACTAGTATTACACACACCTGGGCCAAATACAATATTATTTACATATATGGTACACCCGACTCTCTTATATTTATCAGATATACAGATTTGTGAGGATGAGATCATCAGAAAATTAAAACATTATTGGGAAAATGTTCACACACACACACACACAAACACATACACACACACACACACACACACACACTCTTCTATGTGTACATTCAAATGTCCATGCACGGTGACACAACATTAATACAGATGGATTCACATCAGCAATTAAGCTTATTCACACTCATACATTTAAAGAAGAAAGGAAGAAAACTCTATCTACATGCCAAATATTGATGTGAACATCAAAAACATGTAAACATCAATATATGTGTTCAACTTTTAGTTAAATCAATTCCGTCATACAGTATTTGAGATAAAGTATAATCCTTATAATCTGTAATAGTCAAACTGCTTGTTCATTTAAACTGTGCATTGTGCATGATAAATCTGGGGCATTCTTAATCAATTCACTATATAAATTTTTACAAACAAGGTGGTAAAAATGTGCCCATAATAAAGTAATGTGATGATGCAAATCACATGACACTTAAACTGCATAATTGTATCTAAGAAATGGCATATTGCAAGATGTTTATGAGGAATCATGTCACTGCTTTTGTATTACTGCAGGCACTGCAAAGAAATAAGCATGTAAAATAATGTTTATTCATTAAATTAAAAAAATTTCTTTGGCAAATTTTGCATCAAAAAAATGTAGAGAAAATTCAGTTTTATTCAAGTTCACGGGATATATTAAATGTACCATTTATCCCGGTTGGAACCTCAAATTTTCAAAATGTGTCTTAGAGAGTGACAAATTTTGACATCATCCCAAAAGATATGTAAAAAAATTGTAAAAAAAAAATTATTCAAATAATATTTCCTACCACATTCTCTTTTTCAGGTCTCAAATGTTTTTAATATGTAACAAAATCAAAATACTTACGGTAATTGTTTTAAATAAATCACACGTATCTTATTTACAAATCATACATATAAAACCGACATTTCTTTTATACATGTACACATACTTGTAAATTTGTACATCAATTTATTTTTCATTCATCCAACTTTTGAGGTAAATTCTGGAACTTAGACCCAGTTGTTCAAAGCTAGATTTATTTAAATAATTGATGGAAATCAATGAATCATTATCAAATTGACAATTAAAAAAAGATTCAGTTTTGATGAAATTATATTATTATGTGAACACTAACGCACACTCACTGAAAAAGGAGATTATCCACAGTTTATTGCAACTAAACTTCCCAAAATGTTGTTTATATAGAAATTATTATTTTTCTCTTCGTAACAATTTGGCTAAATTACAGAAAATTCATTTAGTGAAAAAAAAAAAAAGAAGCAAAAAATAAATCGCCAAAATCATCAATTTTTCGAGATATTTCATCACAAAAATTTCAATCTAATTGACAATGGCAATTTTGGTAACATTGATCATTAACCTAGCCTATGATCTTTTCAAATCACATACAAGATACTAATAAAGTTAAACAATTTTTTTTAATTTAAAAAAGATTTAAACATGTTGAACAACTGGGTTGTAAGTTTTATCTCTGACATGCAGTAGGCTAGGGTATGTATCGGTAAAACACAACGGAACCATCATACATTATACAGAAACTGTACTTATTGTTTTGTAATTAACATCTGGCTAATATATATAATTATACCTGAACTATAAATCACAATATCTAAAATATAAAGTTAAATATGAACAAATAAATAATCAAAAATATAATGGAATGTTTACATTAACAATGATCTTAACTGCCTGAAACTTTGGATATACATTTAGTTATAAACTGACTACAATTAAATTTAAAACACAAATATTTTGCCCCTAAATCTAAGATTAGAATTGATACAAAAATAGTAATTTATCTCATTTTTCAAAAAAAAATTTTACTTCTTTTTTTTTTAAACAGTGTGAAATTTAAACACGGATGCTCAAACTTTTTATTTTAAATAAACATAAACCAAAGAAAGGAAACTGGTAAATTATACAAAATAAATGGCTCGTCGTGTCTTTTAAATGGTTTAAATATTTAAATATATATATATATATATATATATATATATATATATATATATATATATATATATATATATATATATAGAGGATATTTAACAGTGAAGTATGAATATGAAATTTATTTATATATATATATGAAACAGGTTTAACATACAGTAGAACCTGTCTCAACTCATCACTTACTGGATTGTTGGAGGATTTTGTTGAGATTAAAAACTTTTTTCACTTTCCTTGATGGTATATTGGGACAGATTCTACCGTCTAAAGATACATGTAAGACAGCCTAATGTTTAAAGCAAACTAAAATTGCCCTGTCTCTATTGTTTTTTGTAAATTATGATAAAAATCTGCAAAATATCTACAATAGCATTTATGTCTTTTTTGAACAGCATAACTGCCCCTTTAAAGTAAGTACAAGTATAAACACATTATATGATAACAACATCAAGCTGGAATTCAGATTTAATTGCTAACATGAGCTTGGGAAAAATTGTTGAAAAAATGGATATAACTTCAAGAACTGAAAACTTACAAATAAGTCAGACAAAAGAATAAAGGGAAATAATCACAGAAACTAGCATATAATTCAAGTTTAAACCATGTTTTCACAATATAACTTTATCAAATTAAAAGTCTACATAAAAAATTTCAAAGATAATTTAACAAACTTTTGATTTATTTAGTCTTGTTATCAAAACTCAAAAACTAAAAAGCTCAAATATACAGAACCTTTTCACCTAAGAAATGTACATGTTGATTGATATTATTCCAAACACAAATTGTCTTCCATTGTGCCTAATTATCCAAAGAGACTCTATATAGGAAAATAAAACTTATACATGTTAAATTATGAAAAATGGTCTGTAAAATTCACTAAAATAGACTTAATGTAAGAATTCTAAAAATACTGAGAATTCTAATGAAATGATTATTCAGATTCCTTCTATTAAAGTAATGAATGAATAATTTTGTACACTATACAAGAAAATCACTTTTTTATGCAATATTTAAAAAAAAATTAATAAATAGCTTTTTTAAAGACATAATTATAATAAAAAAAGTTCCTTTAGATTTTTTTAAAAATGTATTTAATTCTGTGTAAAAAAAAAATTTCAAGATTTTTCAAATTGTTTTTATCAGATTTCCATGTAGGTTTGTGAAATGTAACTTGAATTTTGTAATTCACATGACAAAATGAACCTGTAACAGCCCATTATGCCTCTTGGCTGTGATATGATATTGCAACAGCTAAATATTTTAGAATGAGAACCTAAATACAATTTAGTATGTATATGTAATTATGGACACAATTGAAAGCAAAAGAGGAATAATGAATGTGAAGTTTATAACTGTTTGTAAGTTAAATTGCTAAAGTAATTTGGTATCCAAAATTCCAAACTAATTAATTTTTCCCAGACAATAAATGAGCATAAAACAATGTATTTCTACTTATGTTGGTACCTTTTAAAACTGACAATAGGTAAAATATTTTTTATCTCCGCTGGATAAAAAGGTTTGTTAAACGAAATTATCAAGAAAGAGAGCTTTCAGATACTAGTACATGTATATCAGAATAAATTTGATATTTGTGTTACAACAGAAAAAAGACAGCATAAATAATGAAACATCAAATCTGATACACAACAGATCTATGATAGTAAATACAAATGACTAGAATATAATTGCAGACTTTTAACAGAAATAAAATAGTTAATTTGTCTAATAACAACAAACATCCTGGATTTTTATTTATATGTATTCTAACAAAGAAATTGAGCATTGGAGGTTTTTTTGTTTTTTTTTTTGTCATGAAATCTGGAGATACAGGTGTATGATAAATACAAATTTATTACTTAATATAAAAAGTGTGACTGACTACAATATCACAAAATAAATTAAAAATACTAGTATATGTGGTTACATTTTAAGATCATAATATGTTGTAATTATGAAATTCAAAAAACACAGAATCAAACTATCATTAATATTAATTTTCACACCTAATATTACCTTGAAAACTTCGGTAAATATTAAAATAAAAACTAAACTGTTGAGAACCTAAGTTGTGTATGTATTCTGTATTTTTAGTTCCTTATTTATAAAGTTTTGTACTTCAAATTACATTTATTTGAGGTTTAAAAAATAATTTTAAAAAAACTTCAGAAAAAATTAATTTCAAAATATGAAAAATATAAGTAAATTAGGCTTTCATCAGTAAATATTTAGCCAGTTTTAGTGTCAAAACTTAAAATAGCAAATATAAGAAAATCATATGCTAAAAAAAAAGAAAAAAAAAGTGTAAGATGTTACTGATCATAGTTTAGATTCTTTATCTATTACTTTAGTAACTATTTGGCTTGAATCTAAAATAAAAGTGAGTTCAACATGTGACTTTGCAAATGCCTTCATTTCACACACTGAAAAAGAAAAATTTAGGAACTAGAGATAACCATATATAGAGAGAAACAAAAATTGAAACATACATGTAATACATATGATCAATAAATGGATTCGTGAAAAGAAACAAAATGAAATCATAAAAATGAAAGAATAAAGATTAAGCACCCATAAGAAGCAGTACTGAAATGTCAATGAAATACTAATGAAATTTATCTATCTTATAATGAAGTAATATTAGATCAAAATACAAAACTTCATATTCACTAGAAAATGAGACACAATATGGTATGATATTATTTATATAACACAACTTCTAATAAATATTAATGCCAAGACATATCATGAACAAAAATATAATACAATTCGAAAACGGGCATTATTTTTTACTAAGTGCAACAACAAAACTACATCACTACTAAATCAAGCTTCAAACAACATTATATACATGTATATAATTACAGTATACATATTCAAAACCTTGGTCCCTCATTTTATAAAAACAACAGCATTACAAAAATCAAATTTGAATATCAACACACATATATATATACACATACAATTATACAAATATTAATTATTTTGATGTTCCTCTGAGAAAATCTAACACAAATATATTTTAGGAAAATGTTTAAAAATAGCAAAAAAAATTTAAGTAACTTGGGTATTTTGATAAATATTCTAAAAATGTGATGATGTCATGATAAAATTCATTTTAAAAAATAATGAAAATTTTGGCAATACTACGCAAGTCCTGAAAAAATCTAGACTATTCACAGTACCTATTGTTTAAGTTGTTTTCAGATCCTGTTTATTCTGACACCTGTGATTTTCAATTTACAATTTACAAAATTGCTTAGTTTTTAAAACGTATAAAAGATGTGAAAAATTGGTCTTTTTATCATGTTTCATAGTTTGATAAAGGCCCCTAAATACTTTATATATTACACACAATTTTCTCTACTTCGTCTATATTTCTTACATCTTGACTAGAATTTTGATATTACATGTGCATGAATTTAGATTTTGCATGTACATAAATTTAGATATTATAAATCCGTACCTGTACATGCATGTATATAACACCCATTATACATGGAATATATTCATTGCAATGGTACAGACTTACAAAACTGGCCATTCCAGAGACATCTTTTTGTAAATTGTCTTCAAGTTACAATTAATTTTTAGGGAGAACATTTTTTTTCAATACTGTCAATCTGGTAAATTTCAGGTAAATTAAAATTTACCAGTATCATCGGTTTGAGATATTCTGACACTTTTATTCTTACCTTATTGCATGATGGGATATGCAAATGCAAGTGAAATAAATGTGTTTCAAAATGAAATACCTACATAAGATTCATTTCATAACTTGTAACTTTTTTAATCTCAAGCAAAAAATAAAGCAAACATGAAAAATTTTCCAATATTTAGTACATGCCAAAAATGTGCATGAATCAACTTTGTCAAAATTATAAGTTGGTAGAACAGTGCATTTTAGATTTAATACTGCAAAATAAGTTTTGTACAATTTTCAGAAAAAGCAGTCTGGAAATTAAAGTACATGTAATGTGCAGTTAGTTAAGAAAATAAACTATTTATTTCATGAAGTTTACAAGTTACCCTTGCTGCAGATAGGTGGTTATGGTAGTGAGCAAATTTATATTCATTTATTTCTAACTAAATCAATGCTTTTGAAAAGACAGACAGTATGTTCTCTTTATACCAGTAAGCGGTCGTCAGTGCAAGCAAGCAATGTATTTTAAAATCTGTTTTACAATACAGTTTGTCATAAGACCATCTTTCTTTGCTGTAAGGTAACTTAAGAGACCACAAGAATAAACTGACCTTTGGCTGGTCTCATTGAAAAACAGATTTAAAAATACAGAGTCAGAATCCTCCATTCTGTGATATGCTCAACAAACAATTTTTTTCCAGAAAATTATCTTCCCATCAGGGTTGTACTGTGTACTAAATATTTTGAACATCACTCTTGCCCTAAACATATCCACATGGTGCCATCTTGTAGAAATCTATATAAATAAGCTGCAGTTTGTGTTGTGGTTTGAAATCCTCCAGTTACTATATCACATGTAGAAGCATAAATCACAATTTTGTAAATGTACATATACATATCTAAATATATTAAATTCATTTCTTTTTTTTTTTTTTTCAATCTGGTCTATTTATTGGAATCTTTGGTAAAAATTCTAAAATTAAAACCTGAAAAAAAGAAAGAAAAATAAAAACTTACATTGTAACTAAAAATAAGGCTCACCTGAAAATATGTCCAATATTGTTTGCAAAGTGCAATAGTCAATATATTAAGTACAGAAACTTTAAATATTTTCTCAAGTTAAGAACTCCCACAAAACTTAATCAGAAATATATCCACTCACATTTCAAGAAGCTTATATAATATGCATGAACTGTAGTGCAGTAAATAATTTCCAAATCATTAATCAATTTCAGTATACTTATGCAGCTATGTCCTTGAACTTTGAACATATATGACCTCGAACCATATATGATTGTCATGTCAATACCTACAATATTCTAATATACATGCCTATGCATGAAATTAATAGCTTTCAAGATAATCAATAATTTTAGTATTCCTATATTGATATGACCTTGACCTTTGAACATACAGTCAAACTTCGATTATTCGAAGTTTGAGGGTCTTCATTTTAGGTTCGAATAATCGGGGGGTTCGAATAATCGAATAAGTTAATTTGAAACTTCAAACCTCGATCCACCGTACGTTATCTTAAGATACAACAGTATTCTATTGCACATTGAAAGTGTTTTATCGGTGTCAGTCTATAATGAATAATATCATGACCTATCATGACCTATCATGATTAATTTAATAAAAACAGAAATATTAATTTTATTTCTATAAAAATAAAAAATTAATACCATCTGGTACAAAATCAAACATGCGTGGTAATACATACGACACAGTAAGAACAGCCATCCAGAGAAAGTTCACCATGCTTTTTATGCACGCAATACAAGTTTTTATGATTTTACAGAATTTTAAACAAAATGAAACGGAACAGTCTATAAAATTTCTAGAATTGAAATTTGAATAAGGCGGAAAACTGTGTCTGTCAACTTTATAACAAAATAATGATTTTTTTAAAAAATTCCCCTACTAGGCTATATAAAATATAAAATTAATATCCGGATGCTGTTTTTTTCATTAAAAAATTTTATCGTGGTAACCGTGGTCAACAGAATTCTTTTTATCGTTTACTTGAGTATCGCTACACACATGTAGCTCATTTTCTATTACTAGGGATTATAATTACTGTTTGATTGAATAATTACGATTAATTTTTGCGACTGATGATCAACATGGCTTACGATGGACAATACATGGCATACTCATGTCTACAAAATGACCATCAGTTATGCTTGGGTAACATAAACAGGTAAAGGTGAAACCATACTCGTTTGTATTAAATTGTACAGGTGAGAGTTGTTTCGTTTTAGAAATGAATAAAAATGTCAACTTCGAATTTTTTGGGGTATATTTCTACTGAAAAGTCTCACTTAGGAATCAAATTAGGTTCAAATAATCACGGGTATTCGAATTACGAAGTTCGAATAAGCGAATTTTTTAATAAGAAGTTATATTGCAGGGCGGTCAGGACCTACGGAGAACTTCGAATAACCTAAGGTATTCAAATAATAGAAGTTCGAATAACCGAAGTTTGGCTGTATAACCTTGAATCAAATTAATGGTCATGTCAATACCTACAATATTCTAGTATACATGCCTATACCAAAAGTTAATAATTTTCAAGATAATTAGCAATTTAAGTCATCTTCTGCAGCTGTGACCTTGACCTTTCAACATATGACCTTGACCCATATATCAAAATGATCGTCATGTCAATACCTAAAATAATCTAATATACATGCCTATACAAAAAGATAATAGTTTTCAAGATAATTAGCAATTAAAGTATTCTTTTACAGCTGTGACCTTGATCTTTCAACATATGACCTTGAACCATATATCAAAACGATGGATGTCGCAATACCTACAAGCCTAAACAAAAAGTTAATAATTTTCAAAGATTATTAGCAATTTAAGTCTTCTTTTGCAGCTGATACCTTGACCTTTCAACATATGACATTGTATCATATATCAAAATGATCATCATGTCAATACCTACAATATTCTGATATACATGCTTATACAAAAAGTTAATAGTTTTCAAGATAATTAGCAATTTAAGTCTTTTTTTTGCAGCTGTGACATTGACCTTTCAACATATGACCTTGTACCATATATCAAAATGATCCTTGTCGCAATACCTACAACATTCTTATATACAGGCCTATACAAAAAGTTAATAGTTGTCAAGATAATTAGCAATTCATGTCTGCTTTTGCAGCTATGACCTTGACCTTTCAACATATGACCTTGTACCATATATCAAATACCATATATCAAAATGATCATTGTCTCAATACCTACAATATTCTAATATACATGCCGTTACAAAATGTTAATAGTTTTCAAGATAATTAGCAATTTAAGTATTCTTTTGCAGCTGTGACCTTGACCTTTCAACATATGACTTTGAACCATATATCAAAATGATGGTTGTTGCAATACCTACAATATTCTTATATACATGCCTATACAAAAAGTGAATAGTTTTTAAGATAATTAGCAATTTAAGTCTTCTGCAGCTGTGACCTTGACCTTTCAACATATGACTTTGATCCATATATCAAAATGATCGTCATGTCAATACCTACAATATTCTAATATACATGCCTATATATACAAAAAGTTAATAGTTTTTTATATATATTGACAAATATATAATTTGAGCCCTGTGGCTACTATTTGTGAAAATCTGAAAATAGATGACCTAAGGATGCTACAAACGAAATAACTAATGTATCTTGTTTGTAGAATCAAAGGAAAAGATTTTTTAAGTTTTTCACTATTTTTTCCCCTTATGGAGCCCCACAGGGTTATAACTCCTTCATTTGTGCAATTTGAAAGGGCTTTATCCAGGCATGATGGTTACCAAGTTTCATTAAATTTTGCCCAGTGGTTTAGGAGGAGAAGTTTAAAATGTAAAAAGTTTATGCACGACGGAAGACGCAAGACAGACGAAGATGGATAGCAATAGCTCATCTGAGCTTTCAGCTCAGGTGAGCTAAAAACTTTAAGACTGAAGTTGAACTCTTAGTCTCTTACATCTATCTCTTCAACATTACTATGAGAGAGAGATGACAGAAAAACAGCATAGTTCCCATACATAAACATTTAACCAATTTTTTTTTTGTTCTTCAACAAACATCAATACAGAATTATTAATACAGTGAACAACAGTTCTTTACCCCTGTGTCCTTCCTATGATATAAATTGTTCAACATATTGTACAGGTGAAATAAAAGTAACATAAAGGGTGCTTGTATTAACCAGGCAATCACAAATGCCACCAAAAAGCCCACCCATTACAATAGACTCTTCTGCATTTGGAGCAGGTAGCTTTAAATTTTTAACAGGTCTCTTGGGTACTACATGTAGTAAACAGGTATCATCATAGTTTTAACTGCATTTTGCAATTATTCATGTATGTAGTACAGTGTTGTAAAACTATAAAAATCTTAAGTCAAATTTGGAGCACAGAAACAAGTTTTACTTTACAGTTTTGGTTTGAAACCGGTTCTACAAAATGTTTTAAACCGGTTTGGGTTTTCACAAAACAAATGACAAACTGGTTTCAGATTTAAACTAAGTTTAAAACCAGTTTGATTAAACAAATGGAGAGTTTGGTGAAGCGGTTCAAAACTAAAACCAGTTCGTTCAGAATTTGACCATTGTTTTAACAAGAATTCCAAGGATTTTAATGTCTCGCCTGGTTAGTTTTTGATCGAGTAACAAAATTACTTTAACATAAACTTTCACATTTTGACATGCTGTCGCCACCTACAATGACAACGGGAAAGTAACACCTAAGTCTCGCATTATGGCAATGCCAAGCTTGACAAAAACAAAAACAATGCTTATCAAAATCGATTTTAACTGGACTAGTGAAAAAGCAAAATTTATTAAAATCTAATTGTACATCATTTTCTAACAACAAATTAATGAAATTGTAACTTACATATTCCATCATACTACTAGAATCACAACGCTGTTTACTTAGACGCCAATGCATTCCAAGCTTAAAATAGACAAAACTTTATGATCATCACTTGTATTATACTCCTGACAAGTAGTCGATCAACAAAATCTGTATATTTATATTCTTTAACATAAAAACATATGACAAAGTAGTTAAGATTGCATTATGATTTAGGGTCATGTGATTTAAATTCAAAGCCAGTTTTATGGAATGAGCAAAGCACTTAATTTCATATTGCTCAGCTGCTATATAAATAGACACTAGTAGATCTGTATGGGACTGGTGTCCTATACTTGGGAAAGTTCTTCTATTTTCATTCTTTAAATGTCAATTTACAGGGGAAAGCACTAACCTGTACAGCCCAAGTCAAACTTCAACTGACGTAACTTCTATCATAATAACTATCGTGTAATTTCCAGTTTTAGCAAGCCTTCTAAAACATTTATATTTTACAATAATCATTGGTCTAAATTATAAAGATTTTTAAAGTTAAAAGCTTAGGATCTCACGGTAGATTAGACTTACCTTATGATATAGGTGATTGTTTTCCCAATCTAATACTTTATCTATTGAGTGTCTAGTCTGAAAACAAAGAAAATTTGTATCAATAATACATGTAACATAATAGCACAAGAGTTCAATTTTTTGTTCGTTTAATTTATTATACTAGTACATACTATAATGCTTTTAAGCAATGTAATATCCTTCTTAAAGTGAGCATAAGGAAACCATGCTTCCCATCAGCTAACAGGAAAATATTCCAACTAATTAGAGATGTAGATCAACAACAAGCTACTTTTCAGAAAATATGACAGCATATTGTCTAAAAAGTACCTTTCAACAATTTCAGACTCTCACTATATTTAGTAACAGAAAAGGTAAACTTTTTATGTGCAAATGTTTAAGTGTTTTAATGCTTTCAATTGAAGAAAAAAATGTATGTAATACAAAACAGTCCTCGCATACAAATACAAATAACTTGTTGTATGGATTGGTTTACCTTAGCCTAAGAAATCTAACGCCTTTAACAAAGAATATGCCAATAATATTACATATTTTATACAGGGTTATAGCTACTCTATCTTAATACCTTTCTTCTAAAATTAGTTTTTTTTACCAAACTTATTGTGTGTCTGGCTGCAATCCTCAAGTTTTTTTCCATTAACACTTAAACTTTCCAAAGTGAGAACAATATTTTGCCTTTTTATTAGATGACCAAAAGATTTTGTGACTTACTGTAGAATTATACATGTACATGTACAACATGTTAAGTTAGTCTCATACATATGTATCTCATAAAAAAAATTATACACATGTAATAGAAATAAGAAATCATAAAGAATAACTGTCCAGTAAAAAAGAACCATTTACAAATGCAACAACTCCTGTATAGTAAAGGATATGATTTGATTTGATGTAATGGGGTTTTATGTTCCAGTAAAGAATATTTCACTTATATTGACACGTCACCAGCTATAGGTAAGAAATTCTGACCTTTGCAGTGTGCTAAGGGCAATGTGCAGGGAGGGTTCTTTAGCATGCCATGTCTGCTGTGACATGGAACATTTGTTTTTAAGGTCTCCTGCGAAAGACCTTCATTTTTGAATGCAGAGTCCTTGGCAAATGAAGTCACTACAAACATTCAAGTTTTGGTCAGAGCTGGCAGGTGTTTGAACCCAGACCTCCATCATACAAAGCAAGCACTCTCCAAACTGAGCAATTGTAGTGGTTGTGTGTAGTAAAAAAGAGTCCTTTAGGCTTCAATAACTCACCCTTTTATTGAGACATACTACAGGCCAAAGAGAACAGCCTAGGGTACAACAGCAACATATGCAGCCACAAAACAACCATTTAACATTGACTGGCAAAGCTTTTTTAAGTACACCATTTAATCTGCTAATTGTAGCTTTATATTCTTCTGGTGCAACCTGCAAAAAACAATGATTTAGGCCTAACTTAAAAAATTCTTTGTTTGCTGTCTTTCGATTCATGCTGTCCACATGTGGGTAGGTAGGTAGGGAAAATATTTTATTTTATTTTTTGAAAACTTAATCTATTACAATTTTGAAAAAGGTCAAATTGGTTTCATATGTCTCTTTTAAAACACATTTTACATTTTTTTTGGCAACTACAGTCTTCTTTGTTTCTCCTTGTGTCTTCTCCCATGGAGAAAGTTGAATTTTCTCACTAATGTGTAAACCTGCTCACAGGTTGCTTGCTTGGATTATTGCCTTTTCATACTGTTTTTACTTTGTATGAAAAGCCAAAAAAAAAAAAAAAAAAAAAAGGATTGATGGCAATAAAATATTTTGGGTAGGGGCATTTCAAGTGGGTCGGGCAGTCAACGGCAAACAAAGTTAATTTTATTTTAGGCCTTATATTTACTGAGAAATAGACAGGAGTAAATTTTTTAGAACTGAATCAAACTTTTTTTCTTTCACTTATACTGATGCAGTCAGTTCTGGGATGGTAGAGGAAACAAACATAAAATACCAAGTGGAAACCTCTTAATTCAACTAGAAAACTGACAAACAATCTCAGCATTTCCACATGATGACCAAAGTTTGTAAAATTTAAGAATGATTTATTCTCAAGATAAAATATTGTGAATCTAAATATCTCTTAAGTCTAACAAATGGACATTCACCATAATACAATTTTGAGAAACAGATCCATCTACATTTATTTATTTTAGGCCCAACAGCCAAAATTTTGCAAATAAGAAAACTTATCCAAAGGCTACTGTAACTTATATTTAAATATCTATGTTCCAATTTAAAACAATGTAACAAATGGGTGTTAGATATGAAATATGTAAAGTTTATATTTATCTTTCCACAAGAAGATTTCTAAATCAAATAAAATAAAAAAAATAAAAATAAAAAAAAAAAAAATAAAAAAATTCCATCTATGAGGCCCAAATGCCCCAAAGTGAACATATTCATTTACTTCAATTTGGAAGTCCTTTATTAACATTTTTATCACCACATTTCATCAAAGTTTCTCCAGTAGATAAGTAAAAAAACATTAAATTAATAAAATGAAAAAGTGAATGCACTCCACATAGAACCACCACAATAGCTTATCTTAAGTTATTTTACCTTTGCATTTAAACCAGAAGGAAATTCTGTATCAAATCTGTTACTGAGACCAAATCTGTAAAAACAAACATTCTGTTATAGATATTCATTGAGTATGACTATATGCTTATTATATATTAAATGTAAAAAAAAAAAAAACCTGAGGAAATTAGAGGAAAATTAATCAAAAGTATCTGGTACATGTAGTATACACATGTACACAGAAATCAATTTTCCGAATTAGTGGAAGAAAATTTACAGTTTGCTGCTGATTCTCCTTTGATTGTTAAAGATTAAAGGTCTTAAGAAGTTGATATTTTAACCAAATCTCAAGATAGTGGAGTGGAGTGGTGTAATGATGTTTTACGCCCCAGTCAAGAATCTCACCCGCAGTCAGTTCTGGGATGGTGGAGGAAACCGGAGTGCCTGGAGAAAACCACCGACCTTTGGCAAGCAAACTGACAAACTTTATTGCACTAGGATTTGCCCTGAGTGGGATTCAAACCCAGGCTGTGAGAGGCAAGCACTTTAGACCACTTGGCCACCGAGGCCCCAAATATCAAGAGAAAGAAAAAGAATAATTTAAAGTAAAATGCAACAGCAAGTCACAGAATGCAATTTTAGTTCCGTTGGTTTTGCTTTTAAGTACATGAATTATCTATCATAAATTTAATTTATCAATTTATCCAAATTTGTCATACTTAATGGATCACCCTTTGGTAAACCTGAACAAAATCAATGATGTCATATTATATAATTCATTAATCAAGAACAAATATGGCAAAAGAAAATAAATAATAATGTAAATATGGCAAAAGAAAATAAATAATAATGTAAATATGGCAAAAGAAAATAAATAATAATGTAAATATGGCAAAAGAAAATAAATAATAATGTAAATATAAGAAAGCAATATGTTTATGATATTGGATCTCTTTGTTCTAAAAGCTATAACCTATAAGCTGTATTTACTTTTGGTAATAAAGAATTGTGTCCTTACTAGTGTTTGCACAATTTCTTTTACCATGTGATCAATAACTCTTAACATTTGTGCGTAATGAAATGGATTATGTTTACGTCAAATATTCCGGGAAAAACATCATTCTTATGGAAAAACGTCACTTTATGTAATTCCATTGCCAATAGAAATAATTGTCCCGCACAAATGCTATGAGGTATCACATGGTGCTCTGGGATATTCCATTATCACCCAGTCTTTAAAAAATACTTTTAATCTTTGTTGAATATTTAGTTGTGTGCAATCTTGTGTACCACAAAACATGAACCCAAATAACAAAATGCTGAAATATCATCAGCTACCAACGGTATTCATCTTTTACAATTACATGATGCGTATTTCTCTCTGGGTTTCAAAAAAAAAAAAAAAAAAAAAAAAAAAAAAAACCACCATGACTTTTGACACTTTTTGTTTGTATGGTTTTATTTTTCTGCCACTGTCAGTATTTTTTTCCAACCCAAATGGAACTCCCCTGTGTACCACATGATACTTCGTAGCATTTGTGCGGGACAATTATTTCTGTTGGCAATGGAATCACATGAGGTAACCTTTTTCCATAATTAAAACATTTTATCAGGAATATTTGACATAAATGTAATCCATTACATTCCTCACAAACGTTAAGAGGTATTGATCACGTGGTTCCATTCTCACAATGTTATGTTTGGAAAATTAATTTGAAAAATATTTTGTTACAATATGTTAAAACTGAAATTGTGAAATGTTTATCATACAATTTATTTCTTTCTTTTTCTCTCTCTTTTTTCCCTTCCCGTCAAGTTCAGGAGATCAGGAGATTAGAATTTAACTTAAGTCTCAAGTGGAGAAATCAGATGATGTGATTTTATGACTCATGGGTGATTTTAAACGAACAGAAGATGTGATGGCTAAGGATCTTACTGTCATACAAGATCTAAATTAAATTATTATTGAATGACCCCTTCTGCGTCACACATTTATTGTAATCAGTAAAAAGTAAATAGCCTACTAAACCGTCATGACAAAAGAAATAAAATTTTCAAACTGTTAAAAAATTTTGTCAAATCTGTAAATAGTTTCTAATCATCAAACTCACATTGTCACATTTCCAGCACCTCTAACAATAATTGGATCAGGTATATTTACAACAAAATTCTCATTTAATGGACCTTCTTCGTCATCTTCTTCGTAAATAGTATCGAAGTCTGCCATAGTCAATATTTTCTTTTTCTTCTAGCAGCGAAAAACGTAACATCCCTTTTACAAACGTCATCAAAACATGAGAAAAGTAAGCGGAATAATTCTTTTAGTTCTTGAATAGTCCTCGGATTCTTGGAGCACCGTTTTTTTTCCCGTGACAAATAAACTATCAACCACTGACTGTATTTTACGAAAATACTTATATATAAAACAGCTAGCGAAGATGATATACTTATTTATTTCGAAAAATTTCTATTATCATCTCTATCTTTAAGATATCTTAAATTACATGCAATAATTCCACGTAAATGCGGACCGCTTAATCACCTTCGCCACACCACTTTCAAATGTAAATTTAAAGTTTTTGATTATTATTATTATTATTATTATTATTATTATTATTATTATTATTATTTTTTTTTTTTTTTTTTTTTTTTTTTTTTTTTTTTTATACAAACGTCAAAGAATGCGAAGTCGCTAGATCAAGTTGCTTTGTTAAGAAAGGTGACTTCTTATGAAGTTTACACCATCTCTAAATAAAACAACATTCGCCACTGTTTTAAAAGAAACTTGTGATAAAGTTAAAATAAATCCAATTTTTAGCAGTTATTGATTGCCGGGATCAGGACAATTCGTACCCAAGACATTTCGTACCCAGGACGTTTCCAACGGTCACCCATTACGAAATTGGCAAGTCACTTTTCGTACCCATACTGTTGGTCTTTTCGTAACCATATTTAATTTTCGATTTTATTTGCATATTTTTTTATTGAGTTTTACTACTTCTACTACTTATAATAATAATAATAATAACAATAACTGAATTTTATCGATTTCTGATTGCAATCATGATATCTATGCGAATTTTGCGTTTTCATTATCCCGATATAAGTTATTATAACAGTACTTTGTCTTTTGTATAATTTTATTGATGAATGTATAGTTTTAATCAATCATTAGAAATGTTACCTTTGATGTATTAGATGCTTCGGCGTTAAAACGAGTATATATGAATAAATATCCATCAAAAATGGGGAAATTACATAATATAAGGGTTGGTATTTTCCGTTTTTTTTTTCCTTCTCACAAATTATCTATTTGCAAACTTTTATATGTATGTTTTTTTTAATGGATGTGTATCGTATATTTTTTGTCATTTTCGGAAAATTAATTGAATACTTTAGTCTAATTAAATCAAATTTCTTGTGTTTGTGGTTTTTGTTTCAGCATTCATGATCTCTCCAATGCAATATAGATTCCAATTATAGAACTAGATCTAGAAAACTGAATAATTTAAGACAGCCTGCAATAAATTTGTCGGCGGTTTGTTAAAAAACACGTGCATATGGGTACGAAACATCCTGGCAATTTGGTCACAATATATAGTATATGGTTACGAAAAGTCCCGACTTTGGGTACGATAAGTCCCGATTTTGGGTACGAAAAAATTTTTTGTTTGTTATTTTCTCATTTTCTGTCTTGTTTGCTTGTAAAATTTTTGTATTGTTTGTCTGTTGTTTAATTCTTATTCTATTTATTCATTTTTCCTCTTGTTTTCTTGTTTATTCCTTGAACCTTTTCCATGTTTAGTTTTTCCTTTGTTTGCTTGTTTATTTTCCTTTGTTTGCTTGTTAATTAGTGGACTTGTTGGTTTACTTTTTTATTTATTTAATTATTTTTTTAATTTTATTTATTTATTTATTTATTTATTTATTTATTTATTTATTTATTGGTCTTGTTTCCTTGTTAGAGTCTTATCTCGATTTCTTATTTCAAAGTTGCAAATTTCTTTTTTTCTGTATAAATCAAGCAGGTTTATGTTGTAAAAAACTATTGAAATAAGTATATTGAGCCAAAATCCCTAAAATCATATTGGGACATATCCCAAAATGAACCCCCTTGTGCGCGGAAGAATCTCAGGTTTTACACCAATCATGGAAGCTGACTGACGAGGTATGTTGTATGTACTATCCACGATCTTACCACCGGACCTAATGCGCTTGCGCGACCGTCACCTCGGATTTGTTGCCTCAATATAAGCGAAAGAATCTTGACAATGCCAAATAATTCCATTATAGATTGATGTATTCCGATTACGTACATGTTCTCCAAATTTGGAATTATTATCGTAATTCTAAATGTCAACTTATCTTGTGTTTTGTTTAGAATTTTGTTTATTTTGTGTCGATTTGTTATGTCGTATCCTTGGTGACCGTGGCCACACACACACACACACACACACACACACAGGCACGCACGCACGTATATATATATATATATATATATATATATATATATATATATATATATATATATATATTTGTTTTAATAACAAGGAAAAAGACAAAAATAAACAAGATGGAAAGAAAAACATTTTTTAGTTAAAATGTCGGACAAAATGCTTTTATATCAGTTATTATTCAGTTATTGAAATGATGTTTTAGAATACAAAATGCTAGTATAATGATAATTTAATAAAAACGACTTAATAACAAATAAATGTCAAACATTTACATTGGTCATGTGACAATTTTATTATTTTGACCATTTTATACGTATATCTTTAAATAACTTTTAAACGATTACGTCATTTCCGCGTTGAAACATAAAGCACACACACACACAACACACACACACACACACACACACACACACACCAAGTATTGACAGCAGTTTCAATCATTGTTGTTTTTCCGATTGGCATGAAGTATTAACTCTATGAATTACATGTCATATTCAACTTGCATTGTGTATAAACTTAGCCTTCGTAACTTTCGTTTGGCACTGAGTATTGACTGCACTATCGATAATTGTTGATTTTTCAATAAACACGAGTATTAATACTATCATTAAAGATAATTTTCGATTGGCACTATGTATTGGCAACGCTACTAAGTACAGGTTATATTCAACTGACACCGTGAATAAACTTTGCTATATAATATCAAATATATACCGACAATACTGTCAATTATAGTCGATTTTTCGATAGGCGCGGTAGTGGCTTAATTATTCGGTAAGCACCGATTATCGATATCACTTTCAATTATTGTTTATTTTTAAAGAAGCACTTACTATCAGCCCATAAATGATTGTCATATACATATTTGGAGAACAAAACTCCATATTTAAACAAAATCATTCAAAAATATAAAAAAACAATGTAACATTCATTGACCTAATTGGAAAAAAATAACCAGACTTATTCAAAAAGTTTCAATAATTCTGTGCATGTGACACTTTTTTTAATGTTTTCAACAAGTGAACAAATTCACTTTGCTAAAATATCCCTTATGTACTTTCCTGGTTTACCACATAAGATATAATGTAATGATTTGAATATTCATGATGATCACGCCTTGAAAAATCCGAACAACAATGAATACCCAATTATTAACTTAGCGCTCTTTCCTACATTTCTCTAATTGCAAAAAATCAAAACTTTTTAAACAATATCTATTGAATTGTTGGTCTTGATTTCTTTTTCATATTTCTTTTCAATTCAACACCATGTAGTAAGGAAATGTGGTTTGCATGTTAATTCATTTGAACTTTATTGACATTAAAATACCCTGATGTAATCTAAAGTGAGGCCCAATTAAACAAATTTCAGTTTTTTTCCAAAATCTGCTCTATGTACAAAAGAATTCAGAGAAGATTTTTTCATTTAAAAATAGAATTTGGTTAGGTCAATGTTTTTTAATTCACTCTAACTATTATTGTTATGAGTTTTAATTAAAAGAAATATTTAGAAAAAAACAATGTGACAAACAATTATGGACCAATAGTACATTTTCAATTATTGTCGATTTTCTGATAAGCACTGAGAATTGCAACGCTGTCAATTATTACTGATTATTTGGTAAGAACTGGGTATCGATATCAGTGTCAATTATTGTCGATTTTTCAATAAGCACTATGAATTTACTACACTGTCAATTATTGTTGATTATTCGATAAGCGCCAAGTAATGGCAATACCGTCAATCATTATTGATTATTCGATAAGCGCCGAGTAATGGCAACACTGCAATCATTGTTGATTATTCGATAAGCGCCGAGTAAGGCAACACTGTCAATTATTGTTGATTATTCGATAAGCGCCGAGTAATGGCAACACTATCAAATATTGTTGATTATTCGATAAGCTCCGAGTAATGGCAACATCGTCAATCATTGTTGATTATTCAATAAGGGCCGAGTAATGGCAACACCGTCAATCATTGTTGATTATTCAATAAGTGCCGAGTAATGACAACACTATCAAATATTGTTGATTATTCGATAAGCGCCGAGTAATGGCAACACTGTCAATTATTGTTGATTATTCGATAAGCGCCGAGTAATGGCAACACTGTCAATTATTGTTGATTATTCGATAAGCTCCGGGTTATGTCAACACCGTCAATTATTGTTGATTATTCGATAAGCTCCGAGTAATGGCAACACCGTCAATCATTGTTGATTATTCAATAAGGGCCGAGTAATGGCAACACCGTCAATCATTGTTGATTATTCAATAAGGGCCGAGTAATGGCAACACCGTCAATCATTGTTGATTATTCGATAAGCGCCGAGTAATGGCAACACTGCAATCATTGTTGATTATTCGATAAGCGCCGAGTAATGGCAACACTGCAATCATTGTTGATTATTCGATAAGCGCCGAGTAATGGCAACACTGCAATCATTGTTGATTATTCGATAAGCGCCGAGTAATGGCAACACCGTCAATCATTGTTGATTATTCAATAAGGGCCGAGTAATGGCAAAACCGTCAATCATTGTTGATTATTCAATAAGGGCCGAGTAATGGCAACACCGTCAATCATTGTTGATTATTCAATAAGGGCCGAGTAATGGCAACACTGTCAATCATTGTTGATTATTCAATAAGTGCCGAGTAATGACAACACTATCAAATATTGTTGATTATTCGATAAGCCCCGAGTAATGTCAACACTGTCAATTATTGTTGATTATTCGATAAGCGCCGAGTAATGGCAACACTGTCAATTATTGTTGATTATTCGATAAGCTCCGAGTAATGTCAACACTGTCAATTATTGTTGATTATTCGATAAGCGCCGAGTAATGTCAACACTGTCAATTATTGTTGATTATTCGATAGGCGCCGAGTAATGTAAACACTGTCAATTATTGTTGATTATTCGATTAGCGCCGAGTAATATCAACACTGTCAATTATTGTTGATTATTCGATAAGCGCCGAGTGATGTAAACACTGTCAATTATTGTCGATTTTTCAATAAACACTGCGATTTGATTACACTGTCAATTATTGTTAATTATTCGAAAAGCACTGAGTATCGATATCACTTAGTGATCACTTTTTAATAAGCACCGAGTATTGACAACATTCTCAATTATTTTGAGAATTTAATTTGTTAATTTTCATTTGGTATTTACAGTAGTGCCAATTACAGGCGACTTTTGACTGGCACTTTGCAGTGACAACATTGTCAAGATTATATTCAACTGGCATTGTGTATAAACTTTTCTTTAATAATTTTCGATTGGCACTATATGTCGACTTTACTGTCAATTAATATTTTGATAGGCAATAAGTATTGACTTCACTTTGAATTACAAGTAATATTTCGACTGCCACTAAGTATTAACTCATTTGTACATGTATTGTCAATAACAGGTAAAATACTCACTCGCTCTCTCTCTCTCTCTCTCTCTCTCTCTCTCTCTCTCTCTCTCTCTCTCTCTCTCAATGCACGTGTTTAATCAAGCAGTTTAAGCTCTGCGTGTACATTTGAACCGGAGCATTCGTCTTGACCAGTTATTTTGAGCTCTGTATCCCCGAATCCTACGAAAACGTTGACGCATCTGTCCAGTCCACCATTTATATCCGGCATGTCAACGACAATTTTACCTAAAAATGTACATTTGTCGCTATCGACATACTTCGGGTCTCTTTCGGATGACTGATAAAATTTAACAGACATTTTTGTCATATCTGCTTTTAACGGATATATCTCGGTTTGCACCACCTCCCCAATTTTGAATGGTTGTCCAATTTCCGCCAGTTTGTTGAAAACAGAACGACAATAAGACGTGCCACCGATTCTAATTTTCTTATTTTCATCGTCGCCATCAAGAAAGAAACGATGTATTTCTGTACCGTACGTAAATTTGTTAATACGTTCCGAGACAATATTTGGATTGTTTCCGTAAAGAACGGCACCTTTTAACACGACCAATTCGGCTTCGTCTGGTATTACAAATGTTAAGTCTGGAAACTTCTCTTTTATCATTTTGCGGATTATAAAGCTATCTGCGAAACCACCAACAATGATGACATCTTTCAAATCTTTTGCTGCAATTGATGATAAAATTTCGTTCATCAAACTTATAATACTCTCACCAGCTTGTTTGAAAAATCCTTTAAAAACGGAAGAATTTAATTTCAGTTTATGTTTATTCAAGGTAACTGAATTGGCCAATTTTCCCGCCCTTAATGCCTGCATTCGGTCGCACTGGCTCCAACATACGTGTTCTTGCAAAGTACCAGGTAAGTGAAACGTTACATTTCCAATATTGACCATGTTTTCCTTGATACGTTTTTTATTTTCAATATCAACATCAAGGTCATATACAAAGTTTGAATCTCCTTCAACGAAGTTTTGCATTTGTTCCTTGCCAATAATGTCGGTAAGAAAATTATAGATCTCACAATTCACAGTATCACCTCCGTAAGCACTTCCGCAAGCAGCATACAATTCTTTGAGTGAATGATCCTCTGCTACTTGTCGCACTGTTATGTCCACTGTTCCACCTAAAGAAAAACATCGTTAGAAATTTCAATATTAGACGAAAGTAATGATGCTTAATCCATCAACCAAGAATCTTTCGTGTATCGAAAAGTTCAGCTCTTTAAAGGCGGAGGAACTATTGTACTCGGGGGTAAAACCACCAATTGGCGATGAGCTATCTGATAAACATTTTTAAAAAAGGAGCTGGCAACGATGGGTGCTATATCATTCGCTTAAAATCACTCGATCGAAAAACGTTACCGTAAACATGATGAAATAATGAACACAGTCAATAACGAGTGTATACATAAAAGTACACACATGATAAAATCTTTTCTGATTGGATGGCAAGAAATTTGGACTACATGAAGATGGAATCCATATAGCAATACTTTTAAAAGGATACATGTTGTTTTAATTATTATCTTATTTTCATGCTCTATCTTTTACACTTATTGTTTTTTGTTTTGGGGACTATTTGTTTATAGTCTTGGTTCGGTGCTTTAGCATGGGTACTATATTTTTCCGCTGCAACTGTAGAAGGGTAAAGTCACTTTAACAAAAGAGAGTCAAAGGAAAATATTATTGCAAATGAAGTTAAATACGTATAGCAATGGCGTGCATAAAGGTAGCATAAGTGTCTGGTACAAATCAGTCACGAAATATGGAAACCAAAAGGCAGGCTCATTCGTACTTAAACCAATGATAATGACTGCCTGACTTTGAGTTCCCGGATCCCATCCCACTTACAATCTGTGGTCCATAAGTTCATAAGTAAGTTTAAAGATATTAAAACATTTTCTTATGTGGCAAACCAACCATTCGGGCATTTATATGTTTTTCAAAAATTACACTTTACATATTTTAATATTTTTTAAATAACAACGAAGAAACAATATTTCAAATCTGAGAGTAATGGTGTTAACGACTTGAACAAGATTAATACACTTTTTAGCGGTCACGTGATGTCCAATCATGTCCTCGGATAATTACTTAGCTTCCAGAACAAGGTCACTTTCTCCGATAAAGAGTATTTAAATTTGATTAAATTACCTCCTAAATCTAACACCATAAATTTTGTTCCTGGTTCATATGGAGATAAACCACCCTCGCTTCGTCGGACATTGATTTCTTTGGCGTATACTGAAGCCGCTTCCGGTTCCAATGCAAGGATTAACTGCTTACCGGGGATACCAGCCTGAAATATTTATTAAGTTTAAAAAGACTAGAGTCTTCAATAGTCATATAAAAAAAAAACAAAAACAAAATTATTGAAAGAAATTTTTTTGCTAATAATTCAAATCATTTTTGTTTCTAGTATATGACTGAACAGACCTTTTCTGTCGCTTTGATATAAAAGAATTGGCTTGTGAGTTCGTGATTTTTTGGTTATTTGTAACGCATAAGTTTATAAACAGTATTAGAAAAGCACCTGTTTTCTGCTGGTAAAAGATGTTTTTGTCTACAGTAAGCGCAGTTTACAAAAATAATCATAGCATTCGGCATGCATACCTCTTCTGCTGCTTTGCGCATAAAATATTTTGCTTGTTCATCCCAGATTGCTGGCACTGTAAGGACCCAATTTAGGTCATTCTCGGTCACTAATGGTCCTGTTTTTTTAACATGTTCTAATACTTTGTCCTTTAGATACTGAATCGACATAGAAAAGACTTTAATAGCGGGTAACGTCTTGCCATTTACATCTTTGAGTTGTGTCCGGTAGGAAAGTCCACTCTGTAAATGAATGGTAGACAGTTATGTCTTATATAATGAACATATGTTCGTAATTTGATAAGGCAATGTTAGAATTTTTATAGGGACCCCTTTTTAGAAGAATAAAGCTATGTACCATTGATTCAAAATTGTATGGAATACAGTATTCGAAACATCAGAATATTGAAATATTGGTTGATGAATGTATTCGATATTTATAACAAAATTTCATCGCTTCGAATTGTAACATTTGAAGCCAGAAAAAAACATGGAAGTTCGAAGCATACATTAAACACAAATAAAGGTAATACGAAAGAGAAAGGTTTTACTATACTAATGGTGGACAGTTAAAACAAAACTAAACGCTATTAATTTGGTTCGGTTATCTAATCCACATCTTATAAATGTTGCAATAAATTCGATCAACTGAAAATATTTGAAATTTTTGCTGCTTTGCTTTTAGCTTGAAATTTAAAATCTGAAGTATATTATATAAAATGCCATGCATTTAGACAAATAGTAATTAGTATGAAGCTAATGGATATCAATGAGAAGGAAGATACACTTCGGACGCCACTTATTGGACTTCTAGACAAATGTTTTGGACCTACCTAATTCAGCCAGGGCGGATTCAGTAAATCTACACTGAGAACCCTTAGTGGGAGACTTGGGCAACAAATCATTTGAATGAATGTTAGATGTATTTTAACAGAATAGTTTCGGTATTAATAAGATTAATGTTGATTTTTGAAAATAGTAACAGTGCACTTGAAAGTCACTTACTTTTCTTTTATGCAATTCCATTTTAAATTTTCTGAAATAATAGTACCCTTGATGATCGTCATCGTCACGCAAATCGCAATATTTTTCGCGAGCAGCATATCCGAAGGCAACAAATTTACCATCCCCATTTAGCAGAATATCACATGGTGTCTTTTTAGATGCCAAACCTTTACATCCTGATGCAGACCAGATTGGAAGGATTATTCGCTCAGGCTGGTGTCTAAATGCAAACGCATATCCAGAGTATGTTGTGCCAAAATCAATAGCAACCGTGACCAGTCCTAGCGAGCTTGAGTTTTCGTCTCTACCTTAACTTGCCATTACTTGAAGTACTAAGCTTTTAGAAATATTTGAATTATTTCTAAAAATTATCTGATTTATTTTTAAATATCTACATGGTTATGGTTCACAGCCTGAAAAACGAGAAATTGTTATATGTAGACCTTTCGGAAAATCATCCCTTATCGACACCAAGTTGATAGATACAAAATATAAGAATTGAAATTAATGAGTCCAAAGTTCCAAAAGTGGAATACTTAACATAAGGGAAAAAACCTTAGTTTTAAACATGATTAAAAAATTAAAACGGCTGAACATTTTGCAACGTGGTACATTTTGTGTTAGCACAAAGTACTGACTATTGAAGTTAAAGCGACTAAATTTTCTTTCTCCAAGGGTATTGATTTTTCGATTACATGTGTACTTATAATTCCATGTAGCATTATTGTAATCAAAGCTGACAATCTTCGTGGTTCAAACTCAAAAGATCAAACAGAATTACACGTGCCATGTATGTATTTTTAAGGTGATCTCGAATTGCAATTTCGATATGTCTTTCATATCGTTTTACACCGACCCACATATAATGGTACATTGTATTTTACAAAACACACGTTTATAGAAGCAAAGTGGTAAATGAAAAGGGAGGTCAATACTATATCCCAAAAACTGAACTAATTTGAGAGCAAAAACTGTCAATTATTTAGGCAACACAGACACAGACAGCGGAGCAATGTCTTTTATGAACAGAATGCCTAAAATATAAAAAAAACCATCGATTTGTTACCACTCTCATTGTATTTAAAATTACAAACTGGCTAAGTTAAAAAGGTGGATTCGCTTGATAAAATCCAGTGTTCTGTTTTGAAGTATATTTCTTAACAACTCATAAAAATCAGCAATATCTTTGAAGAACAATGCACAACAATTGTGTTTACAGTAAGCTAACAAACACAAAGATGCACTAGCTACTAATAAACAAGAGGTTGGTGGTGGTTCAATGTAGTTCAAATTACAAAATCAACATTAATGGATTAACAGACGTGCTATATATGTTATTATTGCATTGTTATCTTAGGACGAAATCTTACCGTAGTTGTAGATAAACAGTAATTAGAATTTAATAATAAAAATGATAATTACCGATGTTTGTTACCAAATAATAATACTTACAAAATATATACAAACCTAGCATTCCTATACACAATATATTATACAAATTTGACATGATGAAAACTGTTATCAGTTTGATTTAGGGTATATAAATATCATTTCATAAGTCCAATTAAAATAGATTATTTGTTGTTTACGTAACCAAATAAGATAAAACTGTACAATGTTACATGTATATATATATATGATTTATGTCAAAATGCACCCGATAAAGTATTTATAAATGATACATATATGGCGAGTTGTGAATCACCGATAGGCTATATTGCTGGAACTTCCGCAAATATTCCGAAACGCTTTGGTGTCCTTTGAAAATCGTTCTACCATTAAAAGCTTGCTTTTTCTGATCAAAAACTCGTTTGCAAGTCGTAAAATAGTACAATGAAGAATGAACAATGAAGAATATTGTTAAGCAATTGGGTAGTAACCAAGAACTCGACAGCGTTAAATTGGACAAAATGGGGTTCTAGGTTGGTAATATCACTTTGACCGCAGTATATTTCCCTTGTTGTATATAGACTAAAATAAATATATACTTTGTTCTTGCATTTAGGCTATGAAAAATAATAATTTATTTAAAAAATTAGTGTAACGTTTTTTTTTATTAAAAGACTGCTGACGCGTTAAAAACACTTTACCAGTTAAAGTTCATATTTGTGGTCCGAGTAGTCAAAAATAAAGATTGGGAAATATCGTGTAATAGAACAGCCGCTTGCTAAACGGAAAACAACCAGTCGGATAAGATATTTTGTCAGATAAGACAAATGTTTCCTTTCATTCTTATGACGTCATTCGGTTATTCCGGGAATATTTTATATGAAGAAATAAAAGAAACTTTATATAAATTGATCTTGTTTTTTATTATTTTTATACTGTGATGTGTTCTTGTTTTTTTTAAATATTTTTTCTTTAATGCACATTTACAGCCATATTTATTATTGATAGATATCTTTGTTTAAAGTGAGGTCATATAACAGTTTCCTCAATGTGACGATAACAGGGCATACATACCCGATGCACTTATTTGCTTAGATATGTATGTTGTTAACTGGTTTGTATTTAATTTCGGTTTAAAGACTACTCGTTCAATTTTTTTTATGCGATTAGAGCTACTCAAAGATTATTGATCACAACATTTTGTCATTAAATCCAAAAACTGTTTATAGAAAGTTTGCCGGTGCTTAACTAACCCTTTAGAGACAGATCCTGCTAACTCATTCTTCAGATATTTGTTACTTTGAAAGAAAAGTTGGTCCATCCTTTTACCCCAGAGACCAAACAACAGTAAAAAAAATGTAAGTACCTTGTGTTGACTTCCGCCAAAAAAGTCAAAGGCTAATACATCATATGGAAAGGTTGTGACCTCGGTTTTCTGTGATGTTGATGGTATTCTAAAGGGACAAAAAATAAATGGCAAATGCTTTTTACGCAGTTACGCCACAGAAAAATTATAGGCCAACATTTTATTTATAGTAACGAATCTTTGAAGAAAGTAGGATCTGCCTCTAAAACATGGAGATTAGCAAGAGACAAATGGCGATTTATGTCATCTTGGTCAACTGTCAAAACTTTTACCCGACGGGATGAATGCTTCCTCATAGCTGTTACGTTTAAATTTCACCATCCACCTTTTGATTCTATAGCATTTGAAGGGACGCTTTTCCCTAGTGTTGCTAACATATTGATTTGTAAATCTTAACCTCCTGAAAAAATTCCGCTGCTCTTTTATTCAATTATGTCAATTTTGCAAAAGTCACCTTCCTTGTTTAAATTACAGTGCTGCCTCTTTACCACAAACAGACCAAATGACACAATTTTTGGTTGCATGGTTTTAAATAGTAAGGCTGAAAAAAGTCATCGACTACAATTAATGAATCGTATTTCCACCTGAAATTTGTTTTTTTTTGTTTTTTTTTTTTTTTTTAAATTATGAATCAACACTTCGTGTCTATTTTTATAGATTTTTTAACCAACCATACTTCGTATATTATTTGAACACATAACCCTTAATCACAAAACTTACTTTAGTATTTTCAGCAAAGCATCACAAGAAGGAAGTGTATTTGTCTAAAGTGTGAAATAGTGTGAAACAACGCAGTAAATGAAGTTATCTATAAGTCTTGTTATCTAACGCGATCGGTTGATTTGTCTATATATTTTATATCTAACGTATTAGTACATTTTTATATACATACAGGTACTACTTGATCTTTTAAAAATAATATTTATTTTTCTTCACAAATTTGTTCAAACTAGTTACAAAAATTATTGTAAAAAAAGCAATGTTCAATTATCAACATACACCTAAAAATCAATCAATATCAATTTAGTTTTGCGCTTCCCTCCAAATGTTACTTTAATCTATCTGGCCATTTTCTGCATATCAATATTACCTTGTAAACTGCATATAACTATCACCTTGTTAACCATCTCTGATTATATTTCAAGTTGAAAAGTTATTGTGTCTTATTGTGTGAAATACAGCAAATTATAGACACTAAATTTAGCAGATCTAGATAAAAACCCACTGTAAAAATTTCGTTTTTACAAATGGTTGATGATTGCAAGAAAATAAGTAATTGCTATAATACAAACCTATTTATCTTTTGTTATTAGCTATTTATGGACATGTAGAATGTCAGCTTCATTTGTGTTTAAACATATCGTTGTTCATAACGCTTGTTCAGGCAAAAAGGCATAATATATCAATATACTTTATGGGGCTAATTAGAAACGATTTGAGAATAACAAGAGAAACAAAAAAGTCATTATCTGTATTTAATCCTTCGAAGTGCCAGTTTATTTATTATTATTATATAATGGTGTTCACAAATAGTTTAAAAATCATAAACTTGAATGTTCACGCTAGTTATTTTCGAGATCTCTTCATACCCTATTGATGATTTCCCTGCGACAAAGAAGATGAACATCCCGTATCATTTTTAATGACAGGTCCATTTCTAAGATCATTTTTCAGAAACATTTCTCCATTTAAACTTCTCATTCTGATGACTTAATTGCCTAAATTTCAAATCATTATACTTTTCAAAATATCAATGTAAATAATACAGAAGGGTGCTACATTATATTATCTTTATTCATAAACAAACCGCTGTACATTTTCACTTTTGTGGGAGGATGAAATGTCATGAATGATTTGTAAACCAATTTTTTGTTTGATTGACAGACATAAACTGCCGATTTGCTGTTTCATATCCACATTGTCTTATTGTCAATCCCAGCTTATTGTTTATTCTAAATATAAAATAAAAAAATAAAAATAAAAATACATTTCTTATTGTCTTCGTGGTTGTCCTTTTTTCAATAGATGTGTTGCCAGACGTGCATATCTTATAGAAATTATTAATGTATATACAATATAAAGTACCTGCTGCAATGCAGTTGTATATTGTATACACAGAATCTTCCCAGAAGCTTCAAAAGCAGCAAGAATATTTTATACTAAGACACTAAGATGTGTTGGACATTCACTAGAACTGCTACATACCCTCATCCTTAAATCGCCTTTTGACTTTATGATTTTTACCTTTGACATAAACGTAAAATGTTGAATGTGGCACATCATTTCCTGTTGGATTACGTGTCTGTAAACTGACTAAAATTAAACTTTATGTGAATGTTATGAAGTATATGCTATTTAAAGGACAGAAATGATTTTTCTTTGCCTCTCAAAATTAAGTTTATAGGGTAAAAACCTTGTTTTATACACAATCATCTACAGCATGGTGACTGAAGTTTTTTCTGTTTTCTGCCATTTATAATTTTATTTTTTCACTTCGATTTTATAAATCAGAAAATTTACGGAGTTTTATGAAAAATAAAAAGTGGGGCGTTTGTTATAGTAACTACGGCACCCAATGACCTAATTATCAACCGGAAATTCAAGTCACGTCTGCTTACTTTAGTGAAGTGACAGTTTGTAAACAATCACCAACCGGGGGAAGGAAATACCATCTGGGATGAAAAAAAAATTATTCAGCTACTTAACGCTGGCCTTTCAAAAAAAAAAAAAAAAAAAAAAACAGATTGCAGAATATTTAGGAATTAATTATTCAACAGTGTTATAATTTTTAAAACGTCACGGACAGCGCCAAACTTCAGAAAATATGCCGAGAGGTGGGAGGTCTGGAAAAATGAATGACAGGAGTGTTAGACGGCTGGAACGGGTACTTCGGGAGGATCGTACGTCTACATGATATTACTTACAGTTTGAATAATGAGTACGGTGAATGTATGTAAAAGAACAATTCAGAGGGTTTTGCACGTTAATGGTATGAGAAAACGCTCCATTCGTAAAATAAATTGGGGGTCCGACGGGTTAACAGGGTGCGACGTGTTCATTGGTGTAGAAACAGATTAAGATGGACAGTTAACAATAATTGGAAAGATGTAAATTTTTCGGATGAAATGAAGGTAATTGTTGGCGGAGATGGGCCATATTCAGCAGTACAGGGATCAACATGTTTCTATTATGGTTTGGGGATGTGTTACATTTTATGGTGTTGGAACTTTGACATTTATAAAGGGTAACATGAATAGTGAGAAGTATATTGAGACACTCGATGATGATTTATGGCAGGTTGTAATAAAGCATTTTCCAAACAGACCATACTTATTCCAGGATGACAATGCCCCATGTCATGCCTCCCGTGCTACAAAAGCCTTTAAGGAAAGAAATTTAATTCCGTGTTTACTTTGGCCTGCTCAGTATCCGGATTTGAATATAATCGAAAATACCTGGCTTGTCATGAAAAATCACGTGAAAAAACAACTTCAAACTATCCGGCATGCCGACCACCTAAAAGCCGTTTTGCTTCACACCTGGGGATCGCTAAGTCTTAATTACATCCAGAACCTATATGCATCTATTCCCAGACGATTACAAAAAGTAATTAGGTCAAAGGGCTATATTTCCAAATATTCAAGTATACATATACAGAATAACAGGTAAGTCTTTTTCAGGTGAATTCAAAATGGCGGAAAACGGAAAAACCTATGTCACCATGCTGTAGATATTTTTGTCAGGTAAATATTGTGTACTTAGATTAAAAAGATTAGCGGATTTTAGATAGCTTTTTATGCCCTTGTTTTTGTCAGGTAAACCAGGTAAAACCATACTTGTTTTAGTAACGGTCTGAGAAAACGAAAACACTTGTTGCCATAGCAACGTTAATTATCGTAAAATTTAGAAATGCTAGAATTACTACGGCCCCTAGTGTCACTAATAAGAAATGAATTTCCGAAATGTGCAAATATTGCACCGCAAAATGAAAACAGATGTTTTTTTGTTAAAAACGAATACTTAAGAAATGATTTCCTGTAAATACCATTAAGAAATAAATCATGACCGACCATTTTCTCAGAAGATGACGTGATAGATATATATTGAATACTGAAAATATTTTAATCTTTAGTTCACGTTAAGTTTAATTACGATTCCGTGCATAGTATCAAGATTTAATTTGCATTTTGTATATCATCGTAATAGGAAACCTATAACATGAGTTTTGTTTGCTAGCAATGTCACATTTAATATTCGCCATATAGTTACTGTATTACAAGTTATACAAGCGCGTTTCAACAACATACTTTTTGACATATTGGTCCCTAATGTCATTGATGAGAAATGATTTTCTGAAATGTGTTCATTTAGCACATAAAATTTAACAAGTGTTTTTATACATATTTACTACCCCTACAGCCGTTGGGGCAGTAAAACTCCCCGAGGGTATCTTTAACTCAGTAGTTAGTACTTTGAGCTGACAGAAAATATATACCAAGTGGCACCCTTTTCTGCCGTTCTAAGTTCTTAAACATGTTTGAAACTAAGGTTTGTTTCCTTATGCAGCAAACCGTTTGGCTTGCGTTTTTATCTATCAATTCTTATTTTCCCTAGTGTCACTGACGAGGAATAATTTTCAAAATGTGTGCATATAGCACATCAAAATATAACAGGTAGTTTTGTGTTATATATATATATATATATATATATATATATATATATATATATATATATATATATATATATATATATATATCATCATCATCATCATCAGAATTGCAGGTATTTTACAATTTTAAAGAGCAAGTGATGACATTCATATTTCAAAAAATTCGAATCACAATTTGTGAGGCTTGTAGTGTAGACTTGTTCTTCATATTATTCTTCAATATATGAGCCAGTACACGTCTATTTGACCATCAAATAAAAAATAATAAAAATAACAATAAAACCATATTCCCAAAAACTTATTATTTTTTTATTTTTACTTTTATAAAGCTTATACAATGTAATGTGTTTATTAAAGTGTACATGAATTAAGAAGATGACAAAACTATTTTAGGGGTGATACCATAATTAAATTCAACCATATTAGTTAATTATATTATCTAATTGTCTTGATGAAATAAAATATCACGATCTAGGAATCACGAAAGTGTTGTTTTTATCACAGATTAAATTATCACAGATATCATAGAAAGTGTATCACACAAAATTAGACAAAACAACATATAACGCGAGTATATAATCACAATCATTAAACATGAGGCGCAGTAGTGTCCAACCCTAACAATCGGTAGCTATTAAAAATAAATTATGTTGGGTTTAAAACTTTATTTTAATTCAAAACATTTTGCTTATTGAGCTCGCACATTCTGTGTATATTAAATACTTTTTAAATAAAATACTTACCTAAAAACATAGAAAATGGAAAGATTTATTGTTGACGAACTCTTATGTTTATCTTCATAAGCATTAAATTTCTTAAAGACACTTACCAATGAGTTTTTAAACAGTTCCGAATTGCAAAACGATATTACCAACATAGTACTTTATTTGTTTTAGAGACACATGTTGGAGAATTAAAAGTCACTAGCTGTTTTATAAAAACCAACTGTTCATTGATTTCGTTCCACAAATTTGAACTGCACACAGTTTGTTACAGAGAGACATGCTCGGTTTGACTCTGCGATATACTGCCGATTCTACCATGGAATGTCTTATTCTCTTCAAAGTCAACTCAATTAGGAAAGACAATTAAAAACAGAAAATACAAGACAAAAAAAGACGAAAAACGATTTAAATATTATCGTGTATGATTGTTAACTAAACACACAGAAATATTTGTTTCAGCCAACATAGGTCAATGTGATTCAGCCAGATATACCAAGTTAACCATGAGATGTATTGACAATTCTACAACAGAATGTCTCGTACTCCTTGTTGCTCGAGAACCGTAATGAAAATCTAAGTTTTTTCAAGAGTCAAACAATCATAACTGACATAATGATAACAACAGAAAAAAGACAAAAAATTAATATAAATTAGTAAATAAACAAAAAACCTAATGCATTGGCTTCAATTTGTTGCAGGCATTTATGTTAAGGTTAATCATGAGATGTACTGACAAACCTACAATAGGGTACCAAATACATTGTTACATTTGAACCAGAATAAAAAATATTCATGTTTTGTTACAGTCGATTAGTCCAAGAATAACACAATGATGGAAACAGAAAACGCGAAAGAAAATAAATACAATATTACTTATGAATAAAAAATTAAATAGTCTGTGTACAAAAAATTACTATATACATATATGTTTCAGTCAGCATAGCTGCCAATGTTTCAGGCAGATATGCTGAGACCAAGAACAAAAGACTGACAAATTCTGCAATGGATTGCCTTAAACCTAGAAAAACACCAATAAAAAGAATTATATATTATTATGTTTAAATACATAAAAAAATAAGTTTCAGTCAACATAGCTACTAAAATTTCAAGGAAAATATGATCACATTAAGAAAGAAGACCTGACGGATCTACCAGAAAGTGTTTAATACTCTTGGTTGCTTAGGAACCGGAATAAAAATCTATGTTTTGCAACAGTTTACACATTCAAGAACGAAATAATTAAGAAAGCAGAAAAAAACAAATATCAGGGAAAATATTAATCAGTAATCAATTTGATATTAGTATTTGTTAGCTGCCATTTTGTTTCTGGCAGCTATACTATAGTAAATAATGAGATGTATTGACGAAGCAACCAAGGGATACCTTTAACGGTTTGTAACGTTTGAAACAGAATAAAATATTTATGTTTTTAAACAAAATAAAAAAAAACACAATAATAAAAACAGAAAACGCACAAAAACGTTTATGAATAACGAATTAAATATTGTGCATACATACTTAGTCACATTTTAAAAAGCGAGTTAAAAATAAATCTGGAAAAATTGATGAATAAACATTAACAACTGTAATGGATTAGTGTAAATTAAAACATATAAAACAAAATTGTTTGCAAGTCCAAAAATAGCGACTCAGTTTATAGATATATATATAAAACAAATATATATCTTCTTCAAAAGTTTAAGTTGGAATGATAGTTAATAAAGAATAGCTCTAGATTGAAAAAATAAGCGTGATTTTAAAAAATACAAACTATTAATTTGATACATTTTATACTAAAGATAAAACATTGACTAAAATAAGAACATTAACCATGTGCGTAGGAAGAAAATATTTTTTTTAATTAAATATAACGAAAGCTTATTGATAAAAACTAAAAAAATCATCTTGCATAAAAAGTCGTTTCATTTTTACACAGATAAGGTTAAACACTAAATAACTGGGGACAATGGTTCAGACAGTGTGTGTGTGTGTGTGTGTGACATATTGGAGAAGTCTTGGTTGTCACTAAAGAAATCGCTTTGATTGCCTTTAATACCCTTATGTTTAATTATTAAGAACAAAGTTTGCAAAAGCATGATATTGTAAAATTCTATATTGTCTTTTAACTGTTTACTTCCCACATTATGCATAAAGGCCTCCTTATGTCTGTAGTATTCAGCTAAAGTTATACTAATTATTTTTTATTTTTAAAAAGTCCAGCACCCAAAGATAATTTCTAATTTACTACTGAGATAGGTAACAAACTACAAATACTCACAGAAAGGTGACAGTATACCCCGAAAAAGATTATGTCACTTACATCAATTTCGTCAATGTTTTGGTGTTTAAGGAAGCTTTCAATCTTTTGTCATGTAAATAAGTCACAAAACACTACAACAGTATATAATTATGGAAACAATGTTATATCACCTGTTGTTAATAAAGAAACTAAAATAGAAAACAAAAAACATGCGGATTTTTCAACTTCAAAGGCATAATGTCATAGAGTTTTATAGTCGGATGTCGATTGCAAAGGTAAAAATTCAAACAAATACAATGTTCACCAACACATGCACCATTTCACTGATTTTACACTTTGCTTTTTGAAAGATTCTTGTGTCATCATTATAAATAATCGATTAGGAATAAAATATGCGTTATTTTCCATATACATCACACTAGACCGTTCACAATTTCATGTCGATTAATTTTGGTAAAAATCCTTTAAAAAAGATCTGAAGTATCTTGGAACGGTGTCAAAACTGGAATGTTGCGCACAAACTGACCGCAATGGTTTTAAACAGATTTCTAAAACAATTTTGAAAAATCTATTACAGTTCCGTCTTTAGGCTACAAAAAAATAGATCGTTTGTTACTTGTAAACAGTAAAAAAAACCCAACTAACTCAGCAAGTCTAAGCTAACAGTCGCCTCTGTTCCAGTGCTTTGGTCTATTGCTTCCAACTTCAGTTCTGTCTCACCAAATTTTAAATAGACCTTGACACATCTCTCCATACCTTGGGTTGTATCTGGCATGTCGACTACTATCTGCCCCATATACGTACTCCCTTTGTCTGTTACAAAATGTGGGTTTTTCTCAGTAGATTTGTACAGCTTTACAGGCATTTTTATCAAATCAGCTCTAATTGGGTAGACTTCAGTAACCACTTTACTGCCTACCCTAAAGGTTTGACCGATCTCGGCTAACTTGTTAAATACCTGTGTGCAGTAGGGTACTCCATCAATTACCTTTTTCTTACTTTCATCGTCTTTCCCGTCCAGAAAATACCGATGGACTTCTGTGCCATAAGTGTACCGACACATCCTCGCCGATACTACATTGGGGTTATGTCCGTATAAAACGGCGCCTTTTAAAACAGCTAATCCAGCATCATGTGGAATGACAAAAGAGAGTTCCTCGAAGACACTCTCAATAGCGCGGCGTATCGTCGGACAATCAGCATAGCCTCCAACTAATATTACATCTTTAAGTCCCGATGCAAAATCTTGAGATAAAATCTCGCGAATGTTGCTTAAAATACTGTCTACTGATTTTTTGAAGAAAAGTGGAAAATATTGAAGATCAACTTTAAGCCGTGCATGTTTAAGACTAACCGTCTTTTTGAAGTCTTTTTGTAATTTTTCACATTTTTCAAGATCACAGCCCTTTTTAGTTGAATATAAGTCAAGAAGTGTTCCGGGTAAGACAATCGGAATCTTTTGATCTTGAATTTCCGGGGCCCTTTTCTTAGTTTCTATTTCTTTTTCTAAATCAAAATATCCTGCCTTTTGTGTCATTTTGAATTCCTTCATTATATCATCTCCAATTATTTCTGTTAGGAACTCGAGCATATCCTTATTAACTGTGTTACCTCCTTTTGCGTTCCCACACGCTCCATACAGTTCCTTTAATGTTCTATCTTTCATCACTTCCCGAACAGTAATGTCCACCGTTCCACCTTTGAAAAAAGAAGAGAATATGAGTTTATGTTTAATTAGGGAGGTTTGAAAATGCAAGAAATCTGAACAGGCGTTTTATTGTTTAAATTCTTTAAGACATTGTGACTGAAAATGCGTTTCACATCTTTGGAATTAAGAGCAATTCTGTGTAAGGATTTAAACTTTTTCAGCACGCACTGTCACAGATTTTGGTAAACTCATCTTGAAAAAGAATTTTGTGCCTCAATTTGGTCATTGGTTGCTATTGCTTCAAAATTACCCTATGTATCCAGTAATGTTTTTGCCTTATATGTTTAATGAGTTTATATTTTTTAATAGATTCACTACCAAATTGATTTGAAGTGAATGCATATATTTGCAATTCTCAATCAAAATATGCTTAAAATACATTAATTCTTGCCCTTTGACAAATTTAAATTATATAAAATTAACTAAAAATATAAACTGTAATATGCAAGCAATGTCACATATTTTTAACAAAATAATACAAAACATTCGGTTTGTTTAGTAGTTATCGTTATACAATCTGTCTAAAATGGCTATTTTAACCTATAAAAAGGCAAAAAAATCCCCAACTTATAGGCACGCGTTGATTTGAACCATGAGAACCAGTTTCCAATTCAAACAATCTTGTCTTAGGTTCTTGTCTCAAAAAGGGGTTATGTGTAAAGTTTGACCAAAATTGGTGACTATACATGCGACAATCCTTATACTATGAATACGAAATGTAAATTTTTACCGTTAGACATTACTACTAGTTTGCAATGAACTAATTCTACCATGATAACGTGAGCCATATTGTACGAAAGCGAATAGTTTACTGTTTTCTACACAAGAAGATTTTAAATTTCATGCAGTATATGTCATTTCACGTATTCAATTTTTTACTCATGATATTTGATCCGTCATAAGTAATTTGAACATATAAGAATTGCCAGTAAATATGTTTGTTGAAGACGTTTAGCAAAATTATAGATTTAAATTTCAGCTTGTTTAATTTATTTTTTATGAGTTAAGTTTAGTGTTTCAAATAAGTATAGCAGAGCGGGTTTATTTTTTTTTAATTTCTTTTTGTTTTGAGTTCATCATCTATGAAGTTGCGAAGAAATCTCAAATTCGCCACAAAGTTTCCTTCACTATCAATAGATAGACGCCCCCTATAAATACAAAGTTTAACTCAAAACAATACATGTAGTTAAGAATGTAGTATAAGCGGTATTTTTAAAGGACAAAATAAAAAAGTCTGCGTGCCTATAATGGTAATTAACTACTTGAAAGACATCAACCGTTTGAAAAAGAACGAGTAGGTCAAGGCCTAAATAAGACATACAGTAGCCTAAAAGAAGCATGAAGGGTACCGTATAAATAGAAATAAAAATTAAAGGCTGAATGATTTTAACTTAAAATATCATTCAAATTCGCTTCGTATGTGGGAGGTGTTTTAGAGACTTGAAAAAAGGAAGTGATTGTTCTTTCGCCAACACTCGACATTTAGAAATGAAATTCACAGGGTCCTTCGGAGGAGATCGTAAAACCGAAGTAACGTGTCGCTACAGGCGTAAAACACTAAGAACCCTCTTTACATTATGACCTTAGCGAACTGCACAGGTAAAATTTCTGCTACATCACCTACAGCTGGTGACGTCTCAGTATAAGTTAAATATTCTTAAATGAGTAATAAAATCCTTTTCAATCAGTCAATTTTTAGTAACAATGCTGGGAAGCCCATATTTCAGAAACATTCTTATCAAATACACTGGTTTAGAAATATACAGTACTCGATTGACAGGATCATACAAAGGTATAAAGTCATTGTCACATCTCAAGATTTTTATCTTCAATGCGGCAAGCAAACATTTTATGCATATGAAGTATTGGTATTTACCTCCAAGATCAACTACCATAAACTTTGTTCCTGGATCATATGGTGATAAAATAAGTTGCTCATCCTCTGTTTGTTCACGTTTTACATTGACATCCTTCGCGTAAACCGAGGCTGCCTCTGGTTCTAGAGCAATTACCAGCTGATCACTTGGTATACCAGCCTGAAATATAAAATAAAGTGCCTTTAAACCTCAAAATTAGGGATGCTTCTTCACGTAAACCGAGGCTGTTTCTGGTTCTAGAGCCATTACCAGCTGATCACTAGGTATACCAGGCTGAAATATAAAATAAAGTGCCTTTAAACCTCAAAAATAGAAATGTTGCTTTACGTAAACCGAACCTGCATCTGGTTCTAGAGACAATACCAGCTGATCACTTGGTATACCAGCCTGAAATATAAAATAAAGTGCCTTTAAACCTCAAAATTAGGGATGTTTCTTCACGTAGACCGAGGCTGCCTCTGGTTCTAGAGCCATTGCCAGCTGATCACTAGGTGTACCAGCCTGAAATATAAAATAAAGTGCCTTTAAACCTCAAAAATAGAAATGTTGCTTTACGTAAACCGAGGCTGCCTCTGGTTCTAGAGCCATTACCAGCTGATCACTAGGTATACAGCCTGGATATAAAATAAAGTGCCTTTTAACCTCAAAATTAGGGATGTTTTTTCACGAAGACCGAGGATGCCTCTGATTCTAGAGCCATTACCAGTTGATCACTAGGTGTACCAGCTTGAAATACGAAAAAAGGTCCCTTTAAACCTCAAATTGAGAGATGTTTTTTCACGTAGACTGAGGATGCCTCTGATTCTAGAGCTATTATCAGCAGCCAGTCTGAAAAATGAAATAAAGTGCCTTTAAACCTCAAAATTAGGGATGTCCCTTCACATGAACCGAGGCTACCTTTGGTTTAAAGCTATTATAAGCTGATCACTAGGTATACCAGCCTGAAATATTTAAGTGCCTCTAAGGTGCGAGATTAATTTTTATAGTAATTTTGATTTCAAAATTAGATATGTTTGAAAAACGAGAGATTACATTTTTAAATTAATAATAGATCTATGTTATCAGTGTTTGATTCGTTGGTTGGCTGGCTGGTAGGTTGGTTGTAATTTTTGTAACGTCGCATCATCAATTTTTCAGGTTTTAAAAGCTCAAAGGATTAATCTAAGAAAAAGTTTTTGTTTGCAAGAGATGTGTCAGTTTATTTTTTGGAAGCAGTTTCTCAAATTTTAAAGTATTTTGTACAACCCGGTCTGGGTTCAAACCGACGACCTGCGCTCTCGATGCGGATGCTATACCACTGAACCAACTAGGCGGTATTAAGATGTTTTGATTTATAGGGATAAATATTTACCTTTTTTCAAGAATAATAATTATTGTAACCCTTAACCCAATAAATTTTTTAATTAGTTCCTCTTTTTTCCATGTGTCAAAAAAGATTGACTGTTGTTTAACGTCGCCTCAGCAATTTTCAGCTATTCGCGACGAGAGTAAGTTCATTACTCCCTAAAGATTAATCTAAGAAAACTTTCAGGCATGCGTGAGAATTATGAGTGAATAGTAGGGCCTGCCTTGTATTTGCGCGCACTCTAGGATACGTTCCGTTAAGGTGCTAGTCCACTGAACAGTTTGTCGCAGACAAACATACTACTTCCTCAGTTGCTTTATCATAGAACCGGGTTTACCAGTCGATATTCCGTTCTTCAGATGCCAAGCGCCAGACGAATAAGCAATGTATATAATTTTAAAGTCTTATGTACATGCACTTTCGAGCCAGGATGCAAACCCACGACCTCTCTACTCTCGAGACCGGCTCTTCACTATTGAACAACCGAGACGGTCTCATGTATTAGGACCACTAACACAAGACTAATTAATTAGCTAATTTTTATTTATTTTTTTATTATTATTATTATTTTTTTATTATTATTATCATTATTATTATTATTATTATTATTATTATTATTATTATTATTTTACTTAGTTTTTGAATCAGCTTTTGATTGGCAGCAATAACTTGTAATGTAACACTTTATCAATATGCATGCAATAAAAAAAGAACCTAACTGTTTATCTAAATTTTATCTGTTGTGAATTTAACAATATTTTTATTCATGTACCTCTTCGGCAGCCACTCTCATGAACTGTTTAGCTTCTTCATCCCAGATTGCTGGCACAGTTAACACCCACGTGATCTCTTCATCATGGACTTTTTTCCCTTGTTTTTTCTTCTCTTTTTCAAACTCCTCTTTTAAATATCGTATTGAAGTAGAAAATACCTTCATTGCTGGAAGTGATTTGCCTCCTTCCTCCATAAGCTTTGTCCCTCTCTTCATTGGATGCTTTGCAAAAAAAAAAAAAGTCTGTTTTTTAAAATGTGTAAAGAAGACAGACATGCATATTTCATAGCATTAAGTCTCAAAATAAATGCTCCAGGAGTAAAAATCTTGGTTCAAACAGGGCGTCTGTACATTAAATATGATATGGTCTATCTCTTTCCAGGTGTAAAAGTTTTATCAACTATTCAGGGGGCTCGTTGGCCGAGTGGTCTAAACACAGGCGCTTGTTTTGATATTTAAGAAAAATAAAACCCCTTGACCCTAACATAAGACAAGGTGTTCAACTTTCGCTATACTAATTTTTGACCTACCTTGGTTCGGTCGTTTTTTTCTATTTATTGGTGGACAATAAAAGTAATGAATGAATATCCCTCAAACCTTCATGCATTTCTCTACAAAATGGTGCATATCTGAACTGCCACCGCTGTCTCTAAACTACGTAGCACGAGTTAAACGGAGACCGTCCCTTGTATCAAACGCCATTTTACACTTAGAATGGCAATGGTCATCCCGTGCTGAATCTCGACAAACATTCTGATTGGTCCATATTTCAAAAGTGAAAGTAAAATTTCCCGGATCTCTTTTAGGTAAAACAGATTGACCAATCAGAACGTTTGTCAAGATTCAGCACGGGATGACGATTGCCATTCTAAGTGTGAAATGGCGTTTGATACAAGGGACGGTCTCCGTTTAACTCGTCTTATGTTAGGGTCAAGGGGTTTTATTT